>JARHVA010003361.1:175000-245000 GCA_037957365.1 Torreya grandis
AAATTTGGAATAGGATTTTTAATTACTTCTAGGAAAGGATCCAAAAGGAAATGATTAACCTATGATAAAGCATCTTTCCAAGCCATCGAAGCCTATTCCAAAAATTTGTAGACTTTATCAAACCTTCCTTCCAACTCCATAAACACTGCTAAAAGAACCAAACCTACTTCATCCCTTATAAAAAAATGGTATAAAAATATAATTTCCAAGGTTAAAGGCAATTATATCCTCAGCCACACCCACTATATGAACATGTTTTACAAAAAATCCACCAAATTGATGACCTATTCTTGTCATCAAGAAGCAAAAGTAGATTTAAAGCAAAGACTGAGATAATAAAAGAGTTAATGTTGACCTTATTATGTGTGTCAATGAAATCCTCCCCCAAAATTTTATAAATTTACTATAGAATGCATAATGTCGAAACCCAAAAAAACCATTTCACATTGGTCTATTTCATCTCCCCAAAGAAGGCCATCTATCACTTTTTCCTTGTGATGCAAAGTAATGGTTTATTAGTAACCATTGTCCATGGCAAGTCTATGATAACCAAGGGTAAAGAGAATTAGTGAGTCACTAAGAAATGAACCAAATAATGAGTCATGTCTAAAAAATGTCTAAGGATAATTTAAACATGCCACCTCCTTCACATGCATACATCATCACTCAAGGGGGATGGAAATAAAGATAACCATTGCCAAAATGAAAATCGAGGATGGAAAAAATAATAGTGTAGGTAGTGATGTTTATTTTAATCAACCAATGAATAACATGAGAACACCATAAATAGTAGCTAAGGTCAATTGAAGGTGACACCAAATAAGAAGGCCATACACTTGATAGGTTATCCATCACAACATAAACAATTTTCTTGATACCTTGGTTAGTAAGAAAATCCATAGCTGAGTTGGCTTCCCTAAAGCAATGTTAATATTTACATTAAGATAAATACTCCAAATAGGGCCAAATATACTCCAATAATTTTTGGATTGATTGAGCTTTAGTATCCTTCTTGTGAAGAGCTTGAATCATGGCTATATAATCCCCTTCAATGATCAACATGTCCAACCCACACTATAAATCTAACTTGATATGTAGAACAAAAATATGGGCCTCAACCATGTTATTGGTAACATCAAATAGCTTTAGGGAAGCTACTTAAATTAGGGACCCATAAAAATCCTTGATAATATAGTCTACACTTGATTCCCTAGGGTTATCTTGTGATGCACCATCAAAATTCATTTTGAATCAGCTAAGAGGGGGTGAGATCTAGTCTGTATTATCTTCCTTTCTATGGCTAGAATTTAATACCAAAGACCCATTAATAAGGGAAACACATGACATGTTCCATTTATATTTAAATTCAAAATCCCAATATGTTAAATTTCCTTTGTGTCTATGGGCATGAATGGAGTCAACTTCTAATATTAAAATATCTACATTTTTAAGAATTACATGAAAAGGGTTCTCCTTATTGACAAAAAAAACTTTTTTTCCTTTCCTTACAAATTGACCAAATCAAAATATAAATATTGGACTTCAAAAACCCAAAAAAAAATTCCTTAGGAGAACCCAATGGATAAGAGGAGAAAACTTAAAGGAGAGAGGGATGTCTCACCCATGACAAGCCAAGATTCCCACATAACTATTCCTAACACAACTTTACAAAAGGGTACAAAAAAATAAGTGTTCCACAAATTATTCCACCTCCTTATAGAGAAAAATCCAAGATGGTCCAATAAACACAAATTTTTAGAGCTGATCCTGAGTGAGCTCTCTGATTTGGGTGGCCAACCAAGCCAAATATTCTACTTTAGGGAGACCCACCTTGATCCAACAAAGGGAGATTTCCCATTTGGTTATGGAATTTGTAGCCTCTACCATTTGGTATTCCATGTTTACTAAATATCACTTGGATTTTTACCCAATCCAATGCAAAGATTCTACCTTAGATCATATAAGAATTTCCTTTTGGAGAGTAATAAAATAGACAATCACATTAATTAGGCAGGATGGGGAGCTCTGCCAAACTCTTTAATTTCTAGGTAACCAAACCATGCACCAAATGCTACTCTAAATAATCAATGACATTTATCCCCTAAGAGTTGGAAATAAAATTTTGGGATTATTCAAGATTCAGATGACTCACCAAGTGATTTCATCAATTCTATAAATCCTCCTAGAAAGTAACTTGTCTACCATTGTTGACTACCCAACAAATATGATCTCTGATCAAAGCACTACTTTTAAATAAGGAATTCCAAAAATAAGATCCTTTAGTAGGGTATGCCACTAAAATTATGCTTATAAGATTCACTTTACCAAAGTACTTATTTATAGAGAAGCATGAACCATAAATAACTTATATTTTTTAGCATCCCCAACACCAGTTTTGATCCTAATGCCAAACTTTGAATGCTCAAACTTTTAATTCCAGTCACCTAAATTATTAGGGAGACACTCCTTATCCCATATGAAAAGAGGATTGTTTTTTATCCTCCACCCCCTACCATAGGTATTATTTCATAATTTTTTTTTAGTGATGGAACACCTTGCTAGGAGGGTGAATAACTAATTGCAAGAATGTAGGGATGTAGTTGAGCATCAAATTGATTAGAGTAAGTCTACCTACCAAGGTTAGCCACTTTAACTTCCAAGAATAAAACCTTGATTTGAAAGATTCAATCAATCCATACCATAAATTAGCCTTTATAATGCCAAAGAAGAGAGTAAATCATAAATAATTATTTGGAAGCTTACCTATTTTGAAGCCAAGAGAGATATTGATATCCCATTGGGATTGAAGATTGAAATTAAGAGTATATTGATATTCTACTTATCAACACTTTATCCTAATGCTAATTCATAATTGAGAAGAATTATTTTGAAATTACCAGCTTCTTAAATGAAGGCATACCCAAAGAGAAAGGTATCATTAACTAATTATTGATGCATGAGTTTTTCCAATCCATCATCCACCTTGAGTTCCCATAGGTTACTAAAATCCTCAACACCGTTAATATCATGACCCAAATATTTACCCATAAAAATAAATAGGAAATGATATAATGGATCTCCCTACCAAATACCTCTAGTTACTTCAAAGTAACATGAGGGGCTACCATTAAACAAGATATAGAATCTAGCACCAGAGATGCAGTTAAAAAATATAGATGTGGGTTTTATGCACATCATAAAATACTATGAGGTAAACTCTAACATTTAAGGATCAATTAAAAGATTATTTTTTATCCTTCCCACCTTAGGTTATAATCCCCCAAACCATCTCAAGTATAATTTGGTTTCTTTTAGATACCATACATCCAAACATCTAATGTAAATACCCCACAACAAGTAGTCTTATATACCATGCCTTCTACTTCAACCTTGAATCTTTTAGCAATAGCTTTGAGTAATCCTTCAAAATTGGGCCTATTTAATAATTTACTTATAGTGGTAATAAAACTTTTAACACTCATATCCTTGAAAATTTACATGCCCTTTCTTTCTTGGCTCATAAACTAGGTTATCAAGGCCTTCATCTATTAGTGCCAATTAAAGGCATTGTATCTTTTATAAATCACATAATTTAAGGCCCATACAACTTATTAATAATTCATTAGATTTAAATTATTATATGAATTATTTCATACATAGGGTAATAAAAATTTAAGCCTCTTTTATAATTCTTTAAATTGTTTATAGAAGGTTAACACCCTTCCCCAATAAGGCTGGGACTCACCCATTGAAGTTTTTATTATGTTCACAATATCATATAATTTATTTTTTGTGATCTAAACATTCTCCACTATTTCTCTTGGAGATTGAATAATATTCACATGTATAATACTTTTTATAACTTGGTCTTAGCTCTTGTACATTTATTTCATAGCTTCCCAAGTTGAATCCATGAAATCACAAAAATCCTCTTCATATTCATCAAGGTCATTGGGGTTTATTTTTGTTTATTTTCCAAGGGGAATAAGTTCTCCATTTGTTCTGATATTATTTCCTCCCCTCTCCTATCTACTGCCTTCATTTTCCTCAACCTTTTAATATTTCTAGTTTTTTTTATCAAAGCATGTACTTATTGTTGGTAAATCTATGAGGACTAATCCCATTATATCTTTATTTCACTCTACATACTCTTTGACCCAAAAAGGGATAATGAGTTATCCTTTTTATTTAGGATGATTGGTCTTTATAGAGGTTGAAGGTAGGATGGATCCTTGTGTAACATTGAGGCTCTTATTTGGATAGGTAGTTGAAGAGGTGGTTGGCTGATCCTACTCCATCCTAAGATATCTCTCTAGGTATAGTCTCTACCACATACCTTATCTATCCTAAAGTGATTGAGATGGTTATAATGGAGGAAGTGGTCTAAGTGGACTAAGGAATGGACAAGTTTAATTGGGTATATGACCTTGAGGGTGGAAGTGATTCTTAGGTATCAAAATTAAAATAGTCACCAAGTTCTCAAAATGAACCCTCCTTCTAGGGGCTTAGGATTTGGTCATTATTTAAGTTGGGGTTAAAAGAATTAAAAAATCAAAGGAACTTGAAGTTTTTCTTTGTTACCTCAATATTGTCATGGGAATACATTGGATTAGTTTTGAAATAATATTTTTTCAATTACTCATACGGAGAAAGGGGTGCAATAATTGGACTAGTAGATGAAAAATTGACAACACTAGTATTTACAATTATAGAGGAGGTGAAAGAGGACACTACCTTATTTAGGGGATAATTTTATTCTTCAGTAAGAAAATTTTCACCTTGTGTAGAGGCTAGTCTATCTTCTTCCTCCAATCATGTCTTTTATTTGTCTTCTCCTCACCCAATTTCCTCATGCTCTATATCCTTTGTTATATCAATTGTTTTACTTTTAACCCTTTGTTCCTCTTTCTCCATTGTCACTAGTTCCTCCTCTTCCTCATCACTAGCATAATCTACCAATGAGACTACCTCTTCCTATTCTTCTTATGATTCCTTACAAAGAAGACCTCCATGAAAAATTAAATCCTCTATAGGTATTTATTTTACTTGGGCAATCTTAAGAGAGATCGGGAGAGTTCTAGGATTATTTTGGTTAGTATCAAGGTGTGGCTAAGTAGAAATGGTAGATTTACCTAAAGTGGGTGGAAATGAACCATCTATTATAGGTGTAGTTGAATTGGAAATAAAATAAGTGATAGATGGTGAAATGGATGGGAGAGCTACAATAGATGGAGGTGATGTAACTAAAACTATAGGTATCACTAGTGGATATGCTGGAGGTGATGGGGGTGCTACTATGGATGAAATTGATAAAAAATAACTCTATATAAATTTAGGAAGACTTACTTGCTAAAATATAGTTAGATGAAACAAAGGTGCCAAAGATATTTCTCCTACTTACCTACCTATAAGAGGTAATACCCTTATAGTTGTTTTAAAGGGTTGTACTATGGTTGTTAGTTGAGGCCTCAAAAGTCACTTAAGAATGTTATTCATTATTTAGGGATCTATATCCCTTTGAGTGGCATGTTCTTCCACTAGGCCAACTTATTATTATTGAGGAGGAGGATGTTCTTGTTCTAGGTATGATTGAGCTTGTGGATGAGGCCATTGATAGCTTGCAAATCTATTTACCTCCTCTACAATTTTGCTTATATCCTCTCTAATGATTAAATGATCATATTTAATATTTTTTTCCACCACCATTGACACATTATGTTTGTTCATCCAAATGTAGACCTTAGAGTCATTTTGAGCATTGATGAAAATTTCATCATGCTCAAAACTTTTGTGTCTATAGGGAATTTGAATTCCCTTATTAATAAGGTTATTGAGATTCTAACTGAGTCTACCCATAGGGTCCCCATCCTTGTATTGTGTTTCCTCTAAGCCATAATAGGCCCTGAACTTGCCAATTGCATTGAGGTGCTTCCTTACTAAATACTAAATTTGACCTATGTTGAGAGGGGCTTATGGTAGTACCCTTAGTGTTTAGCACTGAGGTCTTCATCTACATTGTTGTATATTTGATGTGTAATTTCTTACTTTGCCACCATATCAAGGGCATATCAAAGCAAAAATAGGGAAGGTTCCCTAGTTATTTATATCTTGTTTATGATAATAAATATAGTATCAATAATCCCCTCTTTTATCTATACTCATATTGTTACAAAGCCTAGGAATTTGATGCCCATACATGGCTTGGTAAACCTATATATAAATGTCTTCTAAAATCCTTTTAATTTCACCTCTAAACCTATAAACATGTAATATGGACTCATAATCACAAACCCTACTCTTTATGTATTCATTAGATGGTTTTCATGGTTACCCCTGAGTCTTGTTTATTATTCCCATGTTGTATCCACTACATATGATATCATATAGAAATTTCCATGGGAGGGCCTTTAATCAAATATGAACATTGATTCCCTAAGCCTCAAATCGATAACTTATTTGAGTGTAAATTTTTTATTATTAGTCAAAATAATATCTAACATGGGCACCCATTCCTCATGCACATAGGTGGTGCTGGTGAAACCATAAATTATGTTCATCAATGCCATTACTATTCAAATTATTATCCTAAATGTAACTATGGGGAGTAAGGAAATATCACTCCAAATATTAAATTTCTCTAATTTCTTAAGCCATTATTTAAATTTCCCCTCAATTATGTTATTCTCTAATTAAACATTGGCATAAAGTTGATCATAGATTAATTTTGGCATTGGGAGCTACAAATACTTCTCAAATGCCTCCCCAAAAATGTATCCTACTACAATTTTATGAAGTCTGAAGTGTAGGCAATCCCCAATAATAAAACTATTAATAAATAAATCACATAATAGATAAATACAAGGCATTACCTTATATTTTATAGTTACATTGTGTAATCCCATGGCCTCAATTAAAACCAGTCACAATGTACCTTTGGTTATCCTCAAATAGTTTATCCTATGCTAAATATGGTTTTATGTTGTGCAGATTATCCCAAATAGTTGAGTAATGAGGGAATCAAAATTCAAGTGCTCCCTTATCAAATACTATGTCTAGATATTTAGGCATGCCTTTGAAGGTTAATGGGGGAGGTTTACCTACTCTTGATGAAAAACCACCACTACTATACTGTTAAGCCTTGTAAAATCTCTCTTAAGGTGATTGAAATTACTTATAGTTTTTATAAGAGAAAATCTAGGGATTTTGATAACATGATAACTCAAATTCACATTTTGATCTTATTTGATTGATGGTAATGGTGACTTAATGTCTTTTAAAAATATGCATATATTGCCAAAATTTAAATACTTAAATACTAAGTTCATGCAGAGTTAATGTTATAGTGGATTTTAGTTTTGTTTCCCATTTCATTTTAAACTTTCTAGTAAGATTTGGCAAGTGGATTTTACCATGTGGAAACTTTTCCTTCACCATGAGTGCTTAGTCATTACCTTAAGACATATGCCCATTTCCCATGCATTATATTTTTGTCTAGCTATCATATTTTACATTTCTATCTTGGATATTCATCTCCATGATTGTGACATTTATCACAATATCATGTACTTGAGTTATTTTATTTTATAATCTTATTTCATACCCCTTACAAGCCTTGAGCTAATAATATTCTACCACTTGGCATGATCTTAGAAATCCAAGTTCATTTGACTATTAACTATGCTTATCTTCTTAAAAAGTATAAAATGAATGTGATCCTACCACATGTTAAAATATTGAGGTTTCAAAGGCTCTTTGAAAATTGACTACGTATTTTGCCTAGTGGGATCTATATTTTCATGATGATGACATGTGGATGGATCATAGGGATCTGAATATTATTATTTATTTCACTTTTTTATCTTCTTTTGATAATTTCTAAGCTTTTGAGATGATGACATATGGATGTTTCTTAGAGTTCTAGAGGAAATAAAATCTTGACTATGTACCTTCAATTAATAGGCTCTAAATTAACAAGTTGATGCTATGTAGACAAATATCATTAATCCAAGAAATATATAACCCTGATAAGGTACCATTTTCTAGAAAGGTCTATGTTTTAAATATGATGACATGTGGATGACTCTCATTAATCTTAGATCCTTGAAAATTTGAAGTTATACTTAGGTCTACGAAGCAGTGGGCATCTAGGATTGTGAAACGTTAATCCAAATAACTTCAGAGATAAGTTGGTGTATTGTGTTTTGTTGTGTTCTGATAGAAAGGGATTATTACATATATAATGATTTTAGGACTCTAGGAATATTTACAACTTTGATAATATACTTCCCCTGACTAGTTTTTGAGCTTCTGAGTTGATGTGATGATGACACTTTTTCTAATCTTAGGTAACTAGAGAGTAAGAAAATAAAATAGGTTTGACTATTGAACTACATGTTGTGGGTATCCTTAATTTCAAATGTGGATGAATCTTAGGGTTATATATATCTTCAATAAATTATATCCTAAGAACTTAGAATCAATGTAATGTAAACATGTAACCAAATACTTTAACCAAATACTGAATATGGAATAAGTTTAAGTCTCAGAATTAATCCTACACATATATGAAGTCAAGATGAACTAGAGCACCATATAATTATCTTTATTAGCTATATAAATCCAAAAACTCAACTCATTTTAAGAATTCAATATAAAATCAAAGATGATAAATAAAATAATCTCATACCATGTCCATCCAAGCTTTTAAATTTATTTTGAAATGTATAGGCTACATAGGTCGATTCAATATTGATATTTTAAGGTTTATCTAGACCATAAAATGAATATTTTATGATAATAATAGATCCCTATTTGAATTTTGAAAATGGGATGTGTTGGGGCATAATAAAAACCTAATCACACTGATCTTTGTATAAACCAAATTTCTCTAGGACCTTGAGAAGAAATTGCTAGTTTACCTTATCATAATCTTTAATTATATCTAGATTGATTAACATCCATTTCTTGTGATTTTTAGTGAGAGAGTGGAAAATTTCATGAGTAAAATTAATGTAGTCCTCAATATTTCTACCTAGTAAAAATCCCCCTTGCTCTTTAGAGATCAAAATATCTAGTATGGGTTTCAAAAGGGAAATCATTTATTTGGAAATGACTTTATAGATCATATTATAGAGGGATATTGGTATGTAACCCAAGAAATTAATTTGAGAATCTCATTTATGAATTATATATATAAGAGTGTAGTTCAAGTCATGACCTACCTTCCTTCTCTTGCAAAATTTTTCAACCATTTATTTTACCTCTAATCCAATAATGCCCCAAAATCCTTGAAAGAAAGCAACCAAGGAGCAATATGGACCACGAGATTTATATTTTTTATTAAAAACTATACAAACTTAATTTCATCAATAGATAAAGGCACCACGAGGGAGAGAAATTCACCATTAAAGATTGATTGTAGTGATCCTACACCAACCATAGAATATGCTCCAGGTTGCCTATTTGGGTAGATAACATTGATGCCCTAAAGTAGGCCAAAAGGTCACTAAATAACTTGAAAACTTCATCCTTTACATAATATATGTGAGTTAGCTCATTCCCCTCTATTGAGTATATTCTATAAATACTATTGATATTCCTTTTTTCCCTAGTTAAGTGATGACAAAATGTGGTATTCTTGTCGCCTTATTTAAGCCACCCTTCTTTGGAATTCTACCTACAATATAAATCCCTCTTAAGTGTGACTCCTCCATCTCAAAAAATAAGTATTTTTATTTTTGGTATGGTTATGTATCCATACCCTTAGTGAAATCTATATCATCAAGAGCTACAAAACCAACTTTCATGCAAGTGATTTCCTAGAAAATGTTTTTAAAATGCTCTCTATTCCAACATTTCAGGAAATTCTTGATGTACTAAAGTTTATTTACCATATTGAACATTTTGGAGCCAGAAAAAGGAGGGAAAATAACCCACCATTCCTTAATTAATTCTTAGCCACATTATCTCAAATTTAAAATGGCACTTATTTGGATCATAATCAACCAATATTTTTAACTCAAGTGGTGTATGGTCTAATCCAAAAATAGGTAGGATAAAGTATTCCATCACCCAATTTATTTTGATCCATTTAGGTGAATATTGAAAGTGGTCCAACCTTTTAATAATATTGGTGAAACCCAATCTTATATTTTTCCAAGATAAAGACCCATTCTTTAGATTAATATCAAGGAGATAGTTGTTAGACACAAAATTAACAAAATCAATTTGGGATTGGGAAATCCTCTAATTGCCAACCCATTTTTCAAAATTAGAAAGGATCACATTAAAGTACCCTCTAAGTAAAAGAATCTCACCATTTAAATGGGAAATGAGAATAGAAAGGTCATTCTAGAGTTTTTGTTTAAGGATATGAGAGTAGGGAACATAAAAATTGAAAATAAAAATCTTACATCTGAATTGAAATATAATACCTAACACAATTATTAGTTTGACATGGAGTTAATGAGGACCACTTACACTAAATTTAGGGACCAAATTACTTCCATGACACCAAAGGCACATGTGGCCTCAAAAAAACATCCTTTCCACATATTCAAACTTTTATTCATAAGATAATATGCTTCCAACTTATCCAACTTTATTTCTTGCAATAATAAAAGGTTTGGAGAGGAGGACAATAATAGATGCTTGACAAATCATCTCTTGTTAGGGGAATTTAGGCCCATAACATCCAAGATATTTTCTTTATGACTTATAACATGGGATCTCCACTCCCCTTTTTAGAAACATAGAAATTAGGTAAAGTGATTTATTTACCCTTTGAAACTTCTTGTACCATACAATATTTTGCTTATTTATGATTGAGATTAAAAGGCAGGCCCAAATTTAGTCGAGATATCTTACAATTCATTTTATAGATGGAAATAAATGATTTAGAAGTAATATATTATTTATAATCAATTCCCTCATTTTTTTCAAGATCACCACCTAATTGAGGATAACCCAACCTTGCCTCTTTGATAGAAGCATTCATATCCTATTCAATATGCCCTATAGAAGAAGATTGAAGTAGAAATTTGATTTTTTTAGTTTTGTCTAATATCAAATCACAACCTTTGAGCATGGAATAAGAGAGAGTGATTCCCCCTTATCTACCTTTAATAGGAGAGTTTTAGTTTCTGATAATTTCAAACCTTGGGCATGATGACCTCTAGAAAACCCATGATTTATAAAGAATTTATCTCCATTTCTAAAAGAAAATTACTTAAAAGGGGGGATTAAACTTAGCCTTATGGTTTGGATGTAGGATGGAGATTGATTTGAGGCTTGTACCCTAAGGTGAAATTTATGGATGTGCCCCTATCACCAGCAATTGAAACACCAAAATGGAAGTTTTTCTAGGTGTAGACACTATTTTTGAATTATATAGCACCTTAGTCTTATATATTTGGAAAATAATATACTGGATGCAATTTTAGCTTCTATACCTTTCCCACTGCCAAAAGGCTTACATATTATCTCTTTATGCCTAATTCATTATATTTTAGTCTAACCAATGTTACTATAATGACTCAGAATTGTTATCTTGCCCAAAATGTTATAAACCTTAGTTATCGTCCACCTATTTTTAAACCTTCATCTATTTTCTAATTTATTAGACACTTAAATCCTAGTCTATCACCTACGTCGATACAAGTGTCCCATCCTAACCCAAGTGTTATGTGCCTTAAAGTCATCCAATTTTCAAATGAAACATATCCTAAATATCAGCCTAAGTGCTTTAATGTGAGATATTCTCAAAAGGAACTAATATAAATACAAAATCAACCCTCATTCAATTTCACCTAGAAAAGTCCTAGAGAGACCAAGAAAACCTATAAAAATTACTCTATCAAGTAATCAAGTGAGCAAATCTTCCTTATTTTATCCTATTTTCATATCAGTCACAAGGACACCACAACTACAAGTTTGATGTACTGAAGGATTAACCCACGGGATATATTTTCCAAGTTAAAAGATAGGTCACTATTTTACTTATTTATCACACATTTTATGGTTCACAAACAAGTCAACACATAAGGGATAAATACAAAAGTATGAGGCCATCTTCAAAGTATTAACTATTTAGGAAACCTTCACTGATAGAGGGGTCTTCAAGGTAGCTTGACACCATGTGCCCACTACCCAATTTTACCAAAACCAATATGAAGAAGAATAAATATGCTTTTTTTATTTGAAAAGGAGTGATAGACTATGACCTAGATTTGAATGCACCAAAATGAAGGTGACACTGAACCTAGAAGCATCCAGGTGGCCACATATAGTTTCAATAGGTATTTTGTATTAGATATATGCATCTAAGTTAGATAGTGGAATTAATACAACAATCTTAGGTTGATCTAAGTGTCCAAAATTATAGAGGCATAATTTATAGAATACAACAACTATTCTTGAATCTAGATCTAGTTCACTTTCTACCTGTTCTAGATCTAGATCTATATTAGCATCAAAACCATGAAGTATCTTATTTTCATTATTATTGTAATATGTATCATAGTTATACTTTCTATATTTAACATATCAAAATAATAAATTTAGTATATGTTCCATTTGATTTTCACAAATAATTAGCCTACTCTAGAGATAGTCTACCATCCTTATCATCTAGGTTATCTCTAGCCCTTTAACCCTAGATTCTCCACATCTAGATTTTAAGATTAAACCTTTGGTAAACCCAACCTTTCATCCACAAAACCCTAGATTTTGATATAGGGTTTTAATTCTCTGTTTCTAATTTTTGATTACATATTTAACAAGTTAAAAATTATCTCTTTTTCTATCCATATGTTAAATATGGATGTAGGTGTAGCTCATTTTATGGTACAATTTGTAATTGTAACAACAATATCCTATTTTACTATGATAATATAAGGTATGATACAAAGAAATAAGTAGATTCATTAACACAATGAGAGGGTTTTAATCTCTCTCTAAAATTCATTTTGTAATACACTAGAGTAAGTGCCTTATAAACCTAACCTCATAGGAGGTGGAATTATTGATAAACATGGAAGAATTTATCGTAAAATTTCAATATTCAAGATAATAAATCAATCCGCTATATATAAATATATCTTATATGAAGCATTGAATGATACCCATGAACCAAGTGATTCAACATTAGATATTTTTTTAGATATTATGCATGATACAACACAAAATGTAAACATTATTACTTTTGGTTATACATATGTGTTTTCCAAGAATATCATTTATCAAGACTCATTTCCATCAATACAAATGCCTCTTAAAAATCACAAAAACTAACATGAGAATATGAAAAAAAATATCAAAGACATATAATGATTTTATAAATAATTTTTTTCTCTTATATTTGTTATACAAATCACCACTATACAAGGGTATTTGTATGGGAATGTTACACATGAAAACCTTACCAAATAATGTAGAGACATCATATGTGGTCTTTACATTAAACTCTATCAAATAGACCAAGAATAATGTTTCTATTGACAAGAAGGATTTATCACACCCACATAATAATGGAGGTAGTCTCCCTAGACCTATACATTATGATATGGGTTCCCAGGTTGCAAGGAAACACATAACATTGATCGATACTCTATTAAAAAAACCTATTTAGATTGTATTATATAGTTCACCAGGGATATAAGATGCATGTTTAACTAAGTCTATCATTTCATTACTCTCATGACTTATAGAGTGTCATATTATATCTATCCCTTATATTATAGATGTTTATATGAATAGGCCTCTACCCAAAGGGTATGATGTGAATGCTTATTATGACTATCACCAAGGATTTGGCCATGCTACAAAAAAATGTTTTACCTTGAATTATAATATCCAAGATCTCATCAATAAAAAAATAATTACATTTGATGATCCTACAAAGGAATTAGGTTCACAACTTGTTGATCACAAGATACATAAAACATTCAATGATATTTTACAAGGTTATTCTAAGAAGGAACCAAAAGTATAAATGGAAAACATTGCACACAAAATATTTCAAATTAAATAAATTAAACAACATACACATGAAAAATATTTAACAATGACATTATTAGTGGGTGGTACTTATTTTTTTCATAACCATATTGATCATACATAAACAAAAACTACTTACAATGTAATATGCTTATAATAGATTGGTTTTGATTTAAAAAATGTATAAAACAAAAGAGGTTGAAAAGCCTCCTTGGGAAACATAATAATACTAACTACTTGTGGTCCTAAAGTAATTCAAACAAGGTTTTGGGTTATTCTTACCACATATACATATGAATCTACACTAGGTAATATTTGGTTATACCAAATGGAAGCAAAAATTGACCAAAATCAACAAGGTTTTTCCTTTTCTCGTGAAAACAAATTGATTCGTATTCCAAATGATAGCATTGGTTCTTCTACTATACATGTAAAACATGAGGAGGACACATGCCATGTACCATTTCCACTTATCCAACCATGATTCAAAAAATGTAAAAGATCCAACTTAAGGTTATAGGGTCTCACACATTCCAAAAATAACTAAAAAATATAAAAAAAACTTCAAAAATCCAAAAATATGTTCAACATTTACATATCCTATTATCTTCTTAGAATATATGTTATCGATTCTATATTGGTAGATGGAATATTAATTATTCTTATATACATGTATGTCACACCTCTTTTTAGTGTCATATAGGCATACAAATATACATGATCTATGCACTCTTGGATGTTGGGATTTCCCTCTACTCATGTCACTAGGATGTTGGGAGCATCCACCTCTATGATCATGATACATACAAGTTATATCTTTATATGGTCATATTAAATTATCATGTTTGAGCTCATATATGTACTTACACATGACTTTATGCATGCTTATATCTTTTAAAGTATAGTTAAGATGCTATGTAATTAACATTTTTTGCTAACAAATATGATCCATGGGCTAGTATGTTACATATATGTTGCTTACTTGTACTTTCATGTAGGCACTTCCTCAAGTGTCTTGCCTTTCTATTGTCTTACTTGTTTGAAAATTTGAATATGTTCCATTACTTACATCCCCCATGATTTTGTTTTCCTCTTTTACATTTAAATATGTCATTGCTTTTTATATGTTGATATTTGAATGTCATTCCTTGCTTTGTGGTCATTTGACTAAGTTATGTCCCTTTTATTGTGCTGAATTTGAACATGCCCCTTGTTTGAGGTCTCCTTGGAACATTGTCTTTTAATTTGATTTTGAGTGCTCTTATGTGTGTTTTTGATTGAGAGATTTTACTATTATTATATAAAAAATTCCATGATATACATCATGCATCTTAGGACTTGGTGTGATCACATTATTTTTAGTTCAATGATATATTTACCTAGATATGTTCCCTCTATATGATATAGGTACTTTATTTACATGTTTATCTTATCCTTTTGAGGTAAGGTAACTACCAATTTCTACTTACCTCACTTAAAAGTGGAGGGAATATTAGTGGGGGCAAGATATAGAGGCATGACTTCTACATTACTTCATAGATTTAGATTATAGTGGGGGCATGTTTTGGAAACATGTTAACTACATTTGTCACAACTTTAGATTGTAATGGGGGAATGCTATAGAAACATGTTCTCCACATTGACACTTATATTAGTTTTTATATTTATCCATATATAGTGGGGTAATGTTTTGGAAACATGTTATCCACACTTACATAGTTTCAAATTGGCTAAAATGCATAGTTATATGATTTAGATACACATTTGTGGCAAAATTCTACACATTGGTACCATTTTTATACATAATTTCAACATGAAACATATATAAGGTGCATATGATATGAAATGTGCACCTAATATTGTAAAATCAATTTATTTTAAATTTCAAACACTTTTAAGGAATGTCACCACCCACTAGGTTAGAATTTTAAGGAGTGTATTGAACCAATCTAATGAAATAGTTGGTTTGATTTTTGGTATGGTTGAGGTGATTAAATCACTCAATATTTCCAATTTTATAGGTTATACTTGATTTCATAGTCCAAACTCACTGGTTTTATAGTGTGAGTTTATTTGGTTCACTCAAGTTCACCAAGTTATAAGTATGATTGGGTTGCACGATTGAGTTAATATCAACTACCAGGTAGGAACTCATATTTTAGCCAAGGTTGGGGGCATGATCCATCTAATATCTCTCTATCTCCTTAGATATATGCACTTTCCAAAGTTATGTTTGTCTTAATCTTAGTTTCAGTGATTCATGATGAAACATCTTTCAAATCAAATTACCAAAAAGGTAATATGATTGCACCAATACATAGGTGTGCTCCTAAACTTTACTCTCTTTCAATTCAATCATTTAAATTATTCAAATTTTATAATATATGCATAAATTATATACTATAACATTATGTTGGTTGTAGGTCAATTATTAATAAAACACTCAAGTTGGACTCAAACAAAGACTAGGTGTGTTATACACACCCAATTACACATTTTTTCTCCCTTGAACTAGAAATTTCATTACAAGGTTAAAGGGGTAAATGTAGACACTATTTTTGAATTACATAACACCTCAGTCTTATACACTTGGAAAATACATATCATGGATGTACTTTCATCTTATAAACCTTTCCTGCTACCAAAAGGCTCACATAAACTCTCTCTCCATGCCTTATTACTTATCTCTTAGTCCAACCAATGTGATTCAGATGACTCAAAACTAATATATTTCATAGAATGTTATAAACTTTCTTATCTTCCATCTCTATAAGTTTTGGACCTACACCTATTTTCCAACTACCTAAACACTTGCATCCTAGTTAGATGCTTATGCCGATGCAAGTGTCTTATCCCAACACAAGCGTTTAGTGGCCTTAATTTTATCTAATTTATAAATAAAACATGTCCTAAATGTCAACCTAAGTGATTTAATGTGATATATTATCAAAATGGATTGGTATAAATACAATATCAATCCTCATTCATTCCTCACTTGGAAAAGACCTAGAGAAACCAAGGCAACCTATCAAAAACAATCTATTAAGCACTTAAGTGAGAAAATATTCACTATTTTATCCTATTTACATATCAATAATAATAACATCACATATATGGGTCTGAATTACTAAATAATCAACCCAAGAGATATATTTGAAAATTTATAAGCTAGGTTATTTTTATACTTATGTATCACACATTGCATGATTAATACACAAGCTAATACATCAGGGAGAACTACAGAATTCTGAGGCCCTCTTCAGAGTATTATCTATGTAGGTAGTGTATATTAAGATAGTGGTATTTAGGGAACTTAAAAATGTGTGCCTATTAACCCTTTTTTAACACAACCAATATGAATATGAAGAACTAGGGTTGCTATTTGATAAGAATCAACAATATATGACCTAGATCTAAATGCACCATAGTGAAGGAGACATAAAACCCAAAAGAATCCAGGTGGTTGCATCTAGTTTTAGTAGGTATTACATAATATAAAATTACATCTAAGTTAGATAGTGTTTTAAACATAACCATCTCAAGTTTACATAAGTGTTTATGGTTATAGAGTCATAATTTCTAAAATTAGGCAACTATTCTAGAATCGAGATCCAGTACACTTTCTACCTATTTGAGATCTAGATTTATATTAGCATCATAAATAGATAAGTATCTTATTTTAATTATTATTATAATATCTAGCATATATATACTTTATATCTTTAGAATCTTAGCATAATAATTTTATTATATGTTCTATCTACATTTCATAAACAATTGGCCTATTTTAGAGATAGTCTACCATCCTTATGCCCTAGGCTATCTCTACCTCTTTAACCCTATATTACCCACATCGATATTTTAAGGTTAAACACCAAGCCAAAATATTCAAACCAAACCCCTCCATGTGACTTGATTAAAATAATCTCAAGTATTTCTTTGTCTAAATCCATAAATAAACAAATCCTTGCCTAAGAGGCTAGGGTACCATTTTTATGTATTAGAATCGAATTAGATGAAATATCTTAGCAAAACTTTTAGCACCTTGACATAATAATGTGACTAATACTCTATTTTTAGTCCATAGAATCTTATCCAGATGGTAAATTTACCTCTTTTAGACAAATGAGAAGAAAAATTAGGGCAATACTCTTGAATCTATAGATTGACATCATTCAAGGACTAGAAGGGTTCATCCAACATTTATTTTGTCTTTATAGAAGTTGGAAAAATAGAAAAGAAAACCCTTAGGGAGGAATTTGAAAGAGATTTTGTCCCCCCAAACCTTTGAAACCTAGGTTTCAATTACACCAATTGTTGGCCATTTTCCAAAGAACTCACCAATGAAAACTTTGCTTTATAGGTCCTAAATACTTAATTCAAAATATTTGGCCTCCCAAACCAATTCTTTGGGTTTTACAGAGAGAAAATACAATTATGGAAGAGATTGAGAGTTGGGATAATACCATCCTCTAAGGAAATACACACATCATGACCCAAAATATAACCCTCAACTGGGGGATGTCCTTTCCTAAGGGAGAACTAATTTGATCCCATATACACCTTGTTAGAATAAAATGCCTCTATTTCTAGTAGAACACTTCCTAAACTGATTGTGGCCAAGCTTGTTGGATATATCTAGTTGTAATAGCAAAAAAAAACCTATGCCCTACCCTATTTATCCTAAAACTCATTGTCCTCCATTGACCACTCCTCATATTTATCCCATTCTTACACCTCTCTAACTTCCTCATTGACTCACTACTAGAAATCCTTACTCGAACGATGTTGTAAATGAGGAGCTAGAGTTTGGAAATCTCTTAGCTTCTTTCCATGCACTCTTGCCATATTCATCTAAATTATTATTTTTTCTTCAACATTTATTACTAATTTAATTATTAATTATTAATTACTAATCATATAATATTACTTAATTTAATTATTTAATATCATTTTTAATAATTAATTAATATAGTTCTATTAGTAAGTATTGATTATCAATTAATTAATATTTTTAACTATTAATTATAATAATATATATATATTTTTTAATTATTCTAAATAATTAATTATTATTTATAATGAATAATTAATAAATATTATTCAATTATTAATAATTGTTTAATATTATTTTTCATAATTAATAATTTTTTATTGATATGAGGGTTAAAAAGGGCCCTCACCCATATATAAATAAGAATGAAATGAAAGATTGGTTTAGCAAAAAGCATTAAAACCTTATAAAATAGAGTAGACCCCAAAGGAATGGGGTGACCTACCAAGCCAGGGGACAAAAACTATAAATTCCAACATATAACAACGAAAGCCAAAATATGGAACCATATAATTGAAAATAACAACATAGAAAAGTTAGACCACCATAGCTAGGGAAAAAACCACCTTAAAATCCACTACATCCTGAAATAAACCCAATAATAGTGCCTAGACATATGTATCCTTTAAAATAAGGGAAAACAGTTTTATGGGGATGCATTTGAAAGTTGGGCATGAAGGTTCACCATCTTCCCAAATCCATTTGGCTAGTGTGAAAACACCACCTAGACCCACAACATCCACTATAGCCTATAGATGACATTGCATGTGAGAGGAAACAACATAGTGAGTGACCCATTAGGGTTGCCATACCATTATACATCCCTGTTTAATTTTTCAAAGCCACCACCACCCCTTTATTATTACAATAGTAAACTAAAAATGAGTACCCATCAACATTTTATTCAGTTAAAATTTAGTTAAGAACTAATCCATAGAAGGTAGATGGATGAAAACATTATTCTTGGGAGGCTCTAGCTCTATGACACTTGCCTACCTATCTAGTACATTAGTCAACACATTATGCAAATACATGTACCTAGATTTCAATTCTCTTAAAAAAGAGAGGGGAAATCACTCCTAGACACTAGGAGCCATAGGAAGGGAGAGAAGAACCATCATGCACTAATAATATATAAATCCAAGTGAATAACCCACCTCACACCCCCCAATAGACCATAATTTATACAACCTTATGTGTGAAAACTCCATCTTAATGATGTGTAATAGGTTATTCACAAAAATAGAAGCAACATACACATTAAGTTTATTCTTCTAGATAATATGTATGTAATCAGAACCTAAAATGACTTTCATTACATCCAACACCTCCATGCTAGGCATTTAAAATATGAATCAAAGATGATGATCAAAATCACTATTTTAAACTTCCATTTCCCATTTGTCAGTAGACAAGGAGAGAATAGGTTTAATCAAAGCTACAATGTTCATAGTTGTAAACAAAAGTGCTACTTTTGATTGGTAGAAAAGACTTAAATAACTAAATTTAAGAAGCTCCAACATTTAATTACACATCCTAATATGCCACACACATATGAATAAAATGAACCATATCAAAACAATTTGTACAAAGTGGTGGAGAGTGAAATTCAATGATGGCATTAAATTTACTTGAAATAGATCCATAGAGAGATATGATAAAACACCAAAAAAAGGACTTATATTTTATTGATCTTATCAAGTCTAGGCCATATCTATAAATTATTATCCATTATATAGTCACTTCTTTGATCAACCCCATAATTTTCTAATAAATCAACTTGTTGATTTGATTCTTTATAAAAATGGTTGACATACCAAGATGATAGATAATCCAGACTTCAAAAACCCATACTGAGGATATTTCTCAACTCCATGCTTTCTTTAAAATATTATAGATGGATTCCATAATGAGCTTTGAATTCCCTTAAATAACTAGGTTCTTGATCCCACATTAACGAGACAACTAGAGACCTAAGACCATCACTTGAGATTATACCCCATTGTTGGTGCCATATTAAATTTTAGATGATAAGGCTCATATGAGAGAGCCTAAGCAATCCTTTACACTACAACTAGCACCAAAATCTCCTAGATTCCCTCTATAATCCCCATCAAAATTTAGCTTAAAAAACTTGTTAGAATGGAGTTCAAGTATTGAATATATGAGTAGGAGAAGTATTCTTGCTTACCCTTGACCCATTAATGGGAGAGGTTGGTAAACATACACTTGGGTCTTATCAGTAGATCCTAATAGGAAATATTGGTCAGCTTTCTATATGTGTGAGAAGAGATTACTTCAGAGATAGATATCTCAAGTTTGTTCAGAAAACCTAGAAGGTCAAGGGAGATGTCATAGAAAATATGTCTATTCCTTTCCTTCCATATCATTGAAATAAGGATTTTAGGGTTGGTGATACAAAGCTCCCTTACCACATCTCCTTCTTGACCCCAATACCAAAAATAGAAATCATTGAAGAGGGATGAAGCATGAGCCTAGTGATAGATCAATTTATTACACAACCAATCCCAACAAGAGGAAGGAAAGGGGAAAAAAAAAAAGGTGATCCACACTTTCCTCATCTTGGATATACAAGTATCACCTTAAAGGACCACACCATACCATCTTTCTAGGTCTATTTTGGGATAAAATTTTGTACTGATTATCAAGCTAGGTAAAAAGACTTGCCTTTATCAAGACTTTTCTACTCCAATAAAGGATTTTGACTCAAGGGAAATTGTTCTCACAAAAAATCAATTGGTAACCCAAATTGACCTTATACTCACCTTACCTGGAACCACTCCAACAAATGGAATCCTCCTTATTGTTTAATAAAACCTTACATTTGGATAGAATTGAGTTGAGAAAGGTCATTTGATTATGAAGAATTAAAGCCAATTTAAGAGACTTTTATCACTAGATCTAAAATGAACCATGCCTTCCAAATTCAATATAGTCACAAACTTTCCTACCCCAAATAATAAACATAATTACCCTTACATCATACATTTCCTACTAATTCATGAGAGGTTTGTGCCCATTCCAAGAGTTATCCCAAAAATTAGCCCTCCTTCCATTGTTGATGACCCAAGAGATGTGCTTGGTGATGAGAGAATGACATTGGAGAAGGAAATTACACACAAAGAACCTTTTGGTGGAGAAGAAATAAAGATAATTCCCATGGGTCCTTAGAGCCAAGATACTTTAACTAAATAATTCTAATCTAAAGGGTAGACATATTAGAAAAGATACTCCTCACTAATTTATCACTAAGAGCCAAGTTATAAAGAGTTAAATTTATAATTCCATCAACCACTACATTTTTAGAGCTACACACCTGATCCAATTTCACCAGAGGAACCTTTTTTTCTCCATCACAATCTTTCCAAATAAAATAAATTTAAATTTGATTGATACTTTTGAAGACCAAAGTATGGAGCTTGATAATAGACATGAGGTATATGGGTATAACATTGAGGACACAATTTATTAGGATAATCTTGCCAAGTAGGGACATGAATTTCCCTTTACAAAAATTTAATATATCTTTAAAGTATCTCAACAAATTTCCTAAATTTTTTCTTTTCTTAAACTAACAAAGAGGGGAAATCTAAAATATTTCATGGGTAGCTACCTGATTTTGAAGTTCAAACTATGAGCTAACCTCATTTGGGATTGAATAGAAACATTGAAAATGTATATCTTAGACTTAACATTATTCACCTCTTTCCATGAAGCCAAATCATATTGATCAAAAATTTCCATGAAAGAGGTGGCTTCACTAATGAAATCCTTTCCAAACAAAAAGGTGTCAATGAAAAACTGATGATGAGGGAGGTTATTTAAACCATCCATGACAATAAGGCCCTTAATCAAACCCTTGGATTTTACATCTTGAAGAGGCCTAATTAGATATTTTACCATTAATATAAACATAAAAAGAGAGATAGGGTCCCCTTACTTGAGTCCCCTAGATAACTCAAAGAAGCCCACAGGGCTACCATTGACAAGGACTAAATTTTTTTGGGAAGATATACAATTAAATATTCATTCACACCAATTATTATCAAAAATAAAATTCTCTATTGTATTCATGAGAAATATCTAGTTCACATGATTAAAATCCTTACTTATATTGAGTTTGATAAGCATGCCTTAATTTTTATTAGAATTAGAGAGTACAAAATCTCATGAACCACTATAATTCCATCTTGATTCTGAAATCTTGACATGAACCCACCTTATTTAGGGAAAATTAGTTGAGAGATGAATTATTTCAACCTAAAAGAGATAGATTTTGGAGATGATTTTATAGATCATGTTATATAAAATATGGGTCTATATTCACCAAAATAATATTGAGAGGCATCTTTGGGGATCAATGAAAGAAAAGTAAAATTAATATTAGCACTCACATTTTTGAATTGTATAGAATACTCTCAAATTATTTTTACCTCCTTGCCAATAATAGGCCAAAAAACTTGATAGAAATCCACTAAGAAACCATCAGGCTCTAGGGATTTATTAATTTTCATAGCAAACACCACCTTTCAGATCTCATTTTGAGAGAAAGGATGAAGAAGCCTTTCATTTTGCTACCTCAAAACCAACCATGGGATATTACTTAGAATATCCTTTTGAGGCTTGGGATATAAAACCTTAGAATAAGTAAGGAGGTCAGAGTAGAATCTTACTGCCTCCAACTTAAGCTTAAAAATTTGCTCAACTTCCTTGCCATCCCTATCCAAAATCCTTGAGATTATATTGAGACTCCACTTAGCTTGGGTAGAGTTATGGAATAATTTTATATTTTGATCTCCTTCCTTAAGCCAACACTCCCATGACTTCTACTTATAGTAAATCTCCTCTCTAAGATGCATTTCTTATAGCTCAACCAAGAGGATATGTTACCTTTCATACATGTCTGCACTCATGCCCAAACTTAACACAACCTCACTCATAACATTTTAATAATTAATAATTAATTAATAATATTTTATTATTATTTTTAATAATTAATTAATATTAGTCTATTATTATATATTAATCATTGATAATTATTTTAATTAAGTAATTATTAAATATAAATAAATTACATGGTCATTTTTTTTTAAAATATCACTAGTTCCATTTTTAAATAAATATTTGTCTTTTAACGTCCCATTTTTTTGATTTTTTGTTTTTGTTTTTAAGACTTTTATGAGTTCCAAGTATTTTGAAATGGCCCTTTCAACATTAGGTGTTTCAACTATAGAATTTTCATTGCACATGATAATTAAAGGCCACTAAAAAGAGTGAGTATTAAAAGGAAACTTAGTTCTAAAATGGTCCTTTTTCCAGAAAGTCAATGTTTGATCATTACCCAAGCATTAAAAATGCTCCTAAAAACAAATGTGCTTTCTATTTTGATGGTCATATAAAAAATAAACAAGGTATGAAACCCAAAAAAATTCTAGGCCATTCTTCTATAAAGATTTATAGAAGAGATGCAATGCCTAAGAAGGATTTCACAAGATTCATTTCCTTTAATGGCTAAAGGAATCCATTTGGCACATAAGGAAATCCCTTACTTTTTAATATTAGTTAGCCTAAAAACATCAACATATATAGGTTTACAATATATATCTAATACCACTCTATGGAAGTGTTTCTTTCCTTTAGATCTAGCACATTGGAAGTCTTTAAGAAACATCTCCAACTTATTGCAATAGTTGTCTAACCCTAAAGTTAGATGGTAGGGTTTAAGATTAAGAATATAGAAATATATCAAGAAAAAGGGTGATAAACAAAACTATAGTAGGTAAATTAATTTCAAACTTAGAAAATGAATTTTCTAATTATAATACTAGGATATGCTAAATATATAAATTACTTTAATTTAAAATATGTTAAATTGATTAAAATACTAAAGATAAATGATACTTATTTGGGTTTACTATGTGAAAGATAATCTAGATTGGAAACATGTGTAAATTATGCAAGATCAATATTATAGATTAGTATTTATATTCTATAAATTGTAATTCTATATCCGTAAACATTATTGTTGATTTTGGACACTACCATCGATGCTCATGTCTAATTTTGGCATAGGTGTCCACTACATAATAATGAATGGATATGGATGTGACTACTTCATTATTGTAAGTTTTGTATCACCTTTATACTAATGTATTCATATTTGGGATCAGGGATAATTTTAATATTGGTAAATCTTTGGCAAAATTACCACATTGGTATAAATTAACTAGTGATTTCTATTAGCTTTTTCAAAAAACAAACAAATAGATGGAAAATCAAGCATCATATTGAAATAAATAAATAATGGAAAAAAATCATAATTAAACATTTTCCACAAAAACATTCATGAGATAAATATGCTTGAGGTGGAATAATGATTATGATCAGTGGATACCCTATGTTTTTTAAAACAACTATTTTGCTTTGCCTTGTGAAATTTGGGGTAGTCCAAAAATTTCAAAGACTTGCCAAAATTAATAAATCCAAGCAAGGAAGACATGAGAGACAACATGAATAATAATAATTATAGACCCATATCAAACCTAAACCCTAAATAGGTGTGTGTGACTCTAAAAAAAAAGTCATCACCACATCAATGCCCAAACACACATTCAAAGTTTTTTGATGTCTTGTTGATCTCATTACTAAGAAAATAATCCCAAATAAATGCAAAGATATTACTGATCTCATTAATAAACAAAATATCCCATATGAACCACATTATGTCTAATATTAAGGGTTTTGATATAATATAAAAAAGGTTTTTGACATTGCGAGCAAAGATCTGATGAAAAAATAACATGGCACTAGTTCAAATCCCTTAAAATATAGGCATAATTCATTAAAAGTGTGAAAACATTTGCATATATTTATATTTTGTATTTCTTACTTGGTTTTTACTTCATTATTGGCTACTTAGACTCCTCTGTGACCACTTATTGAAACTCTCACTCACTTCATGATTCTCATGACATGTAAGAATTTTATTTCTTACCTAGATTGTAATTCATTATTGGTTACTTAGACTCCTTCTTTGCCTCCTCTTGTAACTATTTATTACTTCATGATTCCCACAACCACAAAGGAATAAAACTTTAACATAAATGAAGTTATATGAATTTAGGTTTTAGGGTTTTTAGCAATTTGAAGCACTTATGTATATTTATTTTATAAGAGGTAATTTGTGTTAATTAAAAAACTAATGGAGAAAGCGGTTAGAGGGTGAGAAATATAAATTTGATATCTTGTTTAAGGTTCCTTCTTTTTAATGATTAAATTTGTCCTCATTTTTAAAGATTAAATTTATCCCTTTTAAGTGTTAAATTTGATGGCCATATGACCATGTATAAATTAAGTATAGACCTTTGTAGTCTCTCAATAGACCAGCCAAATAATATATTAAACTAAGTATAGAAAATATTGTGACAAAAAATCAAAATATAGAGTTTAAACCAACTATGGGGCCATAGGTCAAGACAACTATGACATGTGAGGATGACATTACTAAAAAAAATATTCCAAACATTTTCATAGTTTTAATATTATAAACTATATAATAATGTCTACCAAAATGTCTTAACCACAACCATATTGGCCTTTCAAATATTTTTTATTTCAGTTAACAAACTATGCTAACCAGAATATTATTATTACATTTAACATTTAAAAACAAAATGATGTATGATCATGAGGCTCTATTGTGTTTATTCAACTTGTTCTTTGTGCATTGTTTAAAATAAGTATATTTCCTGTCATTATTTCTTAGAGGAAATCAATTTATTATTTTATTTATAATAAGTATATGGTAAAGAGAAACTAGATAATATAATAAACTAAGAATTAAAAAAATAGTGAAAAAAATTAGAGTATAGAGTATAAACTGACTATGGGGCCATAGGACAAGATAAGTACGAAAAGTGAGGATGACATGGCTGAAAAAATATTCAAAACATTTTAATTGTTTTATAATTACAAACCATATAATAAGGCCTACCAAAATGTCTTAACCATATCCATATTACCCTTTCAAATATTTTTTTATTTCAATTAACAAACCATGCCAACTAAAATATAATTATTACCTTAAACATTTAAAAATAAAATACAGTATGATCATGAGGATCTATTATGTTTATTTAGTTTTTTATTTGTGCATTATTTAAAATAAGTATCTTACACATCATTATTTATCATAAAAAATCAATTTATTATTTGTTTAAAATAAGTATGTGATAAAGACCAACCAGAAAATATAATAAATTGAGTATAGCAAAATTTGTGACAAAAAATCAAAGTATAGAGTATAAACTGACTATGAGGCCATAGGGCAAGACAACTATGAAAAACAAGGATAGTAATCAAATATATTTAAATAAATTATTTTAAGGTAACATATCATTATATTTATTCATTGTATTGATTTTTATTTGTTGCATGTTGATATGTTCTCAAAATCTGTGAAATGGGTATTTTTAGGTTAGTAAAAAATATGGTTAAAATGATCATGAGGCTTTATTGTGTTTATTCATTTTATTTAAAACAATTATTTTTCATGCCATTATTTCTCAAAGGAAATGAGTTTCTTATTTGTTTAAAATAAATGTGTGGTAAATATCAACCACATAATATAATTCATTTTGTTCTTTGTGCATTGTTTAAAAGAAGTATCTTGCATGCCATTATTTCTTAGAGGAAATAATTTTTTGGTTTGTTTAAAAGAAGTATTTGGTAAATACAAACCACATAATATGATTCATTTTTTTATTTGTGCATTTTTTACAATAAGTATTTTGCATGCCATTATTTCTTAGAAAAATTAGTGGTAAAGACCTATCAAATAATATAATAAATAGAGTATAACAAAAATTATGACAAAAAATCAGAGTATATAGTATAAATAATAAATTGACTATGGTGCCATAAGGAAAGAAAAATATGAAAAGAGAGAATGGAAAGAAAACATCTTTAAATAAATGCTTCAAATAACTTATAAATATATTTATTCATTTCAAGAAAGATAAATGTGCATGTAAACAATTGCTCTTAGTTTTGTATTTGATTAAGAGAATGTGCCTATAATAGTTATAAACTCTATTATAGAGATGCATATGTATTTGAGCATAAGTAAGTTGATCAAATACATATGTGATGGTTTCTCAAATTTTCTATTCATTGATGTAAGTTATTGGTAGAAATGAATCTCTGGTATTAGAAAGATTGGGATAAAAGGTTGGAAATGAAGGTGCTGATAATTTTTAAGTTGGTTTACTTATGATTGTAACTACAAGGTATGAATTTATGTTTAATTTGTTTAAAATACTGAGATCAGTTGTTTGCATGCATAGTCATTTATCTTTAAATGAATAAATATAACAAAAAGTTTCATGAAAACATTTCTTTAAAGATATTTACTCCAAATATTATCTTTTAAATGTCTTAACTATATCCATAATCAATAATGATAAGGTCTACCAAAATATCTTAACTATATCCATAATCAATAATGGTCCTTAAAATATATATTTATTTCACTAACAAACTATTCCAACTATAATATAGTTACTACCTTAAGCATTATGTGTCCTAATTCACAAGTGGTCCTTAACACATTTATAAAACTAAGTAAAACAAATATGCTCATCCTTTTATATGATTTTAATGACTAAAAAAATTAATAATAAATAACTAAAACTATAATTATAAACATGTAAGTTGAAATTACTACATATTCAATACTTCAAAGCTTGAAAAACTAGGTAGTGTTAAAAGGGGTCAATAAAATAAATGACTTCACATCCCAAATTCTCACACCTAATGTATATTTTATTTTTAGCATTGAATGCGGTGTAGGTGGAATTAAAGATACAAGGATAAAGGTTGAGATATTACCCCACTATTTAGTGAATTAGCACTGACATATTGAAGGTCTAAGTCAAAATTTAATGTAGGTGCAACACATCACCCATGGGATTAATGAAAGTTGATTGAATATATATGTGATGGTTTTATCAAATTTTTTAGACATTTAAGCAAGCTATTGGTGAAAGTGAAGTTGTTGGTCTAATATAGATACTTACAGTTCATTACACTATATATACCTCAAATAAGTTTGGTATAAAATAATAAGGGAACACCAAAATATACTTATGAAAATCTATAATAAATTTTGAAACTATATAGACATGTTCACCTAATCAAACAAAACATAAAAATACACCTACTTGGTATAAAACAATAAGAGAACACCACAATATATGTATGCATCTCTATATAGAGTTTACAACTATTATATACATGTTCTCTTAATAAAAAAATACAAAAATACACCTAATTGGTATAAAATAACAAGGGAACACCAAAATATACTTATATATCTCTATAATATAGTTTACAACTTTTATAGACATATTCTTTTATCAAACAAAACACAAAAACACACCTACTTGGTATAGAATAACAAGGGAACACCACAATATACTCATGCATCTCTATAATAGAGTTTAAAACTACTATAGACATGTTTTCTTAATAAAATAAAACATAAAAACACACCTGCTTGGTATAAAATAGTAAAGGAACACCACAATATACTTATGCATCTTTATAATAGAGTTTACAAATACTATAGACATGTTCTCTTAATTTAACAGAACACAAAAATACACCTACTTGGTATAAAATAACAAAGGAACACCAAAATATACTTATTCATCTATATAATAGAGTTTATAACTATTATGGACATATTCTGTTAATCAAATCGAACAAAAAAATACACCTATTTGGTATAAAATAATTAGGGAGCACCACAATATACTTATACATCTCTATAATAGAGTTTAAAATTGTTATAAACATATTTTATTAATCAAACAAAACAAAAAAATACACCTACTCGGTATAACATAACAAGGGAACACCATAATATACTTATGCATCTCTATAATAGAGTTTACAACTATTATAGACATGTTCTCTTAATCAAATAGAACATAAAAATACACCTACTTGATATAAAATAACAAGAGAACACCACAATATACTTATGCATCTCTATAATAGAGTTTACAACTATTATAAACATGTTCTCTTAATCAAATAGAACACAAAAATACATATTTTTATAATCAAGTATTAGTACTTTTTCTTCAACATTAGAGTCACCTAGTATTAATTATCAAAATATAATCTGGCTACATGAATCCATGGAAAATTATTTGAGATCACAAAATTTGTTGTCCTTCCTTAATCAACCTTGGATTTTAGATGTCTAAATTTCTAATTTCAACATGACAATTTTATTTATTTTATTCTTGATAATTGTTACATGCATTCTCTTATAAAGTTGTTAGACTCAAATCTAGTACTGTATAACTCTCTAAGTGTAGTGTGTTTTAAGAATTATTAATCAATCTTTTTCTTTCAGATGTAGACTACCAAATTGTCAGAGCTCTATCAAATGAAAAATCGAGGACATTGTATCTAGTTGTATAGAACCTCAAACAAGTCTCCGAATTCTTATCAAGTTTGTTTCTTAAATTTGACTTTAAAAATGACAATGCACTAAAAATTATCACATCTTTCATTGAACCCAAAACCATTATTTGGCATAAATTAACAAGATTAAACTATTTTGAGATGCCATCACATAGTATTTCACTCAAACTTAAAGTAGTCCCTAGTCTAGTAATTGATCCATTTTCAAGATCATTATCCACAACTTTAACTTGTTCAAACATTATTGTGATAAATTAAATAGACTGCTCACTATTAGCTTTAACAACTCTAAAATTCCTTCAATTTATTCACATTCAATTCTACACTCTTAAAAAAGTGTTGGGCTAAGGTTTTGATTTAATTCTAAAAATTTGATGAGATAGTAGCTTTACAATATTGAGGGTACATCACAACCATGAATTTTAGTAGTTTATCTCAAGGAAAATGATCTCTAATATCTGAAGAGAGAAATTTTGTAATCTCCTTCAAGATGGACCTTGCAGAGGATACAACCTCAAGGAATCGATCCTTTGTAATAGGAACTTCTTTGAGTCTATTAGATCAACCATGTCAAAAGCGTGTAGGGGTATTTACATCCTCACACTTATTCACATAAATATCCATCGTCATTAAACTACAAATAGTTACCACTATGTTCAATATTTGTCATTAAATTCCAACTTGTAAACTTTCCCCTTGTAAATGAATGTTGTGTTAAATATAAATTATCAAGGGTAAGGCATATTAATTTTCTTAATTTAGAATATACTTGAATGCACATTGTTCTTTCTTGATATTTATTTATCATTAAATTAATTTCATCCAACATGAATAAAAGGATGCATAAGGTCAATAATCTCTCTATATCACTTAACTAAAATAAAATATCTAGAACTTTATCTATTGTGTGGTAATGTTCCTTCATTATTCCCATGAATGATTGACATTCTACATATATTAGATGTGTTGGTCCACAAAGAGAAATCCATCAAGTATCAACATCTTTAAGTAGATTATTTCCTTGTATTAAACCTTCAACAAAAATTTTAAATAGTAAAAATCTTCTTGGACTTCTACAAAAGTATGAATGTATTTCATGAATAAGATCTTTGACTTTCGAGACTAATGCAAAATTGCTCACAATTTTGAATGCCAAATTCATTATATGAGCCATTGAATATATACTAATCATATATGATGTACAAGAAGTTTGTAGCCTTACATAAAGACTTTTATCTTACATAATTGATGTTCTATCTACCCCTACACAAATAATATTTCTTACAATTGAGAAATCATCCATGCCACCAACCTCTTTCAAATTATTCTTGACTAGTTTCAAAAGGTTTTGAGAAGTTGCATTTTCTTTCATTTGATGAATATAAAGAAAATTAGGTTGAAGAACATGATTTAAAACAATGTAAGCATGCATACACACCAAATAAGAATTATCAGTGGCTATAATTTCTTCCAATGACAATGCCATCTATCTTGAAATCCTTATCTTCTCTTAAGGATCCTCCTTTCCTACTTCATCAAGATAATTAGCCCATTCCTAACCACTAATAACTAACCAATGATTATTTGGAATTTTGGGAAGCCATGAAATTGTAGCATGGTCTTATATTTTAGATAATCAATTATTGTTCAAACTTTGTTTGAAATGTGAAAAATAAATAAAAGTTGTACTATCTTTGAAATTTGGTTGATTCCCATCATGTTTCCAAATGAAGTTGTAAAGTTTCTTCCATTTGCATGAATATTTTTTTAGGTATTCATTGTATTCACTTGAATACTTAACATGAAGAGACTCTTATTTTTTTCTCCATTGTATCACTAATTTATCCTCTCCATTTATAATTTTCTTTTCGTACACTTTACCTACATGCTTCTCTATGGTATATAGTTTTAGCTACAATAATTTATCCCTCCCCAATTTTCAACTACATATATTGTATCTACACTCTTTTGGTGGCTCATTAGTGTCTTCAATCAAAACATTTTTAATGAAAGGATATTTATAAACCCATTCATCTTGAAAAATCTTTGAAATTTACCATTCGTGTGACTTCCTTTATTTTGAGTTATGACAAATTTCATAAATTAATTGTGATGTTAAATTATCAACACTTTCAAAACTAGATTATCTTACATTAGCTATGTCATGATCATTGGCATTGTTACTTGCATTCACTAATTGAAAGTGATAAGAACCTTGTTAAACATTATTTTGATTATGAGAAAGAATGTTCATTTTGAGTTGATTTTCTAAACCATTATTTCTTTTTAAAGTTTGTTCTTGTTGATGTTTATGAAAATATGATAACAATGTATTTCCCTTCAATGAAACTCCTATTAATTTCTTAGAACTCTAGCTAGGAGTAGACATTTTACAAATAAAAAACCTTTTAATGCCAACTTTATGAAGCACCAATGCCAATCACTCTCTTCAATGATGAAATCACTATTCCACTTCTTGAATTAACTTTTGTATTGATAGTTTGAAAGTTGACACCTAAAAAATAATGATACCAACACTCTTTTTAGAAAAAAACCTAAAAAATGAATTATAAATATATCCATTTGAAAATGATATCATATATAGAATCTAAATCTGTACAATTTATAAACTTATAAATTAAAACTTGAACTAAACCACAACTCACTTGAAAATTCAAAACATGGAAATAGGGGCCAACATAAATTTATAAGGACATGCTAAATTTTTTTAGAGATTGTTTTGATGCACCTTGTATCTTTATTTTTATGATTTTAAAATAATAGTGATTATAAGAAGCAACAAATGTTTCTAAAATGTGATATGGGTTTTTATAAATTCAGAGAATAATAATGAATGATGCACTAATTAAATATCTCAATTATCAAATATATGTATATGAGAATCATTTTTCAAATAATATAAATTAACCTATCCAATAGAGTAAAGCCTATAAAAGAGGCAATCTCTTAAAGGAAATATTTATAATTCTATCAAAGTGTTTAATCCATTAAAATTAAACAATGAAAATGAAAATATAATCACTATATAACTAAGAGCAACTAAAACAACAAACTAACATACTTATAACTCAATTTCAAATATCATAATTTATTGGTCAATCTTAGATTAGTCTTTTGAGAGACTTATAGAGGTTTTTACTCAATTTATACTAATTACTACACATGATCTTATTATATATACTCAATTTTTTTCAGTTATGTCATCATATATTTTCATAGTTTTCTTGCCTTATGGCTCTGGTTTATTATTTAGACTCTATACTTTGATTTTTTGTCACAATTTTACTATACTCAGTTTATTATATTATCTTTTCTGTCTTTACCATATATTTATTTTAAAAAAACAAGAAACTAATTTCCTCTAAGAAATACTCCTTTTAAAAAAACAAGAAACTAATTTCCTCTGATAAATAATGCCATGCAAGATACTTATTTTAAACAATGAACAAAGAATAAAATTAATAAACACAATAGAGCCTTATGATCATTTTAGCCATATCTGACTAACCTAAAAATACTCATTTCATAAATTTTGAGTTTAAGGAAAATATTTATAGATATACACAAAATTTTCAAGAAAACCAACATGCATAATGTTTTGAAAAAACATATTTAAATAAATACTTGTCAAGTAACTTATCATTATATATATTCATTTCAAGATATATGACTATGTATGCAAACAACTGCTCTCAATCTTTATAACAAAAGAAACACAAATCTATACCTTGTAGTTATAATCAAAGAGGAAATCAACTTATAAATTGTTTGCACCTCATCCCAATCTTTAGACTACCAAAGATTTAATTCCACCAATAAATTTGATGAATGACTAGAAAAATTGAGAAGTTATCAAAAAATATATTTAAAGAAATACTTTTCAAGGACCTTATCATTATATTTATTCATTTTAAGACAAATGAATGTGCATGCAAATAATTACTCTCAACCTTAAGAATAAAATAAAAACAAATCCATACCTTATAATTACAATCACAAGGAAACTAGTTTAAAAATTATTTGCACCTTGATTTCCAACCTCTCATCCCAATATTTGGACTATCAGAGCTTCACTTCTACCTATAGCTTACATCAATGACTATAAAAATCAAGAAATCATTAGAAAATATCTTTAAAATAATGATATTCAAATAATTTATCATTATATTTATTCATTTCAAGATATATTATTGTGAATGCAAACAACTACTCTCAGTCTTCAAAATAAAAGAAACACAAATCCATACCTTGCATTTGAAATCATAAGGAAACTAGCTTAGAATTTTTTCGCATTTTTGTTTCTAACCTTCATCCCAATCTTTTAGATACCAAATCTTCGCTTCCACCAATAACTTGTATAAATTACAAAAAAAAATGAGAAACCATCACATATGTATTTGAGCAACTTAATTTAATCCCATAGGTGACATGTTAGACCAACATTAAATTTTGTCTTGGGTCCCTCAATATGCTAATCTTAATTCACTAAAAAATGGGTCAATATCTAAACCTCAATCCTCGTATCTTTAATTCCACCTGCACCGCATTAAATGGTATAAACAAAATAAACATTAGGTTTGAGAATTATTTATCATTATTATTTTTAATTATTAAAACCATATAGAATGAAAAGCATGTTTTACTCAATTTTATAAATCGTGATAAAAAATAAAAAAAAATTAGTAGTTTTAAAATTATAAACTAATAATAAGGTCTACCAAAATGTCTTAACCATATCCATAATTGGCCTTTCAAATATTTTTTTATTTCAATTAACAAACAATTCCAACCAAAATATTATTATTACCTTAATTTTATTGTGTCCTAGGTGCTCTCTCTCTCTCTCTCTCTCTCTCTCTCACACACACACACACACACACACACACACACACACACACACACACACACTTGATGATTCCAAACTTACCTATACATGTCTCGTATAATTTATTGGTGAATCAAACCCATACATTCATAGTAAATCTAGTGATATATGTCCTAAATTAAGATCAGGTATAATCTATTAGGCAATTCAAAACCCTTGTATAAGAAATTATATAAAATTGAGGCTATTTAGTCTATGTATTTTTTTAAAGAAATAACAATTTTAAAAATTAAAAAAACCTACTTATGTCTTTTGGCTATAAATATCCTCTAAAATTTTACTTATTTGGGATATAGGTTGTGACTCTTCACTAATTCATCAAATCCTAGATCTTGATTTTTATTCAACCTTTGAATGAATTTGCTAAAATTTGGTTAGTGGGCTCACCATGTCAAGTTGACCCCTAATACACCTCTATCAATCGGCACTACCTACATAACTAATAATATAAATAGAGCCTTAGACTATGTGGAAAAGTGAGTGCACAAGGGTGAAATACACTATATGATGATGCGTGTAGTGATCTAACTTATAACTTGAAAAATATCTCTCATGGGATACTATTTGAGTGCTTCAAACCTAGAATATGTTTTTCCTATGTTTGAAATGAAGGAAAAAATAGGAGAGACTAGCTTGGTTATTCAATTGATTGATTTAACTTTAGTAGGTGTTTGCTTAGTATTTTATAGATGATGAATGAGAAGGATTAGAATTGTATTTATACCAAATCATTTGAAAATATCTCATGGTAGGGTTCAATAAAATAAATAGGTTAACCCATATGTTTTGAAACATTTTAAATTCGAATGAATTTTGGCTACTAGACACTAGATAAGGACTAAGACACTACCATTGACATTAGTGTCCCTCTATGCTTAATAGTGTCAAGAATGCTATAAAATAGGTATGAATATGAAATTGATAGTGAAGGATGTTTATCATGTTTTAATCTTTCTATGCAGCATAGGAAACCTAGTCATTATAATGATATGGATTAGATTAAGAGATAAGAATTTAGGCATAATTACATAATGAATGTTAGATTTTTGGCATCATGGAGGTTTAAAACTCAATATTATATCCTTTATTTACATTTTTCAAATTTATGAGACTAATATGCTATAAATATTTAGTTTTAATTTCTAAATTTCACCCCTTTAATATAATAATGCATAAGGATGAAATTACTAGATTAAAATAAATAAATGTGTACCTGTGTGTGTATAACACACCTTGACTTTGCTTAAGCCCACTTTGAGTGATTTGATGGTGCATGAAATATAATCAAGATCATGTTATAGTGTAAATCAATGCATATAATTTAAAAATTGAAATAATTGAGATGTTTAAAAAGAAAGAGAGCAAGGAAGGAGTACACATGTATGTCTATGTAACCCTATTATTGTTTGATGTTTTGACTTGGTAAAGATGACTAGAAGAAGATTAAATTCCAAGGATTAATCTACTACAAGACCCTTGGAATTAATACAAATTGATCTTTGTGGGTCTGCAAGAATCCAAAGCATTCAAGGAGATAGTTACTTTATGTTACTCATAAATGACTACACAAGAATGACTTGAGTAACATTTTTATAATTAAAGTCATAAGATATTGATAGTTTTAATGCATTCAAGGATATTATTGAGAATGAGAAGAATGGGAAGATCTAGTGCCTAAAATCTGACAGAGGAGAAGAGTTTTGGTCTAATGATTTTTATGACTTCTATGAGGTCCATGGGATAATAAAATAGTTCTTAGTAGCCAGGACACCTCAGTAAAATGGGGTAGTGGAAATAAAGAATATGATAGTCTAAGAGATGGAAAGAACAATGATAAATGAGTCCAGATTATATGATGGGTACTAGAGAGAGGTAGTGAGTATTGTATTTTACATCTTGAATAGAGGACATATAAGGACTAATGGAAACAATACCCTTTATGAACCATGGAATGGTAGACCTACTAATGTGGAACACTTTAGAGTGTTTTGAAGTAAATGTTTCATCAAAAGAGATGAGGAAGACTTAGTTAGTTTAGATTATATGTTTGATGAAGGTATATTATTTGGGTATTCATTATTAATCTCACCTTATAGATGCTATAAGAAGAGGTTGTAGAAGATAGTGGAAAGCATCAATGTAAAAATTGATGAAAGAAGAAAATCACACTCATAATAAAAGGATATATCAAAGAGTCTAGAATTCAATAATGAAGAGGAGTAAATATAGGTTGTTGAGGAAGATGAATAAGTTGAGGAGAGACAAGAATCAAAAGGCCCCTCAAGACAAACTCAAAAAGATCATCCTAAATCTTGAATCATTGGTAATAAGGATGTAGGTATGAAAACAAGGAGAAGAATGGTAAGTAGCCTAAATCAAGAGAATGTTTTTATATTATCTAATATTTAACCTAAGAACCTTATATAAGTAAGCAAAGACAAATTTTAGATAGGTTCTATGAATGAGAAGTTAAACCAAATAGAGAAGAATGGGACTTGGGAGTTAATTCCTAGGCCTAAAGATAAGAATGCCATTGGCACAAAATGGGTGTTTAGAAACAAGTTTAATGAAGATGGAGAATTCACTAGGATCAAGGATATATTTATATGTACGGGATATGCATAAGATAAAGGGGTAGAATTTGAGGAGACCTTTGCACCAGTGTCAAGATTGGAGACCATAAAATTATTTTTAGCATATGTAGGATTCAAACGGTTCAAGGTATACTAGATGGATATCAAAGCTACCTTTTTGAATGGGAATTTAGAAGAAGAAGTATACATAGATCAACCTAAGAGTTTCTCACTATCAGGTGACAAAGACTATGGTTGTAGATTGAAAAAGGCTCTTTATGGTCTAAAGACAGCTCCTAGAGCTTGGAGAGACATGTATCTATTAGATCAAGGATTCAAAAGAGGTGTTATAGATAGTAATATATACATAAATATAAAAAATGGCCATCATTTGATAGTATTTTTATATGTTGATGACATCATCTTTAGTGGAAATAATGAGAACATGACTAAGGCCTTTACATAGGTGATGAGAAAAGAGTATGAAATGTCCATGATAGGAGAACTATCATTCTTTCTTATGTTGTGTTATCACCAAATCTTGCACCCTAGAGGAGGGTGTTCAAGCCTCTTAAAATTTTGGGAAATGTGGGAATACTTATAGGTATGTGGGTTTACCTATAGTAGAAGTAGACCTTTAGGTTTAAGTGATAGCTCCCTGAATATGCCTTGAAGTGCTTATCACCTACTTAAATAATTGTTTGTGGGAAAAGAGATATAAGTTTACATGAAATGAAACTAATCTAAGGGGATGATACACTAGAATTATTTCCATAAGACCATCATATTTCTATCATAATGAAATAAGACCTACAAAAAAACTTCATAGTCGTAAGAGATTCTAACATAAGTGTTTCAATATAGAGGTGATATGCATGAAACAACACAAGGAAAGTGAAATCGAGGGTATATTTCACACTCTAAGAACAATTTTACACTTTAAATGACCCTAACACACTATATACACTCTATATGATTTGTTATAATAGGAACAACTTGCATCAAGCATGAAAGGATTGAGAGAAAGCAAGGATAGATGAATATCTCTTAACCATTCACTATACATCTCTTTGAACACTTAGAAAAATGTTCATTAACTCAAAAATAACTTGAATTTAATGTTCAAAATAAAAATACAATGTCAATCTAGAAATGTTTAATCATACATGGTGTGATATTAGTCTAGGAGAGCCCAAATGGCTACTACTTATAAAATTTGAGAGAGAAGAGAAGAGAATGAAGTCTAAGAGTCACTAGAACATGTGTTAAGCTGATAAAATGAGTTAAATCTACATGAAAATAGAATATATAATAGACCATGCAAGTTATATATGGACAAATGTCCCTTAAAGGCATGAAACTCCTAAAATGTGGCATAGGACTCCTCATTTACATATCTAGAAAATGCCTTCATCACTTGACCTCCTTGGAGCACTCTAAAATATGATAAGGATAGATATTATGATTTTAATAAGAGGGAGTAGTTATAAACAGTCCCCAACATTCATTGGAGGTGTCCATAATAATCAAGATTCTTATAGACATGAGTTATCACTGCATGTAATCCAAATAACTCCTCTTTCACTCACCGTTCACACTTGGCATCAAAGAGGTCTTTATTTTTCCAAAAAAATATATAAAATGGAGTGAATGACACTTTTAAATAACACTCATGGCCTTATATTCCTTAGGAAAACCTTAAAATACCTCCTACTTAGAGTTTTTACCTTCTCACTTGTTTGTTCACTATGCCAGTTTGGACTAGCTAAGATGAAGGTCCTTACAGAGATATTTATGAGCTTAAATAAAACATGGAATGGAAATTAAAGGTTATTTAAAGTCCTAATCTATCTCCCAAAGTGTATTTCATCCTTTGAAACCCTTTCATACCTACACAACACATAAAATTGTCAAGAAAATCTCTTTATCACCTTGTTCATAAAAGTAGGGTATAACTCAAATGGATGGTAATTAGGAATATTAAGTCCTATATAACCTCCAATCATATTTTAAGCCATTATATCCCATTTTTATGCATTTCCTCATTCATTTTCCCAATCAGATCACTAGTAAGTGTTTTAAAGGGGTTAGAGTGTTTTTTCCCTCTAAGGTTTTTTCATACAGGTCTAAAATTTGTACTCTAAAAAAATTCCACAAAAACATTTTTAAATACCTTAAATATTACCCAAATCCTCATATTCCCATGCTAAACCTCTAAGTAGGTGTGAGCTCTCAAAGTTGCCCTCTCAAGGTTTTTCATGTATTCTACATAGGCTTGAGTTCATCTAAGAAAATAAATGGCTTAATTATGGTATAATTTGTAATATAATAATTTAAAAACTCTTATGGCTTCCCATTCAAGTTTTTCAATTCTTTGGAATACTCTCCTAATGCTAGAAGTGAATTTTTGACCCTATTAGGCATTAGGCCTAATCAAGACCTAATAGGTCTATTTGCATGCTTGTGAATTTGGATCATCATGTTGGGTTTCAAACATATATGAGTTATTTTTCATGTTTTTCCATGTCTGTAGTAACCTTATACATCCTCTTCAATGGTTTCATCAAGTTTTTAACTCATCCTCAACTTCTTTCCTCTAAACTTGTAGATTTTCTCCCATAGGGAGTGCCCTCTATTTGAGACGAAACAAAGGGAAATTACCCTATTTTAAAAACAAATTTGGACATTTTAGGGGATTATCCAAGCGATGGGTACCCTATTTTAAAAGTCTCATATATTTGTTTCATCAATGGACCCTCCAAATGTCATGAAACCTAAGATAGACTTGTGGGAAATGATGACTATGTAGACTTTATACATATATGTGGCATGTAGGTTATCGTTGTAACCTTTATATAAATTATTTACATATGTTATGATACTAATTACATGATCATGACACTATATAAAACTTTTAAAACATGATTATAATCAAACCTTTTGTCAACCTTCCATTGCTTACCTTGCATTTTGACTGGAATAGACTACAGGTTGACTATGATTGTGGTATACCTTAGAGATTGGACCCTTCAATTCTCTATTATATTTCTTTGATAATTTAATATTATGGAAAACATATTTTATAAATTTATATCATGCCAACACTCTTCATTATTTTCCAACTCCTTCATTGCACACCTTGTACTTGACTTACCTAGTCTACTAACCATATTTCTATGTTTCTCCTTATAAAACAGGTGCTTGTGGGTACATACTTGCATTTTTAGAGATTTTATCACTATAACAAGAACTTATTTAAGTCACCAAGGTCATTTTATAATTAATATATACTTTTCTTATTATTTTCATGCTATGCCAATCTCCAAATCACTATGTTTCTATTCACTATCATGTTATAGTTGATTGTAGTTACCTAATTTGGAAAAAGCATGGGTCCTATAGGTATTTTTGAGATATGTGCCACATTTTACAAGATAAATTTAAGGTATTAAGAGGAAATTACCATTATCAAGTGTTTGTGTTCCCATGCCTAAGCTCACATCAAGGACCTATGGGAGTCTACAGTCAATTATAGGTAATGTCTCTCAAGTTAAAGTGCAACTATAAGTGGTGATGTAAGTCAAAATCTCATACCTTCACTCTTATTGATTATTTTTGGAACACTAATATTTTTTAAAAATCAATAAGACCACTTAAAAATGTATATATGCATCTATGCTACAAGTTTGGATTGTAAGCCACCTAAAAGGTTCATAACTGTAGACAACACAAAAGAAATGTAGTGAACAAATGCATGACTTTGAGGCCTTCTAGAATGAAACCCCATTTTCCTAATTGATTAATTTATTTTAAAATTTATGCACCTAAATGAAGGCTATAAGATATATGCACTTGGATTCATCAAGACTTGTGTCACACTATTATATGGCATCATCAAAAGTAGTTAGGGCTTTATTTTGGAGCTTTTAGGGAACTTGTCCCTAAACTAAGTTATTTCAATTTGAATATAGTTTATAAACTCTTCCTACCAATATAATTCTTTACTCATGAATATCATGGTCTCATCCATCTCCAAAAACCTCATGAATGTTTCAAATCATGTCAAATCTCTTCCATATAGCACCTTCAAATCTCTATAGGGCCACTTGTAGGTGTGTATTCAATTATAGACCAGGTAGTGAGTAGAAACATGAACCATGTGCATGTTATGACATCATAAATAAATATATAATATCTTAAAGTATTCAAATGAGAGTTTAAAACATTTTAAATCTTGAAAAAAGTTTCCACATCATGCACACTAATGGTATATGACTATGTAGGTATGAGAATTGATTGTCACAATCTATATTTTATCATTTGAAGGGTCTTTGATTGAGTTTTCATGATTTAAAAATGTTATTAACACCTTTAAATATTCATTATACTTCCATGAACATGCTCAAATCCTTCATACACCATGACTATAGATTGAAACTTGTAAGAAGTTGAATGTGAGTTATATTAGGCTATGTTCTTGATTAATGCATAATCTTGAGAGACCTAGATTGGAAAGAAAGTTATTATTATGACATTAAAACATTAATCACAACATACATCATTCATAGAAAACCACTTCATATAAATAAACCTTTTACAAGTGTTGAAAAGTGACTACAACCTCACTAACATACTCCACATGCAACCTAAGAGGTTTGAACTAAATGACTTTCAAACATCCAATGAAAGATTTAAAACATGAGATAAGGAAGTACAAATCCTATACAAGTAAATTCACCAAATTTATTGTATAAACTAGCTCGTACATAAGTAAAACTTATAGGGTGTGGGGATTCACATGCAAAACTATATAGTCAACTTCTTAGGAATGGTTCATAAAGTATAGGAAACCATTATTACAACTCCAAAAATTTAAATTAATAAGATAAATTTTAATATCCACCACCAAAATAATTTGACCTAGAAGTCTTCCTACTAGCTGTACCATTAAAAGACATGTTGACCAGTTTTGCTTGCCTAGTGGAGAGATGGAGAGATAGAATGGTTTTGGTTCAATTTTGGAACTTAAAAAGTAGATAAAGTATGTAAATGGATTCATGGAAGATGAAGGTTTAGTGCATTATATTTTCCCATGTGCCACTCTTCCACATAAGTTGTACAACCTTTAAAACTCCCTCTTTTTCACCTATTTTCTTGATTTTCATTTAGGAACCTATAAGTTTTAGTTATAAACTAGAATATATGATAGTGATTGACATATTGGACATTGTAAGGGAGTTTATAACACTTATCTACCTAATAAAAATATACCACCCTCATTTATGACCCATATGAGACCCCTAAGTGACATAAAATGACATAAGGACTAAATTGGACTATGACCAAGGCTAGAAACATAATAAATGACATAAAATAAAACATGAATCACCCTATAAAATAATATTAAACCCCTATATCAAGTTTTTCATTATAGGGGGTTGACCTATTTTGACTTGTGGTCAAAATGGTTAACATTCTTAGTGATTTCCTAAGGGTGGTATGTTCGTTATGTCAAGACTAGTTGCCTAATTCTATCCATTGGGCCATGGAGTCACCTATAAAATATGTTGACACATAATTTAACTTTTAAAACAAACCAAAAACAAATAAAAAGACACAAAACAAGACACACCAAATGGAAATAAGCATGTGTTCAACTAGAACACTTATGGAACACAAAACAACTAAAAGAAAACACAGACACACACCTATCTACTATTTAAAAAACCTCACTCTTGAGGTGAATATAATATAACCATACTTAAACTAGGGTCAAATATGGTTCATCTTGAATATTTTTCACTCCATTAAGTTAATCTTGCATGATAATCATGGTCATCATCAATCACTTGGATATGTGTATGTTAAGAAGCTTAACAACTTTATGCCTTCTCATGCCTGCAAGTGGGATATTTGAAGCCTTAATGAATTCTATTTATTTCTATATAATATCCTTGATTTAGGTTGTAAGTTGACTAATATTTATCATATTTTATCTACACTCTTTAATCTATAGAATAGGAGTGATGATAGTTGCCTCATCTTTGTGCTCTTTTAGGTTATCATGTGCTTGATATATGGAGTCATCTCGCTATTATCTTTTATGTTCCAATACCTCTGATGTTGATCAAAATCAGATGAATATTTTCACTATCCTTGAAGCACAACCAAATCTACCTTGACCTTATTCTCAATTTTTACAACTTCTTGGGCAATATCTTCATCAAGCTCTTTCATGACTACAAACTCCTATTCAGTAGAATGATATTCATTTTCATGTTTGAAATAACACTTAATAACTTGCCCATTAGTCTCATTAGAAATTTTATATCAAAAATGCAACTTCTTGGAGAAAAATGAGTCATACCCAACTTATCAAATTCTTTGCATATATAATTGAACCTTTGCCATAGTTCATCCTCATTCACAACATGACACTCTTTTCCATACTTGGTGAGACATTTAACATCATATTTGTTAGAATAATTAGGAAACACATAAGATATAGACCTCTTAGGAGGGCAAGTATCATTACTTAATTGATCAAACTCTTGACATATGAAATTGAACCTTTACCATATGCCATCCTCTTCTCCCTCATGAGTGTCATTATCAAGGGTAGCTTCATCACTAGTAGGTAGAAAGATATCATTATTACCCCCATGGTGATCAATTATATTATTCAACCTATCATCACCATATTCATGAATTATTTAGTTACCTTTAGTAACTTGTGAGAAATAATTTTTAACACTTACCTTAGTTCCCTCAAATGTCTTTTCATGAATGATATAAGTGACAAGGTCAGTTTGATAAAAGTATGCATAAGGATCATTTGCATAACAATATCCACCATATTCATCTAGGAACAAGTCAGATATACCCCAAAGTTTGAAATAATCACAATCATCCACATTAGATTCTTCTTTCTCATTAATCACATAATTTAAGATAGAGCTTGCTTCAATGTAGGGATCAGTATGAAATATTATAAGAGGATGAGTTATTATGGTCACCTTAGTTCCATATCTTGTCCTAAATTACAAGAAGGACCAATCAAACAAGAGATATCCACCTATCTTGGCTGTAAATTCTCTTGAAAGACAAATTACAAAATGCACACGAAGGTCAACAACAACTATGTCTTAAAGGATGGGAAATCCAAGATAGTCATAGAGGGAAAAATTCAAGTTTTTAATCAACCCTATTATCTTAGTAGTAATACCATCTAAATAAATTAATCCTTTGCTATGGGGTTCATATTTTAGGCCCAATTTATCATCTATAACTTTGGGTGTGACTAATGTAGAAGCACTGCTATCAACTATGCAATTGTGTACAAGTTTGTCACCCACTATGAGAGTGAGGTAGAAAGGTGGAGGATTCTCAAATTTAGTAGATGGTTCAAAATAAGTTTTAGGGAAATTTTTAGGAGTAACATGACCATTAATTTTACTTTTATTTGAATGACTAGTAAGAATAGTGGATAACTACTTTTGCAAGAGTTATTTTTGGCCAGGCATATAAAGGACATCCCAAAGGGAAATGGATGCCTTGGCATTGTTCAATGAATCCATTATGTTTAAGGAAAATTTATTACCTTTAATTGAGTCCTTGGAGGAAAATAATTTGTTGAAACTTGATGAATTGAAACACCTTGAGTAGACCTTCCAATGTTTTGATTTGAAGTAGGTGTAGGAGTATTAGGGGCTACGATGTTTGTGGCCATGCCTTGTTACCTTGTAAAATGATTAGATGAACTTGTAGTCATGATATTATCACCTCATAAAGCCTTCCTCTTGACTATAGTATTTTTTTAACATAGGTTATTTGATTGAGAAAAAAATTATATTCCACCAAGAAGTTAGTAAAACTTTCTCCATGAGCTTGCCAATCCTCATTTACTTGCATCATGACTTCATCTTTAGCTGATAGGAGAGGAGTGGGTCTTCCTTGAGAAAATAGAGCTTTATATCCACCCTAATTATCATCCATGAATTGTACTTATTTCTAATATTATCCTTTCACCAAGTTGTTATGTACCAATACCATCTCTCTTATATTGGTGGTGGAATTGGGATTATACATATTGATAAGACTATTAAAGTTAGGCTAAACTTGACCTCTTCCTTTCCCATATTAATGACCATATTTGTGTTGATATGGATAGGGGTTTTAATTCACACCTCTTTTAATTCTCTCTTTCATAAGATCATCCTCTAGGGTTTGAATTCTTTCATATGGATTAGGTTCATCTACCTTCTTAGGAGTATTCCTAGGATTAGCATTAACATTAGGAACTTGAGCAATGTTTGGAGTATTGGTAGGAGTATTAGGTACTATAGGCATATAAACCTTAGGAGTTAACTTTCCTACTTAAATGAGGCCATTCTCAGCTCTAATGGTAAGTAAATAAGATTTGGGAAGAGTGAAACCACCCATGGATTGAAGTATGATAACAATATCAATACCAATGGCTCTCAAGTATGTAGGGAACACAAAGCTAGGAGGTGGTCTCATGGGAGGATACAATCTATACCAAGTATTTTTGAAAATATCATTGAAGTCATGAATTTTTTCCTTGGGGATCTTTTTATCACATTAATTTGATGTATGAGAGAAGTATGGTCACTTTCATCTTCAAACCTTGAGGTTAACAACACTACAAAGTCATCCCATGATATAATGCATTCAGTGGGGAAAGTCCTATACTAATCAAGTGATTTACCTATAAGGTACATTAAAAATTAATCTAATGGAAACATTATCTTTAGTGACATTTTAAAAAATACAAAAATTAGAGATATCCTTGATGTGTTCACTAGGTGTGACATGACCTTCACCATTGAAATGTGGGCACATTTTTTGTATCATTGGGGGGAATAGAATCATGTGCTTCAAGATCGATTAGATTCTCAGTGTTAAAGGTAGGGAAGGCATGTGGCCTATCCATGATGGATTTTATGTATTCAAGTTCTTCACTCTCTTTACTAGAAAAATGTTCTTGGTCTTCAAAGGGAAGATTAGGCTAAGGGTATTGAACTTCAAGAGGAAGTTTAGGTTGAATAGGTGGATTGATAGAATTGATAACTCTACTAGATGATGACCTAATAAGGATCATGAAGTATGAGATCAAATATATGATTAAAAAAAATGGTATTTAAATATATTTTAATTTTAATGGAGTTCCCAAATGCTAAGTAGCACACTAATTTATATTTGATGTCGTTAAGACTAGCATTCACCTTGACAAGTTGTCTTGAAGACAATTTGTTCCATCAGGCATGCTAGAAATGTTTTCACAAAATATTGCACCCTAGAGAAGATTGTTAAAGCATCCTCAAAATTGGGTAAACATGGGAATACTTATAGGCATGTGGGTTTACCTATAGTAGAATTAAACCTCTAGGATTAAGGGCTAGCTCCCTGAATATGCCTTGAAGTGATTATCACCTAATTCTTGTGGGAAAATAGATATAAGTTTTCATGAAATGAAACTAATATAAGGGGGTGATAAACTATAAGTATTTACACAATACCATAATAATTCTATCATAATGAAATAAGACCTACAAACTAGCTTCATAGTCTTAAGAGATTCTAACATAAGTGTTTCAATATAGAGGTGATATACATGAGACAACATAAGGAAAGTGAACCAGAGGGAAAATTTCACACTGTAAAAAAAATTTTAAACTTGAAAGGAGATTATAACACTAGTTACAGTCTATATGACCTCTTATAATAGGAACACCTTGCATCAAGCATGAAAGGATTGAGAGAAAGGAAGGATAGATAAATATCTCTTAACCATTCACTATACACGTCTTTGCACACTTAAATAAATGTTAATGAAATAAAAACCAAACTTTAATTTATTTTTCAAAGGAAAAATAAAATGTCAATCCAATAGGGATTTTCCATACATGGTGTGATATTAGTCTATAAGAGCCAAAATGGCTACTACTTATAGAATTTGAGAGAGAAGAGAAGAGAATGAAGTCTAAGAGTCACTAAAACATGTGTCAAGATCATAAAAGGAGTTTAATATACATGAGAATAGAATATGGAATAGAAAATGCAAGGTATATTTGGATAAATGTCCCTCAAAGGCATGAAACTCTTGAAATGTGGTGTAGGAATCCTCATTTACATGCCTAGAAACTACCTTCATCATTTGGCCTCCTTGGAGCACTTCAAAGAAGACTAGGGATATATATATCATGATTTAAATAATATATAGGGGTTATAAATAAGAACCAAAAAGAATTGGATGTTCCCCTAATAATTTATTCTTGACATGAGTTATCACTACTTGCAGTCTAAATAACTACTCTTTCACTCACCCTTCACATTTGGCATAAAAGAGGTCTCCAGTTTTCCAAACCAGTCCATAAAATGGATTTAATGACACTTTTAAATAAGCCTCATGGCCTTATATTCCTTAGGTAGACCTTACAAGGCCTCATACTTAGATCTTTCACCTTCTCACTTGGTTGTTCACTATGCCAGTTTGGACTAGATGAGATGAAGGTGCTTGTAGAGTTAGTTATGAGATTATATAAAACATTAAATGGACATGTAAGGTTATTTAAAGTCCCAATATATCTCTCAAAGATGATTACATTAATTGAAACCCTTATATACCGACACAACACATAAAATTGTCAGGAAAGTTTCTTTAGCACCCTATTTATACAAGTATATATAACTCAAATTGATGGGAAATAGCCATGGTGAGTCCTATATAACCTATAATAATATCCAAAGCCATTATATCCCATTTTTATGCATTTACTCCTTTCTTTTCCCAATTGGGTCACTATCAATGGTTTTAGAGGGTTTAGAGTCATTTTGCCCTCTAAGGTTTGTTCATACAAGTCTGACATTGGAAATCTAAAAAAATTCCACAAATACATTTTTTAAGACCTTTAACATTCACTTGTATTCCCATGCCAAGCCTCAAAGTAGGTGTGAGCTCTCAAAGTTACCCTCTTGAGATTTTTCATGCATTCTACACAGGCTTGAGTTAACATGAGCCCATAAATGGATTACCTATGATCTCCTTTGCACTCTAAAAGTTAAAAAACTCCTTATGACTCCCCATTAAATTTTTTTAATGATTTATAATTCTCTTCTAATGCTATAAGTGAAATTTGGACCCTGTTAAGCACTAGGCATAATCAAGACCTAATAATTATATATTCATACTTATAAATTTGGACCATCATATTAGGTTTAAAACATATATGAATTATTTTTCATGTTGTTTCATGTCTAGAACAACCTTATACATCATATTTAAAGGTATTATCGAGTTTCCAACTCATCCTCACCTTCTCTCCTCTAAACTTGTAGATTTGCACCCTTGGGGAGTGCCTCATGTCTGAGATAAAATAGAGGGAACTTTCCCTATTAACCCAAAAAAGGTGGACATATGATTGGATTTTCCAAGTGACGGGGAAAATATTTGAAAATTATCATATCTTTGTTTCATCAATGGACCCTCTAGATGTCATGAAAACTAGGACATAATTGTGGGAACTGATTACTATGCAGACTTTATACATATATGTGGCTTATAGGTTGTCCTTGAAACCTTTATCTACATTATTTCCATATGGTAGGAGCCTCATGAAATTATATGAACAATTTAGAGTCCTATTAAATCATGTTTATCATTAAACCTTTTATCAACCTTCTATTGTATACCTTGTATTTTGCCTAGAATAGACTGGAGGTTGACTATGATTATGGTATACCTTAGAAATTAAACCCTTCAATGCTCTATTCTCTTTTTTTTAGAATTTAATATGATGGAAAAAATCCTTGATAATCTTTATATCATGACAAAACTCTTTGTTCCTTTCCAACTCCTTCATTACATACCTTATACTTGGCTTACCTAGTCTATTGACTGTGTTTTTGTGTTTCTCCTTATGAAAGAGGTGCCTATAGGTACATACTTGCATGTTTAGAGATTGTAACATTATCAAAATACCTTATTTAAGTCACCAAAATCATTTGAAAATTCATCTAGACTGTTCTCAACATTTTCATGCTATGCCAATCTCCAAATCACTATGTTTCCATTCATTATCATGCTATAGTTGATTATAGCTGCCTAATTTGGAGTAAGCATGGGTCTTGTATGTGTGTTTGAGATATTTAAAACATATTTTAGGATCCCTTTGAGGCATTAAGAGGTGATTCCCATTATAAAGTGTTTGTGTTTCCATTCCTAAGCTCACATCAAGGACCTATGGGAGTCTATGATCAACTCTAGGTAAGTTCTCTTAGTGTAAAGCACACCTATAGGTGGTGATGTAAGTCACAACCTCATACCTCCACTCCTCTTGATGATTTTTTTAACACCAATGTTTTCAAAATCAATATGACAACTAAAACATGGATCTATGCCTTTATATTATAACTTTGGATTGTAAGCCACCTAAGAGGTTTAAAACTGTAGACAACACTAAAGAAATGTAGTGAACAAATACATGACTTTGAGGCCTTATAGTATGAAATACCATTGGAAAAATTACTTATTTTATTTTTCAAGTTGTACCCCTAAATGAAGGCTATAATATATATTCACTTGGATCCATCAAGACTTGTGTCACATTGTTATATGGCATCATCAAAAGTGGTTAGGTATCTATTTTGGAGCTTTTAGGGAACTTGTCCCTAAACTCAATTATTTCAATTTGAAGATGGTTTCTCAACTTTTCCTACCAATATAATTCTTCACTCATGACTTTAATGGTATATTACAACTCTAGAAACCTCATAAAGGTTCAAAATCATGTCAAATCTCCTCCATACACCACCTTCAGATCTTTGTGGGACCACTTGTATATGTGTATTTAGTTACAGACCGAGCATTGAGTAGAAACATGAATAATGTGAATGGTATGACATAATAACCAATTATATACTCTCTCAAAGTATTCAAATGAGATTTTACAACATTTCAAGGGTTGAAACAAGTTTACACATCCCATTTCAATGTGACATTCTCCTGAGAGCACCTGTAGCTCCACACTAATGGTGTATGACTATGTAGGTATGATATTTGACTATAAAAATCCATAATTTTTCATTTTAAGGGTCTTTTATTGAGTTTTAATACTCAAATAATTTTATTAACACATTAAACTCTTCATTTCACTTTTATGACCTTGATAATAACCTTCATACACCATGAATACAGATTGAAATTTATAGGAAATTGATTGTGAGTTGTATATGGTTATGTTCTTGATAAATACATGATCTTGAGAGACCTATCTTGGAAATAAAGTGATTTTTATGAAATTAAAACATTAATAACAACATATAACATTCATAGGAAATCACTGAAGATAAATAAATCTTTTAAAAGTGTTGAAAACTGACTACAACCTCACTAATGTAGTCCACCTACAACCTAAGAGGTTTGAACTCATTGAGTTACTTCCAAAAATGAAAGGAAATATGTAAAAAATGATATAAGGAATCACATGTCCTCTATGATATAATTCATCAAATTTATTATATGAACTATCTCATACAAAATCAAACCATGTAGGGTGTGGGGATTAACATGCAAAAATAGACAATGAACTTCTTAGGAATGGTTCATAAACTATATTATACCATTATTAAAAATACAAAAATTAAAATTAATTATAAATTTTTTAATATCCACCACCAAGATCATTTAACTTGGAATTCTTCCTATTAGATGTACCATCAAAAGATGTAATGACTAGTTTTGCTTGCCTAGTGGAGTGATGGAGAGATAGAATAGTTTTGGTTTAATTTTGTCACTTACATAATAGATCAAGCATGGAAATGGATTAATGTAATTTAAATGTCACTACATGATATTATCCCATGTGCCACTCTTTCCTATAGGCTGTACAACCTTTAAAACTCACTCTTGTTTTCTTGATTTTTAGTAAGGAACCTGCAAGTTTTAGTTAAAAAATAGCATATCTAATAGAGAATTACATATTGGAAATTTAAATGGAATTAATAACACTTTTATACATAATAAAACTATACTACCCTCATTAATGACCCATATGATACCCCTAAGTGACATAAAATGACATAAGGACTAAATTAGAAAATGACCAAGGCTAAAAACATATTAAATGACATCAAATAAAACATGACACAACCTATAAAATTATGATATACCCATATATCAAGTTTTGGACTATAGGGGGTTGACATATTTTGACTTGTGATGAAAATGGTCAATACATTGTAAATCACTCAATCTGAATAAGGTATAATCATTTCAGAAGCCAAGTACATAAGAGAGATGTTGAAGAAGTTTGAGATGTAATATTTCAAGGTAGTTAGTACACCTATGATCATAGGGTGTAATTTGATCAAGGAAGTTGAGTATTCAAAATTCAATTAGACATCATATAGGCTAATGACTAGAATTTTTATATACACCACTGCCTCTAGACCTGACATCATGCAAGTAGTAAGTCTTGTGGGAAATTTCAAGTAGATACAAAGGAAAATAATTTGAAAGCAATCAAAAGGATACTTAGGTTTCTTAAGGGGACTATGGATTTTGGGTTATGGTATCCAAGGAATAAGGATTTTAATTTGACTACCTATATAGATGCAAACTCGATAGGAAGTTAAGATAATAGGAAGAGTACCCATGGAGGATCTTTCTTAATAGGTGGGTGCCTAGTTTCATGAATAAGAAAAAAATAACCATCAATATCATTATCCACTTATGAAGCTAAGTAAATTTTAGTAGCTTCATGTTTCACTCAAGTCCTAGCCCTATCTATTATACTAATATAAGTGTTATAAGCATCTCAAATAACCTTGTCATGAACTCAAGGGCTAAGAATATTCCCATCAAGTATCATTTTCTAAGAGAGAAGGTAAGTGAAAAAAGTGTCAGACTTGAATATGTTTCTATATAGGATCATATTATAGACATTTTGACCAAATCACTTCTAAAGGCAACATTTGAACACCTAAGATAAGAATTGGGTGTAATTCTTACCCCTAGCAATCATTTAGGAAGGCAAGTACTTATGGGGAGCTAATCAAATGGTTCATTAGCTCCAATAAAGGTGAGTAGTTCTAAGAAGGTATGCATGGAGATAGGGGAGCATGTTTGTATTATGACTCATAAACTCATAGTCTTGTGTGTTGAATGTTTTAGTTGCAAGGAGTGTGATCCAAGAAGTTACAGACATCACTTTATCATTTATGTCAAAGGGGGGTAGAGTTTATAATGATGGAGAAGTTTCTTGTCGAGATAATTTTTTTAGAGTGGTTACCATCAATGATAAAGGGGGAGATTGTTAATTATTGTCATTGATGTCAAAGGTGCATCTTGTATGAGGTTGATGTCATTGAGAGAGTGTGCCTAGTTGGCATTGTGTTGATGTGATAAGGGGAATTGATGGAGTGTTTTCATTGAAATATGTTTTCATGAAATAGAATTTGAATGAAAAAGAGATAATTTTAAGGTAACTAATGCTTTATGATTACATGAAGGTATAGTTCATTGATGTCAAGTTGCATAATAAGCCTAGTCATCAACCTAGTCATGACATGAAGAGGTATGTGTAGGTATCATGGTGAAGTGAGTGAGATTAGGAAGGTTATAAGTTGTTTGGAATCATATGGGATTGTGATTTAGTTATATAAGCCTTTAGAAGTAAAGTGGATCATTGAGGGTAATGCATTTTGTCTTAATCTATACTTGGACCCTACCCAGCCTAATGAGGTATCATGATACATTGTCAAGGCATGTGAAGGATGTATGGTAGTTTTTAAGCATGAGAGAGGTTTTTTATCATGTGAGTGAGGTATAGATTGCATGTAAAAAGTCATGAAGGTTATTTTTAAGGCCTAATGTGGTTTGTAGGTCAAGGTCTAGAGAGAAAAGAGAGAGAGAGAATGTGTATGTATGGCCTAATGAAGGGTCATAATCAAATTTCAAGGTGTTTGGGATTATTTAAGCATTTAAAATATAAATTAAAGTTATTTTAGGCATGTGTATGAAGTTTTAAGTTCTATTTTGAAGGACAAGGCATGAAATATTGTTTGTAGCTCTCTTGAGAGCTCAAAATGAAGGGTTCTCAACCTGAGAAGGATTTTATTGTGCTCATTATCTCATCAAAAAATTTCATGGGAACATAATAAATTCATGGTAGATGGGGAAGGGTCCTATCCCAAAATTATAGGTATTAGTTTTTGGATTGAGGGGCTATGTTTTATGAATGATCGTTAAGAGTGGAAATAAGTTTAAACCCTCTTAGAAACCTAATAAGGACCTAATGTGGAAGATGTTGATAAAAAGTGAAAAAAATGGATTTTTCTTATTAGGTAATATATTTTATCTTGTAGTATAATATCCCAAGTACCTCTAGGTTGTATTGGTTAGAGAGAAGAGAGAGAAAATGTTGAGTTATAGGTTTATTTCTGAAGAAGTTATTGTAAAAGTCAAAAATTATATTGAACATAGTAAGAAAATGGATGGAGGAAGAAAGTAGAGATTCATTTTTTATGTCTATTAAGGTTTTTGGACAGTTTTTAGACCTCAAGTGTGCTAAACTAGTCATCCAAGTTAGCCAATCACTAGTAGGCCTAATGGTGCAAATAATGAAAAACACAAGGAGCAGTGAGAAGATGAATTGGAATGTGTTATCATAATAGAATGATGAAAACAAATGCATGGATATTTTTTTTATTAATTTTAATATATGTTAATTCTTGTAAAAATCTTTTTAGTTCATGTGTGTGGTGAAAAAGTTTCTCACAAGTTGACTTATTTGGTTAAGATAAGACAATGAGATATAAGGTCATGAGATTGGTATGCAAGACCAATATTTGCCATTTAACCATATGATATTTATATCTGAGAATGGTATAATGATCTCATAGGATCATATAAATTCATAAAAATTAATTTAAAATGTCTATACAAGTGTTGGATATCTAAGTCACCATGATTGTGTTTTGAGGTAATCTGGTAGTTCTAAGTGAATAAGTTACAAAGGTGTTTTTGAAGCCTTATCTTATGAGTGGAAGTGTATAATTAATTTTATGATGACATTTAGGTCATTTATATTCTATATATATACTTATTTGATCATTTTTATTGTCTTAATTATGTTTTATCTAAATTCTTTCAAAATAGTTTGTTGAGGCACACAAGCCTAATAGGGCAATTTGTCCTAAAGAAAGTTTCAAGGTATGAACTAAAGATGCAGATATAAAAAAGCATGGAGGAGGTCAGAATATTTTCTTGAAAAAGTGTTTGAATTTTTTTCAAGTGTTTGAGAAATTCATCTATGCCCCAAGAGAATCAAGTTTTGGTGTTAAGAGATAGAACTAATGTAATTAGGCCTTCATGAGACCTAAAAGTGAAATGAAGCCTCATTGAGTCATGTCAGACCAAAAGGGACTCAAGTATCATTTTATTCATGTCCAAAATATGTCATAAGACCTATTTTATGTAATAATTAAGAGGTTAAGGGTGTGTGGCTAACTAAATGGTATATGAACAAGGAATGGCATATATATAAGGTAGTTTTAGGCCTACTTGTGTGAGCAGAGAGTATGCAAATGAAATAACACATTGTTGAATAGAAAGAGGTTTGGTAGACCATAAAAGTAGTGTAGAGGATATATAATAAATATATTATAGTGTTTTTTCATGTTAAAATCAATTTCATATGACCTAATTAGTCTTGAAGAGGCCTAGTTGAGCGAAGAGGCCTAGAAGGTAGTTTGAGAGGGATAAGAGTGTGAAGAGCTAAAGAAGTGGTCATCACTATTGGTTAAGAAACATAGTGTTTTGAAAGTGATGAAAATAATCAGGTGGATGAATGGGTGCTAAATCATCTATGGGGTTATTTTGAGGTCAACATACCCTCATTCCTAAAAACATAGGACCCTTTTGTTAAATTGTGCAAATTTGTACCTAAAAATTAAAAATTCACTTGATCAAAGTGTCGCTATCATTTTTACATAGTGTTTTTATTTGAGGATAATATACACCTGGTTTGGTTAGTATATTTTTACATGATTTTTGTTTTTCCTTGTCTAATTTTTTAAGCTTTGGATCTCTATGTTTTCCATCTACAAGTCCAACAAGGTCTACTTAGAATGAATGATGTTTGGGTTTTATGATTTTAATGTTAACTTGATCTTGTAGTGGCCTTTGGTATATTGAAAATAAAATTGAATTAATAAACCCTTATTCTAAGTTTAGTCTAAGTATCTCTTTTGAATTCAAAATTTGGTAGGAACTTTTATTTAAATTTTCCACGAGAACACTCTAAACATGCCATAGACTTAGTTCAATTTTCATGCTAAGGTTTAGTCATGTTTATTAACATGACCAAACATTATTTTAGAAATCTATGCTTGGCCCATTTTATGTCTCAATACCCCCGTTCATCCTTTTTATTATTCATGTGATCTAATCTCAATGTAAAATCCTTTTGTTATGTTTCTACCTGTCGGGTTTTATATTTTTGGACTTAATCTTTTTCAGACTTTTCCTTCAGAACTTTTATCTTGAAAAAATTTTCCCTTTAGAAATTTGGTGAAAATATTTGGTCTTTAGTGGAAATGTGTTGGACATTTTATCCTAGACAATTCCCTTGAATGAATACCCTTTGGACCTTTTACACTTACCCTTCAAATTTTTTTGAAATTATTTGGAATGACCATTTAGGCTTTTTTCATGGGAACTTTACCCTATGAAACATACCCTTGGGCCATTTTTTACTTGAAACAATTCTTTTATAATTTTGTCCTAAGCATTTTGTTTGATGAAATAGACCCTACAAGATAATTGCTCAAACATTTTTTTGACAAGATTGGTATTCAAAACAATTTCCTTGGACAAAAAGCCAAAAATAATTCCCCCAATGATATATATGTTATGTACAAAAGGTTTGAAAGAGTTTCCCCATGCAAAGAACCTAAATACTGTATAGTAGAGTTAATAAGTTAAATCCCAGAATCTTCATAGAACCACCAAGTGGCACCTCTAAATTCTATCACTATATATATGCTAAGTATTTTTTCATTTATGTTTGTAGGAGCAGACTAGAAAATGACAAATGTTAAGATTTTAAGCAGTTAAAATTGATTTAACATGGGTTTAAATTCTAACGATCACATGGATGTCATTAATGATCATGTGAACATCAAATTTAAGCTCAAAATTAAAATGACATAGGTTTAAATTATAATGGTCATTTGGACGTCATTGATGGTCACACAAATGTCTTTGATGATTGTGTAAATGTCAAATTTAAGCTCAAAATTAAAATGACATGGGTTGAAATTCTGATGATCATATGGATGCCATTGATGGTCTCAAGTATTTCATTGATACTTATAAGAACATAAAATTTTAAATAATAAATTAGTAATTTAGATTCAAATATTAGTGGGCCTAGGCAGATTAAAGGTCAACATTGATCCATATAGTTGATATGATAGTGTGAGATTGATAGAGAATTTTCAATGAAGCTATGAGTGATGTGAGACCACTACATGGTAAAAATGCACTAACCTAATAGAATTTATAGTTTATAAATCCCATGGAGCTAAAAAGTGTCACCATTTTAGTAAAAGACTTGTGAACAACCAGTGGCATTCAAATCTTTTTGATCTAGATTGATTACTCATGGTAATCCATGAGGGGATCATTGAACAATGTAAGATAAAGAGTGTTATAAGGTACCACATAATTATAAAGTAGTTGAAATGAATATTTGGTGGACATGATGGTTCCAAGGTATAACTTATTGATCCAAGTAATGTCTAAGTCATGAAACTTGCCATTAAAACCAACTGCCACCATTAAAGCATATATAAAAGCCCTAGTTTGACCCTGTGATCTCCTTAATCAAGACATATAATTTTATCTACCATCAATATGAGCATAATTCAATTTAGAATAAAAGTGTGATCCACTAGTGAGAAATTTGATCTAAATTCATAGTTTGCACTAGCTCAAAAAGGTTTTTTCCTGAGAAGATGTGGAGCTCTACTTGACTTCATCAACCAGTGGGTCCCAAAGATAAATGAAATAAGAATATTCTTTTTGTAACCAATGTTGTATAATATTTTGAAATAGGATATCCTTTAGTAGACATGTGCAATTTGTAAGAGCACATTATCTATAGGTCAGTCCATTAGAAAAGATCATTTATTCTAGAATACAATAGAAAGGACACCTATCATATACACTTGTACTTTTATGATTGGATATAACTAACTGACATATTTATTTGCATTATATAAAAGGAGTATTGTCAATTGTAAAAAGAGAGGGAGTTATTAGAGCCAAAATTACATTGTAAACCTAGAACAAGCATTATAAGCAAGGAATTTTGAAAAGTTTGTCCATATTTGTCTATGTATTTGCTATCATGGCTTCTCTGTTAGTTGTCTAGTTTCATTTTTAGATTTGAATAGTTCCTATGGATTTTGGATGTGTATCTTGAATGTAGAGTTTTTAATTTATTCTAATGCTAGATTAGTTGAAAGTTGTTAGGCTCATTTTATTTTTTACACTTCTTTTGCATTTGGGCTAATGTTGTTTGCTTGCAAGAGTGAATATTTAAAGTGAACATGGTTCATATTTGCATCATTTCATACTTTTCTTAGATGCTTACTTGATGTATGGTGTGATTTGGGCTTGAGCTAGTTCACTTCATATGTTGGTTAAATGCATATTCAGATGAGATTTAAACTCTGTCATAATGTCTAGAACAAGGACCAATAACATCTTTCTTTTCTACCCTGCCCTTCTTTTTTCTTCATTTTTAACCAATTCAGTCTAGTTTAATTGTCATTGTAAATATCCATCTTAGATTAGTTCTTAATCATAATTCACTATCATTAGCATAGATACTTCATATTTTGCATAGATTTTTTATTTGGCCACAGTGGCTCCAAACCACCAAAAATTATAAATTTTGTGAAATAGTCCACTTGCTTTGCCTTTATTCCATAAAAAACAACATGATTATGACAACCTATAACTCATCCATTAATTTATTAGGAATTATAAAATGAGAAGTGTTTCTTAAACACTCTGAGCATCTTATGATATATATTTAGGCATCAACAAGGTGAGCTTCACTAATGCTAGAAGGAGGGCTTAGTAGATCTTTGTGAATTTGCAAAATCTTTGCTAATTTTAGTGTCTTTTGATCAAATATTGGTGTATTTTTTGAATATTTGTGTGATCCTTTGCTCAATTGTGTAAATATAATCAATATTTATGGTTTTAGGCCATTTTTTGTGCTTCCTTTAGCCAAAGATCAATATTATTTGAAGATCCATGGATATTCATGTAAAGGTAGTTCATGTTTTGTGTACTCCCCACATTTAAGGTTAGTAATATCAATTTTGTACAAATATAGACTGGTTCTTTGAAAATTTGAGTTTAATCAAGCTTAGAGGTGTAAAAATCCCTCTCATTCATCACTCTAGATGTATCTTTGAGCTTATTTAGTTAAAGATAGTCATTCTTTACATGTATTTTTGTAAAATTGGCTTAACATGAAAACTTAATCATTGCACTTTACAAAGTGTGATTTGATGCATCATATTTTAAATAGGTTTCAAGGTCACAAGCCAAAATTTCCAAAAGTGAGACCAAGGTGAGCATAAACTTTCAATGTCTCAACTAACTTCACCAAGTTAGGGTGCTCATGTGTTCAAGGTATGGCTTAGTTAGGTGGTTACTCAATCAACATGCCAAGTCTAGTACATGATATTCCTCAAAATATTGAAAGGTATTTGCCTTATTTTAGTCCTAATAATGTTGTCACTACTGAAGAACATATTAAATCATTCAAGGTTGATTTGAGATTGTTAAATGTAGTTCATGAAGATGTAGCATGTAGATTATTCCCATTCAATTTCAAAGATGTTGCATATGATTGGTTTCTCAACCTACATAAGAATTACATTACTATTTGTAATGACTTTAATAATATTTTCATTGATCAATTTGGTAAAATTATCAGTCCATGCTTCCTTTACCAATAGTTCATCATAGTTAAGAGGTATTTCAATAAGACCATTATCACCTTTAATGCTAGGTTCCAAAATATGTTTAGCATGACTATAGCCCCATATAAACTTGATGTGGCTTTGGATTTAGAGATTTATAGGGATGCCTTAAACCCCATGACCTCTGTGTTCTTGTAAAGATATACAAATTTTATCAATACATTAACATTAGCTTATGTTGAAATTATGATCATTAATGATCATATGCAACCCTAAGGTTAAATGGCATTCTCCATCCCTAATTCCAATCAAAATATGCCTACTTTAAAATAACCTCTAGTTTGGAACCAATTACTATTGAGTCATACATATCCTGACTAAAACCTAGGTTTCCTGAATAACACTGCTAGTGAGATTCATCCACAAAATCATGGAACTCTAATGCCCACATCCAATAGTAATGCTCTAGTTCATGATCCTGAGACACCAAAAAATTCAAATGACTTGATATTATAAATGTTCCAAAAACTAAGCACTAACTTTCTTCAGTTGAAAAAACAAGTAGGAAATATTGGGGAGGGATCTAACAAAAACTATGCTTCTCAAAGTCTCAATAGGCCTCCAAACATATTTCATGATAAAAAAAAATAATGGATCATCTGAAAACATATAAATTAATTTTTGTGATATATATTTGGATGATCATTACAATGTTTTTGAAACATTTCAAGGTGAAAGGGATATAGTTGAAATTATGTTTAACCAAGACAATATTGTAGGGATATTTGGATTTGTAAAGACATATCAAGGTTTCATGACAAAGGCTTTTGGTTTTCCATTTAAAGAGGAAAGTGAACCTAAAGATACTCTAGAAGAAGGAACAGTTCTTCAAGATGAGTAGCCCTATGAAAAACATCAGATACAAGTTGACTCCTCTTCAAAATATAGCTATGAGGACACTTTATATGAAGTCATGAATGGAATAGAGGATACCGATGAAGAAGATGACCATGGGAAGCAATTACACTAGGATTTACTTAAAGAAATTGAGGTTTCTCAAGAAGGCAATGATGTCCTACAAATCCCAAAACTAGATGAGCTAGAACTCAATTGGGTAGAAGATATGCCTTTATTCATCAAGGATGAAGATGAACCAGGAGAAATAGACCAAGAATTATCATATGAATTCATAGAAAGGTTAGGAGTATGGGACCATCACATTTTTAATGGTAAGATTCAAGATGAGAATAATTCTGTTGATCAAGATGAAGAAGCCTTTTGGGATGAATTGGAAGATTTTTTTACAAAGATTGGTAGTCCATTTACACCTCATAAAGAAACCAACAAAAAGATCAGTTAAGGATGCTAGCCAAGATACCATTATTGATTGAAGATGATATAATCCATTATCTATCTATGGATGAATTAGGACTTTCACTCTTACTATTAAGTAGAAGAATTTAGGATAAAGATGATTAGGTTTTAAACCTATATCTTCAACCTATGTATTAGAGAATGGAAACAAGAAACCAAGCTATATCACCTGAAAGACACACACATGCAAACACACCTATCCATAAGAATGGGTTGATTAATTAAAATAATCATATATCAAGATTCTATTTTAGGATAAATAATTTTCCATTTAATCTTGGAGGTAAGTTCTTTATACAGTTAATATAAGACTTAGATTAATTTCTTTCTTGTTCTGTCCTTCCTATCCCTTGTTTGTGTATAGCACATGTACATTTTTTTTCTTGTTTCCATTATTTTTTTTTAATTTTACTTCATATGCTTTTTACTAACTTTTAATAAGTCCTTTGGATATCCCTCATATCAAGCTTCACTTGATTACTCAGGAACTCCACAAGTTTAGGAATACAGGTATGAACCTTAAGGAAGTATTGACCATGGATTTGAAATACAATCTATATTTTATAATTTGGAGAAACTAGTAAGGACAATTGGGTAGGTTTCGTATTCTATAAGATCTTAAACATTATTTTGATCTAAACTTATCTTTAAGAATAATTGCACATGTGGGAGGAAATTTTAAAATATTAGGACATAGTCATGTTTGGACTTAACAAACATTATTTCCTGGGATAAAATTTGCAACCATAGGTGATTATTTGAAGATCAAAATTTTTACCAAATCCCTAAACCTGGCTAACTTGATTCCCAACCTTTATTGAAAAGCCAAAAATGACCTAAAAAATTACAAAATAAGAGTTTATTACAAAATTCAAAGAGATTTCTAAGTAGAGGTGATTCTATTAATCTCCATCAGGGCTATATATGCCTAGATAGTAGTGGAACAAGGCCTTGAGTAGAGCCAAAGGTATCTCTATTGGGGATATGGATGCCTGGCTATTAGTAGAGCAATGCCCAAGCCTTCCTTGAGCTAAAACATGGTTCTTAATGAATATACAAACATGTTGTAAGTTAATAATAATGGTTAAAGGCTTGAAATATGTAAGTTGTTCCCTAAATCCCATGGCAAATAATAAGTGGAATCAAAGCACACACATAACATAACTAGGTCTTGATGTTCAATCCCAATTCTACATATGAAGACTTATTTCAACCATGAATCGATCTAAATAATGGTGACTGATCAAGTGGAATAACTAACTTAATTATTAGTCTGAACCAAAGTATCTAAATTTTGCCAAATTGCTATGTTTCCCCTAGAATTCACCATTTTTTGAGGTCAACATACCCCCATTCCTAAAAAATGGGGACCCTTATGTTAAATTATGCTAATTTGTACCTAAAAATTAAAAATTCACTTGATCAAAGTGTCACTAGCATGTTTGCATAGTGTTTTTATTTGAGGATCATCCACACCTAGTTTTTTTAGCATGATTTTGGTTTTCCCTTATCTAAATTTGCTAACTTTGGATCTCTGTGTTTTCTAGCTATAGGTCCAACATGGTTTACTTAGAATGAACAATGCTTGGGTTTCATGATTTTAATATTAAGTTGATATTTTACTAGCCTTTGGTTTATTGAAAATCAAATTGAATTGATAAACCCTTAGTCTAATTACTTCTTTTGAATTCAAAATTTGGTGGGAGATTTTATTGAGATTTTACATGGGAACACTCTAAACATACCATGAACTTAGTTCAATTTGTATGCTAAGGCTTAATCATGTTTATTAACATGACTAAACCTTAGTCTAAAAACCCATGCTTGGACCCTTTTATGTCCTGAGACCCCCCTTCATCCTTTTTATTATTCATGTAGTCTAATTTAAATTCAAAATCCTTTTGTTATGTTTCTAACTATCGGATTTTATATTTTCAAACTTAATATTTTTTAGAATTTTCCTTTGGAAATTTTATCTTAAACAAAATTTCCCTTTAAAACTTTTGGTCTTTAGGGGAAATGTGTCAGACATTTTGTTTAGGATAATTCCTTTGAAAGAATAACCTTTGGACCTTTTACACTTACCATTCAACTTGTTTTAAAATTACCCTTCGGGTTTTTTGGAAAGGCCTTTTGAGATTTTGTCATGGGAAATTTTACCTATGAAACATACCATTCAAGCCATTTTTGCCTCAGACTAATTCCTTCAAAATTTTATCCTGGGCATTTTTCTCAATGAAATAAACCTCATGGGATAATTGCTTTGGACATTTTGTCTGACGAAATTAGTCTTCAAAATAATTTTCTAAAATAAAAAGCCCAAAAATAATTCCCCAAATGATATACATGTTATGGAAAAAAGGTCAAAAATAATTTCCCCACATAAAGAACATGAATACCCTACAATAGATTTAATAAGTCAAAGCCCAAAAGCTCCAAAGAACCACCAAGTGGCACCCCTGCATTCTAGCACTTTATATATGCTAAGTTTTTTTCATTTATGTTTATAGGAGCAAATTAGAAAATGACAAATGTCAAGCTATTAAGTAGTTAAAAATGATTTGACATGGGTTTAAATTTGATGGTTACTTGGACATCATTTATAGTCATGTGAATGTCAAATTTAAGCTCAAATTTAAAATGACATAGGTTTAAATTTTGGTAGTCGCATAGACACCATTGGCAATCATAAGAATGTCAAATTTAAGCTCAAAATTAAAATGACATGGGTTTAAATTTTGATGTTTTTATGGACATCATTGATGATCATGTGAACATCAAATTTAAACTCATAAATTATCCATTTAGATTCAAATATTGGTGGACCTAGGTAGATCAAAGGTTATCATTGATCCATACAATTGATTTGATGGTGTAAGATAAATAGAGACTTTTTAATGAAGCTAAAAGTGATGCAATACCACCACATGGTGAGAACATGATAACCAAAAAAACTAATAGAGTGTAAAGTGCATAAAGCCTATGGAGTTAACAAGTGTCACCATTTTGGTAAAAGACTTAGAAAAAACCAATGGCATTCAAATCATTTGGATCTAGATTGATGGATCACAACAATCCTTGTGGGGATCATCAAACTGTATGACATAAAAAGTACCACAAATGTGCCACATAATCAAAAATTAAATAGACTAAATATTTGGTGGACTTGGTAGTGCCAAGGTATAACTGCTCAATCCAAGTAATGTCTAAGGCATGAAACTCACCATTTGAACCAATTACCACCATTAAAATACATACATAAGCCTTAGTTCAACCCTATGATCACTTTAATCAAGCCAGTTAAGTTGGACTAGTGTCAATATGAGCATAATTCAATTTGAAATCAAAGTATGATCCATTAGTGAGCAATTTGATCTAAATTTGTGACCTACACTAGCTCGAAAAGGCTTTTTCGTGGGAAGATGTGGAGCTCCACTTGACTTCATCATCCAATGGGTCCCAAACTTAGATGAAATATGAATATTATTTTCTTAACCAACATTGTATAATAGTTTGAAATAGGATATCCTTTGGTAGACATGTGTAATTTGTAAGAGCACATTTTCTATAGGTTAGTCCATTAGAAAAGATCATTTAATATAGAATACAACAAAAAGGACACCTATCCTATACATTTGTACTTTTATGATTGGATATGATTGACCAACATAATTTTTTGAATTTTATAAAAGGAGTATTGTCAATTGGAAAAAGAGGAGTTTTTAGAGCCAAAATTACTTTGTAAACCTAGAGTAAGCAATACAAGAAAAGAATTTTGAAAAGTTTGTCCATATTTATCTGTGTATTTGTTATCGTGGCTTCTCTCTTAGTTTTCTAGTTTCATTTTCATACTTGAATGGTTATTATGGATTTTGGATGTGTATCTTGAATTTTGAGTTGTTAATTTGTGCCAATGCTAGATTAGTTGAAAGTTCTTAGGCTCATTTCATTTTATGCACTTCTTTTGAATTTGGGCTAATGATGTTTAATTGCAAGAGTGAATCTTTAAAGTGAACCTAGTTCCTATTTTCATCATTTCATACTTTCCTTAGATGCTTTCCTGATATATGGTGTGATTTGGGCTTGAGCTATTTCACTTCATATATTGGTTAAATGCATGTTCAAATGAGATTTGAACTTTGTCATAATGTCTGTAACAAGGACCAACAACATATTTATTTTCTTCCCTACCCTTCCTTTTTTTTATTTTAAAACCAAATCACTCTAGTTTAATTATCATTATAAATATCCAACTTATATTAGTTCTTAGATTATTTATTGATCATAATTCACTATTATTAGCATAGATACTTCATATTTTGCATAGATCTAATATTTATCCATGGTGGCTCCCAACCACCAAACATTATAATTTTTTTAAAATAGTCCATTTGCTTTTCCTTTGTTCCATCAAAGATAATAGGATTATCAAAACCTATAACTCATTCATTGAGTTCTTAGGAATTATAAAATTATAAGTGTTTCTTAAACAATTTGAGCACCTTGTGATACATATTTAGGCATCAATAGGTTGGTGCCTCCTTGCAAGTGGGTAATTGGATAGTTGGGGTTGGTTCTCCATGTGGAGTTGGTGCTTCACTAAATTTAGTTTTTGTCTTATAGGACTATAGTCAAATTGCGTAAATTGGTGGGTTTTTTTTCCCTTGAAGGTTTCCCACATATGTGATGTATTGTATTTCATGTTCATATGTATGGTTTTTTATGATTCAATTGATCTATATGTGTGTATGAATGGCTCATGAATGTTAAGTGGAATTGAATGAATCTTTTAAATATTGATTCACCCCTCCCCCATTTCATTCATTTTGATTCCAACACTATTATGGGTTATCATGTTAATAATGGACTATAAATATGAAGTAAGTTTGCTTGTAATGCTTGAGTTAATACTTACATGTTATTAATTAAACTTATCATTATGAAAAGGTTTTATGAGCTCTTTTATGAAATTGTGAATTCCATGGATACATTGATTATGGGAACATTATAGAAAGTGATTCTTACTATTAGATAATTGGAACCACTCAAATAATCATGGAGTAGTGAAGCTCTAATATTAAGGTTATGGCTTGATAAATGAATAAATCTAATATTGCTTATGGTAATCAGTTGAGTGCTAATCTTGCATTTTTAATTACAAGATAAGATTAATCTCTTAGGAACTAATCAGAGTAGGAATGTCTCCACATAATTATTCTTTCATAAAAATAACATGTTATATTTGAATAGTTTTGGGATGCTTGTTGCCCTATTATGCATATATGAGCATAACCTGATTGTTAATGTTGATTAGGAGTGCATATCAAATGGTTATGAGTGTATCTTCCTATTTGTGAAGCATCTAAAATGGATTGAGGTAACCTTGCACATTCTTGATATTATGATAAACTAATCAATAGATAAATTTGTATATATGATAATGTTGATTAGTTGATTGAAAGCCTAAAAATGTAGATAATCATGATTACTAGAATACTATGTGGCAAAAACTTTGAAAGAATACAATGGCATTGCTATTTTTTTCTCATAATGAGAAATTGTCAATTTTGCTAGCTATAACTATTAAATACCTTGGGAACTTGTATAACATTGTGTGTCAACATGAATTAGAAGTGGAGACTATGGAGGTACCCTTCTCTTAAAATGATATCCCTACATCTCTCTTACCATAAACATTAAGTTTGCATATATAGGTGAGAATTAATTATAGGTGGCATCATATATAAATTCTCATGTTAAAGTAAGTAAGGCTCGATTTCAATGGTAAATCACATCTTGGTAGGTGGTGAGTACAAAATAACTATATGTAGGTCCTCTAAAGAGGCAAAAGGTACCATCTACTCAATTGTATCATTTTGTTTAGTGGCACTAGTATAGTACCCACCTACATGTTATTAATGAAACTAATAGTATCATTTTGTGTAGTGGAAGTGGTGTAACTCCCTTTACATGTTATTACTCATAATAAAACAATAATGAATTTGGCATGATAAAATGGTAATTGGCTCCATGAGTAATTTCATTAAGTAATGACTAGTGGATCACTGCTGCCCTCTTACCCTATTATTTTTACCATTGAGTGGTTCATACAGACACATAGTGATTATATTGTGATCCTATTTTTACTAAATGTGCTTACTAAACTTATTTTAAGTTGTTTGATATTTTGATTATATTTCTTGGAAATGAGCATTTGTTTCTTCTTGACTTCAAATGTTTCAAGCTAAAGGTTAATCATGGAATTTATTGATGAATTTTTTGTTGGATTGGATTTAATTATTGAGACTAATTGGTCTCTTTTTTTAATTGATTTTGCACTTACAAGATCAGTTAATGTTTCTTCAAGTGATTGTGATGCTTACTTGTGTTGGTTTCATGTGTTATTATGTGCTTATATGTCACTTAGGATGAGTATAGGGGAAAAAAAGAATCTTGGAACATATATTATAAACTAATCTCTTACTCTATATGCCTTGACATGCCTAAGGCCATATACACATTTACTATCTCTTACTCTATATGTCTTGACATTCTTGGGAATGTCTGTGCATTATCTATCTCTTACTCTTTTTGACTTGACATGCCTAGGGTCATCTACTCATAAAATTCATCTTACTCTTTATGCCTTGACATGTATAGGGTTATTTTTGCATATATTATCTATTGATATTTATGATTTGACATGCCTAGGTCTATTTTCACATTGATTATCTCTTACTCTTTGTGCCTTGACATTCCTGGGGCCATCTATGCATTGACTATTTTGGATGGTTAACTAATGTCCTGAGGGACAAATACATATTAATTAGCACATTAATTCTTTTCTGGTGGACTGATGTCTTAAGGGACGCATACATATTGATTAGCACATTGATTCTTGGCTAGTGGACTGATGTCCTAAGGGCCACGTACATATATATTATCACATTGATTCTTGGTTGGTGGACTAATGTCCTAAGGGCCACATACATATTGATTGGCACATTGATCCTTAGTTGGTGGACATATGTCTTGAGGTCCACATATATACTAATTTTCACATAATTCTATTAGCTAGTAGATTCATGTCTTGAGAACCTCCTATATAATGAGTTACACATGATATCGTGGCTAGTAGACCAAGATCCTAAGATCCCACATATAGTAAATAACATGGTAGTGGGGTTTTAAAAATATTTGTTGAATGGCATGGTATATGGAATGGATATGGTACCATGTTTTTAATCTTTGAAAATAAAATTAGTGTGATGGGAGGCATTTCCACATGCTTTGCTTCTGAATATCCTCTATGTTTCAAATGGTACTAACTATGTCAACTCAGTAGTGACCCATATATTTTTGATAATTATATATGAGCTCATAATGATATGATTGAGGATTAATGTCTATTTTATTAGGATGGTTTTATTGTGATTAGCAACCATCATCCTTCTCGAAGAAGAAATTGCATATTCAAGGAGCACTTGAAGTCTCATGCTTATATAAGAATTAAATCATTCAATAATTAATTATAGTTTATCCAACATCCAATGCAATCAATGAAATATCATGTGGTGACATAGTCTTGAATAGAGCAAGGATTGGGTCTAAAAGTGGACCACTTTCATCTCTAAATTAGAGAGATTTTGCTAACAGGGAGCTCAAATTGTTATGATAAAGGATTGAATCATGTTATGAGTTGGTCACATGAAATTCTCATTATGTTGAAATGCCAATAACAGTCTTGCAAAAAATTTGTAAGAAATGGAAAAATTGTTCCCCCTTATTTGCATAAAGTGATTCTATTATTGTGTGCATATTGTTATATGTTGTTATGACACTTATTGATGGTGTTTTGTGAGTAACATATTCATATTGGTATTATATCAAGGTCCTCATATGTTTTACATGGTGGAAGGTTATTTGATCCTCCCATGATTGTCTTAATATTAGCATGGCAAAGTCCTATATTGGGCATGGTGAAACATTTTTTAACCCTTACCTAGACATCATGATAGAATCAATTGATGTCCTCCTATGTTGGGCATGATGTTAGGTTGTTCAAATTTCCCATGACCATTGATAGGAAATTTATGTGAAGAAGAAGCCTTGCATAAATATAAATCATGACTTATGCTAAAAACACTAAAGTGATTATTTCACACTATTCTAAAAAAAACAAGAGAATTGGTATAAAAAATATTGATAATCCAGGGCTATATAAACTTTAAATAAGAAAAATATGACTTATAATATCATATTCATGAGGGTTTGACCCTAATATGTGAGTAAAGATACTTAAAAATGATAAATGAAGAAAATTAAAGGGATGTCAAAAATACAAGAGGAATGGTATCTTTGTCTCCATGCAGCAGTTGATCTCCACATTTGAGGATGTTATTAAGGGATGTAAAAAAAATATCATATTATGTGCCTACTTGGGATGGCACATAGGTAATTTAGGATCATGTTCTATTAGTCCAGTGGATTTAAAAACCTTTTTGGATGAACAAATAAGTCTAGCATCAAGGATGATGCCCTTTTTAAGGGGAGGGAGAATGTAAGGACCCTCATGTGAAAAAATATGACTATGCTAAACTAATGGTGATACTCCCTTGATGGTGTTTACTATAAACATGATAGGATTATGCACATGGTAAATGCTAGTTTAACAATGCTTAAATTATTACCTTAGGCTATAATTGAAATTGCATATGAATTAAGGTGTTATAAGAATATAACTTCATGAAATTGTGAATTACTTGGTAAGCT
>JARHVA010003361.1:250000-442500 GCA_037957365.1 Torreya grandis
GTAGGATGTTACCATGTGGCATCATCGTGATGACATGTGATCCTAGAGAGGACCATGTAGAGTAAAAATCCATTGGGCTAGTGGGTGAGTGGGACGCTACCACATAGCACAATCCCACTAATCTATTATCTTAGGGATGCCCATATTATACATAAAGCATGAGGGATAGTAGGTGAGTGGGATGTTACCACATGGCACAATCCCATTGATTTGTAGTCCCAAGGATTTTCATACTAGGTGTGAAGCATGTGGGAAAGTGGGTGAGTGAGATGCTACCATATGGAAAAAACCCATTGCTCTTCTAGTTTAGATATTTCCATATTAGACATGAAGCTTATAGTAAAGCAGGTGAGTAGGATGTTGCCACATGACACTATCATGTTTCTCTTTAATCCTAAAGATGTCTATACTGAGTGTGAATCCTATGGGCTAGTGAGTTAGTGGGATGCTAACATATGGAAAAATACCACTACTTTTTAGTCTTAGGGAAGATGCATTATCCCTATAGAAGGGTAGGGTAGTGGATTTATGGTTTTATCACCACATGGAGTTCTCCCAATGTCTCTAGGGAAGAGATAGGTGGTAAGAGTGGCCTAAGAAACCCAAAGAGAAGTTGGCCTAACCATTTAGCCTACCAAAGCTACCATATGGATCCCAATTATGTTAGTAGTGGATGAGGTCAATTTTGATGCTCATATTAATAGTATAAGCATAGTTGTGATTTTGCATGATCCCATGAATGAGTTTCTAAGTATTGGGTTGAATCAATTAGGACTATGGGCTTATAAATTAGTGTCTTACACTTATTTGATTCTTAATGGTAGTTGTAGGATTCAAATTTTATTATGTACAATTAAATGGATTTTGGTATTTATATATGCTCATTGGTGTTTTATTTGTGAAAGCTATGTGGTGTGCCTATCTTTAGGAAAAAAATGGGCATGATAACCTATATATTTGTAATAGGATTCTATGCATATGAAAAAATAATATAAGGATTAGGGTTCATGGAATCCATTGTAGAGTGTTTTGTGGTTTATTTAGAGTAATTTTAATCAGAACATGTTATTTTACTCTAGATAATTGAGTTTCCTATGTAGGAGTAGATGAAGATTTTATGAAATCCATTATGTATCTTTGGTGCAAAAACCTTTTGAGTATGGACAACCTAGGAAAGGGGATTGCCTATTGTGTACCCTTTCACATAAGATTAACCTTAGTTCATTTCATAATTATTTGTCTAGGAACAAACTTTTCATATTCAATTGGATTTTCATTTGTAATTCTAGAAACTATGATTACCCTATTGGTATGAATGTATTTAATACATTTATGCAATGTGGAATGTACTGCACATAAATTTTGTATCTACAATCATCGTAATAACATATTAAAGAATCATGTATATGGTATAATTGAGAAGGTGGTAATTAAATTTGTTGGACCAACCTATAGAGGCAAATCAATCTCACTAATAACATGTTGTAATGACCATCTAATGCTCTAACCATTTTGGTCAAATGGCATAAATCATCATCTATATATACCAAATGTGTAAGTAATGTCATAATACATACATTATTAATATCATCTTTATCAATCATAATATTATTTAGGTTAATGGTTAAGGAATGATTGAATAAATAATGAATGAAGATTTTCATCGTCATCCACTATTTCACTATCATCAAATATAATAGATTGTATTTGAACCATATGAGGCACTATGTGTGTATAAGTGCCAATAATCCCATCTAATGGATGCCCATAATGTGATGGAAGAGGATGTGCATTGTATGCCATTTTCACATATAGAACTTTCTTAGAATGATCTTGAAAAGGATTTTTAAATATTTTATAATTTTAATGATCACCATGTTGTGAACCTAAATCCCTTGGAGGATCATCAAAGGTAATATTTTTTTTATCATCAATAAGGTCTTGGATCTTGTGATTTGAGGTATACCATCTATTATTAGAATGTACATGGCCTTGGTGATAGTCATAATATGCATTAACATCATATCCTTTCAAAAAATGTAGAATCATATCAAACTCTATGGGAGACGAGAGAGATATGAGATGACACTCCAAAAGTTTATGAAGTAAATAAGCTGGAGACTTAGGTAATCATGTAAATTGTCTCTTAGGTGCATTGTATAATATGAGTTGATTAGGTTGTTGTGATATTACGTTAACCATTATGGTTGTTTTATTTTTATCTTATGTAGATTTCACCTTGAAATTTGGTTTCATATGAAATTTGCTATTATATGTAGTTGATGTGCTTGCTACATAATATTGTTCAAGGAAATAAGCTTTATTTCATGATCTTAAACAATATGGCATAAGTCAAAAATATTTGAACTTTTTAAACTTTTATTGAAGATGTTTTGAAGTTATTTATCTACCATTGGATTTGTCATTTTCGTAACCATTATTTTATATCTCAAAATGTATTCATTGATATGTTTAGTGGTTCCTTATTTGATCTTCACAATTTGAGCATATGATACATTTTTTAGTGATGTTGATAGATAAATGTGTTAGAAACTAATATTTTAGAGGTCTGAATGATCTTATTGATTGGATTGGTAAATCATAGAACCATCATAAATCATAGTCCTTGAGGCTCTTTAGAAATAATTTTGTAAAAATTTTATCATTAGAGGCATAATCGACACATGCTACATAGAAATATTATAGATGATATTTAAGATCACCCTTGCCATCATAAAATGTTAAATTGGGTGCAATAAAACCAAGAGGCAAAGGGTGAAAATTTATTTAAAGTGAAATAGGATTAAGTGAAATATCTTATGAATCAATAGTTTAAGGTGATTTCATAGATTTTTGCTCAATATTGCTAACCTTAGCTTAAAAAAGTTTTATAGTTTGTACAAGATCTTTCACATTTTGATTACTAAGGTTTTAAGTTTGAGGAGTCACCAAAGGGGATGCAAACCTGATTTGATTTGATATAAGAATTAAAACTGGTAATTGGGTTGAAGTGCTAATGGTTCCCATGTAGAATGTAAAAATAATAGGATTTGTTTCAGGGTATAATGGTGTAAACACAATCATTTTCATTGCTAGATGTAGGAATCAATGATGTGATCAATGAGTAAGAAACAAGAATTTGGGGAGTCCCATATCTATAATAGAATAATCAACAAATGCACATGGTTTTTCATCTATGTTTTTACTAATTTAATTTCCAATATGGTTTTGAGGATCTCATCAAGATCCTCAAGATTTTGACAAATATGCTCTCAAAACATAGAAATAGCTTTCACTTGCTATTGATCTATCAATTCATGTTCATTATGTGCATTAAATTAATTATTTTCATGATTAGAATCATATTATATGATAACCTCTTCAACATTTTGTTTAGTTTTGTTATTGGCACTTTCATTAGGCATAAGATTTGATAATTCATTGGTTTGAGCCATATTAGAAGGTAAAATATGAAGATCCAAGTGTTTTATAGAAACATGACCTAATTTAGGGTTATAATTAGGTTTCAAATCGATAATATAATAAATATTAAAATAATAATAATAAAAACTCAGGAGGATCAATACCCAAGAGAAATATAGGGTTTACAAAACAAGTCATAAAAGTTGGGTTCAAAAAAAATTAAGCCTATATTTAGATGTTTGGGTATGGGGTTAAGAATATATAAATAGTTCAAGCACAAGGGTGATAAACTAATTTATAGTAGTCCAATTAATTTCAAACTTATATAAATAAATATTCTAAATTATAATATTAAGATATGCTAAATATAGAAAGTAATTAATTTGAAATATGTTCAATTAATTGGAATAATAAAGAGAAATTATACTTAGCTAGGTTTACTATGTGTAAGAAAATATGGGTTGGAGATATGTGTAAATTATGTAGGATTAGTTTTCTAGATCAGTCATCAGATTATGTAAACTATAATTCTAAAGCTATAGACACTATCATCAGATTTGGACATTATTGTTGACACTAGTGTCTAAATGTAATGCAAGTGTCTGATATGGATTAATGAATTGATATGGATGTGAATAAATTCACTATTTTATGTTTCATTTCAACTTTCTATTGATGTATTTAGATCTAGGATACATAATGTTTCTCTTTGATGATTGATCAAACCTTAACTCTTCACCCTTGGAATGAATTTGATAAAAATAGGTTAGTGGGATCACAGTGTTGAGATAACCTCAAATACACCTATATCAATGGGCATTACCTACATATCCAATACTCCAAGAAATCTCTCATACTTATTTGGTTCTTCCTTATGTGTGGGAAAGTGTGTGCACAAAGGTGAAATATACTATATGATGTTTCATGTATGATCTATCACATAACTTGACAAATATTGCTCATGGGATACTCTTTAAATGCTTCAAAATTGTAATATGACTACTCATATGCTTGATATGAAAGTAATTATGAATAGTTTATAATAAATTAATTGTGAAGCTAATTGATTTAACTTCAATAGGAGTTTGTTTAGTATTTGATAGATGATGAATGAGAAGGCTTATACTTGTATTTATATAACACCATTTGAAAATATCTCATAGTAGAGTCCAATAAGATAAATAGGTTGACTTATATGTATCAAAACCTTTACAATTATGATGAATTTTAGCTACTAGACACTAGATAAGGGTCGGGACACTATTGTCAATGATGGTGTCCCTATGTGGCCAGTAGTGTATAGAAGGCTAGAAAATAGATATGGATCTAAAATTGATAGTGAAGGATGTTTATCACATTTTAAGATTTTTATGTAGTTCATGAGACCTTTTTCATAAAAAATATATGGATCAAATGAAGATATAATAATTTAGGCAAATAAGAAGATGATTGTGAGCCATTCAATACTAGGGTAGTCTAAAACTTAAGGGTAGAGCCATGATTGATATTTTTCAAATGTATAAGACTAAGATGCTATAAATATTTAGTTTTAGTATCTACATTATTATTAAATGGGGCCTAATAGGTGGAACTGTACACAAGTATTTGTAAGCACTTTAGAGCATATCTAAAATTATGAGATATTTCAATGGACCCGTTAAAAACCATAGTTAAAAATTATACTTGAGAGGCTTGGAAAGTAAAGGAAAACCAAAATAACTAAATTTTTTATCCATGTGAAATTTCTAGTTGTAATCCTCAAACCAACTAGTATAGGACCAAAGGATTGTTTATAGTAGTGAATCTTAGCCCATTGGATGTTAGACACTGAGACAAGGTTGGAAATTTGAAAGCATTCCATAATATTATTGTCCTCTTCATCCTCTAGAATAGTGAAAAAATATTCATTAATAAAGTGGCCATATATGAGCTAAGATTAAGGGGAATGAGGAAAGACAGTTCTATACATAAGGCTTATATAAGCATAATTGCTCGAGTACCCAAAACATTCAATAACTTACACATATAAATAGGGAATAAGTAAACAACCTTTTCTAATAGATATAAATATACCATATTTTTTATATTGATGTTTATTAATGGTTAAACATGCAGAGGTATCTTCAAAAAGGGTTTGGAATGAAAAAAAATATGTGCCCAAAACTAAGATATTTAAACATGGTAATAATGAAGGACCATTCAATCCTATCATAATATTTATAGAAATGAATTTTGAAAAAGAGAGTTTTTTTTGTATGTGTGAACCCATTCCATAATTTCTATACTATTTGATGTTTTCAAAAATATATCTTCCTTGAATAAGTCTTTTTTGTTAAGTCCTATAAATTAGAGGAAGAAGATATCTAATTTACAAGGTTAGAGATTTAACAATAACATTATCATAACATTAAGGGGACTGATAAACATCTAATTGGTGATAATATTAGGATGCCCTAATTTGGGGATAAAATTAATGTTACATTTGTAAATAAGCTTTCCAAGAAATCCAATGGTCATGGTTTCAATATAAAATTTATGTAAATTATCTAGTTCAACATAGACCCAAAGGATTTAATAGAACTCATAAGGAAATCCATAAATTCCTAAGGATTTTTCATGAGCCACATATTTATTTTAATAAATATTATCAATTGAGAGAAGCCTATAAAAAGACATTATTTATCCTACTATATATAATGGTGTGTTCTTGTTATAAGTTTGAAGTGTTTAAAACTTTAGCCAAAGGGGAAAACCATTATATGAAGAATTTAATGTGTTAGAATCCTGATAGAAGATTACCAAAAAACATAATAACCATATTATAAAATCATTAGGATAAGGTAAATACATCTTGTTTAATGAGAAGAATCCTATCATTTTTCTCAATCAATTTATTAGTTACTTGGTAAACATTATACAAAGTGAACTAAGGGGTGGTTGGGAATATCATTTGGTGGTCATTAAGATCATACAACCCTAAATAGTCATCAAATAAAACCATGCCCCTCTTTAACTAGTACACCATCTCATGGGTATGGTCCCTTCCATGTCTTATACATATTAAAAAATGTTAAAATATCTAATTACATATAGTTTTCTATGGGAAGTTGATTCTCTAACCATAGTGAAAGTATCACTCTTTCCATGACATCATTGGAAGAATATAGTTTAACTAGGTCAAGGGACCACTTGTCAAAATAAATAATTGTCAATGTGGCATGGATAAATGGGTCCACTCCATAGTATATTATAAATGAGATAAAAAGTGGTGATATCAAAGTGATGACTTTGATTTGTCACATATCATGGAAAGTCATGTGACATGTAACATCAAGCCAAATTATTTTGAGTTACATGTGTAGGGTAAAATTGATAATATTTATTTATTAAAAATATATAAAAATAATTTTTGCAAATTACTAACAATTGGTCTTAATCATGTATTTGGCTCAGTTGTACCATGCACATTCAATGAAAAAGTATTTATGAGTAAATATCGATGTTAATTATCTTTCCATCATGGAATTTAAGCACCATAAAGATGATAATCATATATTTTTATTTAAATTTGGAAAGAAAGTCCATAAGTTTTATTATCCACTACTCTTATTAGACATACTAATTCTCATCTCTACCCAGGGAGGGACTCAGAAAGCATAATGTTTCCTACTATTGAGGAGAAAGAGGAATATATATATATATATATATACATATATATATATATATATACATATATATATATATACATATATATATATACATATACATATATATATATATACATATATACATATATATATACATATATACATATATACATATATATATATATATATATATATATTCATAGGCCTAATGAGGAGGGAACACTCTCCATAGAAGAAAATGTCTGATATAAGGACTCTTGTGACCTAAAAATAATCTTAGAATTAGAGGCTCTTTAGACTTGAATTCTAGATTAGTTACTTGCATAGTATTTTAGAGTAGTAACTATGGTTAAATAGAGGAGCTTGAGTAATTGACGTTTGCAAAATTAGTGCTAGATATTAAATATGGGATACTATGACTAGCTTAGGTTTTATATAAGTATATATTTTTAAATATTTTGTTTATTCTACCAACCCATAGCTTTTGACTATCAATGGAACCTTCCATGGGATTTCTTTGTCTAGTTATTTTTTTAGCCAAAGATTTCATTATATCCATGAGAGGATGATCTATTATTTTGTGCTCAATAAATTAATAGTGAAGAAATTGTTGGGTAAATGATAGACACCACTAATGTAGTAATTTTTCCCACCAATCAATAAATACATGGTATCCCTAAGTTATTTCACAAGGTCAACTTCCATGCAAATTTTCCTTTGCATTCTACTGGCATAAAACTAGTCAGATTCAAAACACATGAAAGGACCTAAGGGTTTGTAAATTTGTTCTATGAATGGCTAAGGGCATAATAATAACAATGAATTTTATCCAAAATGGGACCTTAAGCTTGGCATTATTATAGATAATAAAGTATCTTGACCAAGGTGAAAAAATCAATAAAGAGCTCTTGAAATACTAGGGATCATGCTTAAGGATGGAAAAAAATTGGGTTGGAACTAAAAATCTAAAAATAAAAACCATTTATTAGGTTTGGAACCTTGTAAACTTTAACACCATGGGGATTCCATTGAGCTTGAGCCCAACCCTTTAGCGTGGATTCATTGGGTATTTAAACCATAAAATATCCAATAATCATATATGTTTCAATCCATTGACATGCTTTTTCAAACTCAAAATTTTATAAAACAAAATAATGAGTATTATCTTGAGAATGGGGAATATTAAATCATCAAATAATTTTAGTACAAACTTGTGAGATTTCTTTGCTGCCATTATCTCCATCTCTAAAGTGAAATACATTTAACGATGAAATATCATATGGGGAGCTCATTAAATAGAAAAATTTACAAAAAGGGTAGATTCATGAGCTATAAGCTATTGATGTACACACATAGAGGGTATCCACTTAAGGATAACCTCTAATTATATGATGCTTAGTTTAGGCACACACACTTATAAAGAGTAAATATAAAATCTATTTGTAGACGTTCATCACAAATAACACACTCTTCTCATTGATATGAAGACATTAAAATGTTTAAAAAATAGATAAAATATCGGATACATGCCTTACAAGTTTTGGAATATTAAAATGGAGGAAAACATTCCCAAAAATAATCCAACATATGAATGGTTCACCTAAAACTTGGTGTTTTTCTATTTTTTGTTGTTTTTTCCTTCAACTCTCTTTTCCTCCCTTTTCATCACATTTTTCTTATCTTCTCTTCTCACAACTTCATGAGATTATTTCCATAAGCAATTATAAAATGTAACATATATCTTCCCATTCCTTTTAGTCCATAAAATGCTCTAAGACCATGTGTTTTTATTCAAAAATTGTTACTTTTTGTTGTTTTTCTAATATTGACAATTCATTGATGAATTATTGTTCCTAGTTGTTTCTTATTTTCTATTTTATTTTCATTTATTTATTTATTGATGAAATAGTACTTATATGTCTTCAATTATCCTGCATTAGACAATTAAGGTATTTAAATTTTTAAATATTACTCACATGGATTGAATAAGTGGTAGAACCACTCTTTTGATGAAGAAACATAATGACCATGGAATTCTTTTCCAATAGACCAAGTACTTCAACTATCTGTCACCCTTTTTATTCCATTTCTAGATCCATTTTGATGGTTTAAATTTGGTCCTCTTTTTATGGTCTCTTCTTACTCATCATTTTATGGGAATAAACCCTATATAGTTTGTCTTCCTATATCAAAGGCTTATATTCTTTTCTCTCCATCTACTTATGGGTTGAAACCCACCTTCATCTAACAACCTCCACCAAGATTTTTTTTCTTTAATGTTACTTTCCCTTCTAGTGTTAAAACCTCCACCAATTAACCACCTCCTCCTAGAGTCTTCTTGGTTTTGTTTACTCACTATCCAACCTCGTATTGGATTTTTCCTTATATCATTCTTCACTATTTTCAGCTAGTCATCTCTCATGGCTACCATCTCTTCTCTTTCCACCATCATATTTATTATGGATTATTTAATTATAAGTTTTAAAATATTCTTCTTCTTCCTTCACTTCTTAAAAACTTATGAACTCAAGTGGATCACTCTCTTCTTTTGTTGTACATACTTTCACACCTATAACATGGTCAAATAAATAATTATGGGAATCAAACATTCCATCTATCAACTTCATCTCTTATTTATGAAAGATATGATCTCTTCCTTCATCAAACATAAGATATCCACAATATCCCATTTACTACTCATATTCATCTACTTTACAAGAGTCCAAATGAATCCCTTATCATCTCCTTCATCACATATGGGGTCTTTAAAGACCTCTATTTCAACTATGACTCCTATTACACTCATGTGGATTGTTATTAATTATGGTATATCTTGTGTAACCCTAATCAATTGGAATGATCATTTTCATCATTTATCTTCTCTTTACTATCCTCTCTCAAGATTATAAATTCACCCTCTTTCTCTTCATGGGGCTATTGATAACTTCCCAAATCACCATTAAAGGCAGTAATGATATCGCTAACATATATTTTGTGGCATACAAAGACCTCCATATCTATTTTTCTCACTTCATAGCTAATGTGTAATACTTCTAAAACTACAGTATCTTAGGAAATATCTAGTTTTATGTTGCATTAGTCTTATGTTGCTTTAATTACCTTAACTATTCTTTTTTCAAGCTTATTCACTTAAAAATTATCTTCATATTCTTCCTCACACTCTCTAGATTATTCCAAACCATCACACAAATAAAATTTAGATAAAATAATTTTTTCCACATTACCTTTCTCATTATTTTCCTCTCTAGTTGATGTATGAATCAATTGATTCTCTTTAAATTATTCCTTGAGTTCATTATTTTTCACTTCATCGACCTCCATTATTTCCTTCATGTAAAATTGAAACTCTTATTTGTTGTCCTCAAATTTTATTCCCTCCAAAATGGAATATAAAAATGTATAACCATGCATGGAAATCCTCTTAGTTTATTTAGTTTGATCACCTAGAAAATTCACCTTCCTATTGCCTCTCAAGGAAATCTTTTTTTCGCCATGATCAAGCCTTAATGAATTAAGCTCCTCAACCATTTTATATATAATTTTGGGTGTAAAAAATGACTCATCAACTTGTAAACAATATGTTCTTAGTCACTCACTTTATTCTTTTCTTTATCTTTTCTCCTCTCTTGGATAACTCTCTAGTACTCAGCTATAATACCATGTAAATTAGTGCATGGAATATTTACCATCATGGGATATAAAATAATTTCCTCTTAAAAGGAATTTTATAACTCAACAATCAATTCCATGAGCTTATTTAAGATATATTTTCCACAAAACAAATAAATATCATAATGAGACTTATCTTTCTCCTTCACCTTGATCTCTACCAGTCTCTTTGCTTTTCTATCTTGTCCTCTCTCTAAGACAACAAACTTTACTTGGATTTATTTCAACATTTTTGTCAATTATTATAACTCTAGTGTTATTCCTCCTTTGTGTAACATCTCTCCTCAACCAATAATATTCTTCATCACAATTTATAATATACTCAAAACATATCCTCCCACACTTCTTAAAAACTTGTAAGACTTATCTCACACTTGAAAAAAACTAATAGTCTCTATTATGCAATCTTCTTTTTCAAAACTTGAAACTAACTCAAGCACACTTATTTTTCATAACTTGTAACTATCTCATACAAGAGCTTCTCATAATCAACCTAATAAGGAAAGACATTTATATGATACCAAATAATTAAATGAAAAAGAGGATATCCATTTAAGGACAAACTCTAATTATATGATGATTAGTTTAGGCACACACACATACAAAGAGAAACTCATAAATCTATTTGTATACATTCACCATAAATAACACACTTTCCTCATTTATTTTAAGACACTAAAGTGTTTAAAAATATAGAAACACTATCAAATATGTGTATTATAAATTTTTGAATATAAATATCTCTAAAAATAGTCTAAAATATAATTGATTCACCTATAGCTTGTTGTTCACCTACAACTTACAATTTTTCCTATAGCTCTATTTCCCCAATTTTCATCATGTTTTTCTCCTCTTCTCTTCTCACCACTTTGAGAGATTATTTATATGCCCATTTTGACACATAACATGTCTCTTCCCATTCATTTGAGTCTATAAAACCCTCCAAACCCATGCATTTTTCTTCAAAAACCATTAATTTTCATTGTTGTTATGTTATTGATGAATCATTGACAAATCATTATTCCCAACTATTTTTTCTTCATTTTTTCATTATTTTTAGTTGATTAAATATTTATTGTATGCCTTGTATGATATTTCATCATCTATTAAATTTTAATCAATGGTTAAATCCCCCACAAAGCTGAGTAAATGGTGGGAAAATGATAATAAGATTAATAAAAATCCTAAGACATGGAAAATGTGATATATACTCAACATAAGTAGCTCTACCTAAACAAATATTTTTACCAACTCACAAAAAATTATCTATAGGTAGAAAAAATATTCAAATATAGATCTTAATATAGAATAAGGATGTGTTCAACTAAAAATAATATCAAGGATATATTGGGAAAATAACATGTAAAGGAAAAAGTGAGGTGGCATGAGGGTAATGTGAAACCCTTAGTAGAGATAATGTACTATAATTAAGTGGGAAAGACTAGGATATTCTGAATTTGAAAGGTTAAGGAACCCTACTTAGTTAGTCTAAATATTGAGATAACTAGTGATGAATACAAATATATCCCATGTATGTTATTCAAATTTAAAGGTTCCTACTTTCTAATGATGTGTTCCCCATTCCTAAGGACTCCATCCATGTCACAATAAAAGTACAAGTATTAGGTATTTCTATGAAAAGGTAGGTGATACGAATGATATATATTAGACCTTCTAATCTAGTATAATATCCTAATGAACTCCAATGGACCTACGGGTCTACTATGAGGCTAAGTTTTGAATTTGAGATTTAAATAGACTAATTTGTGATTAAATTTTTTATTTTTAAATTACATTTTAACTTTTTAACTTTGATTTTTGATTTTTGATATTTGGCTAGTTGAATTTTTTTATTTTTATATTTTCCTCCATATATATTTGTATGGCTAATGATGGGGTTTTAAGATGACAAAATTGGATATTACACCTCATTAAAAAATTATTCATTGGTTCTTAAAGGGTAAAAATATATTCAAATATGAAGTCAACAAACTCAACCAAAATGACAAGATTTACTGCACCAAAATTGATCTTCTAGAGTTAAGCATTGAGTTCAAGAACATAAAGGAAAGAATTAATAATATGGAAAAATGGAATAATCTAATGAAAAAAATCAATGAAAATCTCAACACTCTAGTGGATTACAATAGGTACACCATGATGAAAATATTGTAGAGAATGGAGACTCTAAATTTGTTGTCAAAGAGAAGGTATGAATACTCAAAGATACCCATATGTGAAAATAAGATGAAGGCCATTTTTGTGGAAGTGAACATTTCTTATTCAAAAGCCTATAAAGATCTCACTTCTAGAAAACCAACTAGACATCTAAATCAATGACTATGTGTTTAGTCAATGCCCTAATTTTTTGGGCCTTTTTGTTGTTTATTTATAGCATTTTAACTATGTTCTTTCTATTTTTTTTATTTTTCTATCTTGTGATAGGATTAATATTATAATTGGTATATAAATCTAGCTTGTTTTGTTTTTATATAGGATTGGGTCCCTTTTTTAAAACCCACTTTTATCAATATTAAAACTTACACCTCATTAATAAAAAATAAAACCAAGAAACCAAGATTCTTACATAATCTTAGACCTACACTTTATAAAGGACTTTTATTTTATCTCCAATCTAAGTACACCTCAAGTAAAAAATAAGAGTGGGAAGATGTGGATTGTGAGTAATTTTTTATGAATGTAAGGTGATGAAATGTTGGAATACAAGTAATTGACCATGAGAGAAAGGTCTTATTTCAAAAATACTAGGAATAAAAACATTCAAGAGTACATGTGAGTGTGCATTAAATAATGTAATAAGTGTATGAGTGTGGAGGCAAGTCTAAGGAGGATAGTGTGATAGAGCATATAGGTAGTAACGTCATTAGATATAAAATTCCAACTTATGGCATGCCTATCACATGTAAAAATATAGGTAAATCCCAATATGGGAGAGCAATATATGTAATGAAAATAATATACCAAAGGGACAAGGAGGCATAATGGCTATATAAACCCAAGATGGAAATGGTCATAATAAATAATAAAATACCAAAGGATAAATTTTTAATGCTCAATAAATCCAAGAGGGATATTGCATAAAAATAAAACTACCAATGGGATGAAAAGAGAAATGGCTAGATAAAATCAATATGGAAGTGTGTAACATAATACTTTTAAATGGATTAAAAACACAATGCCAAAATAAACACAAGAAGGAAAAGTGTTAAAATAAATAAAAAATAGAGTGTTAAAAAATGTAATGGGGGGATAACACAAGATGCTAATGTCCATAAAAATAAACTAAACTAATAAATAGACACAAATAAAAATGGTAGATAAACTTTAGAGGGAGGTTTCATAAACAATAACTAACAAAAGGCTTAAAAACATAATGGCTAGAAAAACCGAAGAGAGAATTACATAATAGAATTAAAAATTTGTTGAAAATAATAATGGTTTAATTATCCCAAGAGTGAAATGGTCATAAACATAAAAAAATAAAATAACAAAGGGATTAAAAATAAAATGGCTAGATAAACCCAAGAGGGAAGACATAAAGAGTTATAGATAAACTAAATCTAAGTTTGAAATTGAGAATAATATGACACTAAATACATATGAAATATATGATATCTCCCAATTTTTTTAGAATATCATTACATACTTTAGCTATAATTTATTAGATCTCTTTTTATAGATTGTATATTGTCTTAATCATATTTTCTTCCACTTTCTAAGGGATCCTTGCAAGGATGGCCTTGTGAATACCCTAAATTATGATCATCTAGATCTAAATGAGATATATGGAAAGGATTATCTTAAAAAATATTAGTTTATTATTCCTAGGGAGTATTTTACCATATTTTTGATAAAATAAGTGAATGTTTGTTTGATAGCTATAAAACTTGATAGATCTATTTAGATTTTAATATATGAAATTTAATCATAAATATGAATATATTTAATGATAACTAAAATTTAAAGACAAGTGGAATATGTAAAAAATAGTAAGTACAACCAAATACAATATACTTAGATTTTTTGGTTTCTATTTGACTGTTATTGATGTTTGATAGTGGAAATTAGGAAGAGGCAAAACTATGATAGCTCAAGATTAGAGCTAAAGTTTTTAATTATGTATGGACTATTTTACACTCCATATATATTAACACAAGACAATTATATTTGATGAATAAGGAATTATACACATTGACTATGATGAATTATGACTTATATTATACCTACACCCATGTTTGCTTAGAGGGTTGAGTTATTTCTATACTGTATATATTGTAAAAAATAACTATTTTTATTCTCTTTTCCTTTGGTTCCTTAAGGGTAATTTTTAAAGATAAAACCCTAAAAAAATAAGGGGGAAGTGTAATATAATTAACTTACCCCAATCACTCAGTTGATGATTTATCACTACACACATTATAGATACTCTAAAGAAGGAATCAAGCCACATGTAGTTATCCCACCTAGATTGACTATGAAATTGTGCTCCTTGACTATATGTATGTTACTAGCTATAAGTTTGGATTTTATACTTGAAAATGTTATCTCTTGACTTGATTTTAAATTAGATATACTATATTTGAGACTTCTCATTCTGATAAATATTTACTTTGGGAGGAATAGGGTAGATTTTATCAATGTGCAATAATGTAAAAGATAGGTCCCAGATAAAGATCAAGTCCATTTGAAATGAGGTTTTAATTTACTTATATCATGAGACATTTTAATAGTTTTATTTAGACAACATATGAAATTTATGGGAAGATCCAATTAATATTTACAAAATTATAAACTATTAGTTAAATAGAGTAGGGATGAGGCTACACTAGGTAGACAAACTTATTATAGTGGGCCTATTTTCCTAACATAGACCCCTCTTAGAAAATTAGGGACAACTATCCTAAGTTTGTAAATAGTTTGAGAATGATATAAAGAGGTTTGAGCATTACCATGTAAATTATTGTGTGGTATTAATAGAAACCTAAGAGGTTAGGCCTACATATAGATATATGGATAGAGGAATGGAGAATAAGAGGCATGTATTTTGGCATAAGTCAAGTGGTTTGAGATATGTTAAAAATTATCATTTTCAAGTACTTATGACAATATTTATGTGTCTACATCGCCCCCATTTATTTTATTAATTTAATTTCTAGAGTAAAAGAGAAATATAAAACTAGAGTGTGTAAAACACACTTAGTTTTTTATAGGAAACCCAAATTGTGCAAGGCACTCAAATATAACAAACCCTATAATAACACATGAAAAAATCAATTTTTATGCTTGAAATTTTAAAAAACTAAACCTTAAAAATTTAAATTGAGATCAAATCAAGGAAGGATCATACCTTTATGGAGATGAAACATATTGCTATGTAAGCTCTAAAATATGGTGAATCTTTGGAGAAATGTGCCCCCCTCTTTGAAGAAATTGGAAAGATAGTTCCTTATGTTAAACCATTGGTGAATTGAGAGTGATCAACTCCAAATTTTTAATTACTAATCATGTCATTAAATTGGAAATATACATGCTACAACTCTCATAAATGGGGAGAAGTAGCCAATGTACTAATAAAAAATAAGGTGGAACCACATGTTTGAGGTGTAATCACTGAGAGGGGACATTAATCAGTGATGCAAGATATTTCAAACTTCAATTTTAATCCTTTCAAATTCTTAACCAATGACCACATGCATTCATAAATAATAAAATATGTTTATAATAATGAATAATAAAGATAATGCAAGATCACACATATAACACAAGACCTGCATGGGAAACCCTCTTGGTGAATAAAACCCACTCTCAAGCTTGAAAACACATAGACTACTTATCTTATAGGATGATTAAAAACATAAGACCTTTTAGTAAAGCACCCACTTCACAAGGATCACCCACCCCTAAGTATGAACAAGCACCTACTTGTTCTATATGTTTAGCACTCACACAACACCTTATGAAATTAACAACTCAAAAACATTGATTGCAGATCAATCTAATTGGAGATAAAATCGTTAACACCTCTCTTTCAATTCATCACACACACTCAAACTTACTCATACAATCAATGCATTTAAACACCTCTTTTGGATCACTTTAGGCTTCTTCACTCATCCTTACATTGTTTAGTACTTCAATCCATCCATTGAGCACACTCTCTCTGATATCTTTCCTTCATCTCTATCTTTTGCTCCCTCACACCTTTACATCAAGTCTATAAACCATTGCCTTGGTCTCCACTATTTATAGAGTCTTCATGAATATCAACATCTAGGTCAGCCATAATACTTGCCTTTATCTTTAAGACTTTTATCATGTTAAGACATAGCTCAAATACATTGTCACAGGTTAGCTATAGCATCTATGGGTCACACTTAAGCAACTATGCCTTTTAATTATGCCTTAGTAGCCCTTATAGGTCTCATGGAGACCTATTCACCCATTTATCACTTCATCATGCAAATTAAGAACAAAATATCACTTAATAATGCATGGGTCCACTCCATATGGCCTCTAAGACATCTTTAAGTGATTATTCCCACCAAAACACTCCTATGCTAAAGAAAAAATTGCTAAAACATAATTTTATACATAGAAACACTATGAATGAACAAATAGTCATCTTTAAAGCTATATAAATTTAATTTTACAAAATTTCAAACCTTCTAACTAGATTCTATGGATGTGCCTTGAAGTCCTCTTCAACTTTACTTTTTACACTACCATAAATTCTACCTAGATCAAAATATATATCTCAAAAACCTCAAACTAGTTTTACCTCATTAATTTGAATATTTTAATTCAAATGATCACTGAGGAAATGTTAAATATAGGACACTTTGACCTCATCTCGTGCTCCTTATCAACATTGAAAAAATATGCACCATTGATATTCTCAAAATTAGCCTAATCTTTATCTTAGAACACTCACCATTGATTTTTGATTCAAGTTCCCATGATTATGCCACTTAGAAGCTCTATGTGCCTTCTTCACATTTGAATCTTTGACTCAGCCTACACTATCAATATCTATCTGTATGAACACCCATGAACCATTTATCTTATATCAACTTAATGATATTGAGACACATATCACAAGCACATTTAATCTCAAGAACCTTTGACAATTTGAATTGACATGCACCAGTAGATCATAATATAGATGATGAATTCTCACCATTAGATCTACTAACTAGTTACCTCAAACTTCAATGTAGTTAAACTTGATGGTCTCTGGCCCATCATAGTCTACAAGAGAAACTTTGAAGGTTTATAACTTGAGCTAGAAAACATTTCAATAGTCTAAATCTTTAGGGTACCTTCCTGACACTATAGACAACATCTTCATGAAAATATTTGACCTCAGTTGACTTTTTGACTACCTAAAATAAATACACAAACTTACTAGTTCATTCATATATGCATGATGTGCAATGATGATCTAAATTTTCTTAAGCCAAAAGATGCATGTTTCTCTTTCCAAATGATCAAGTGACACACCATAGCTTCACTAAAACATCTATGGATGCCTCACAACTTATTCTTTGTCTTTATAGACCTACATATGTGCTATATATCTCCAAGCTATCAAACACAACTTATTTTTCATTGATGTACTCTAACCATATGCTCGCTTTGAAATCAATGACAACCTAAGACATCAATGACCATGCTTAACAATCTCCCCCTTTGTCATTAATGGAAAAACCCCCTCAGAATGACTTTTTACTTATTTTTAACTTCTTCATTCTGATCTTTCTCCCCCTTTGACATTAATGACAAAGGGTATCTTCCTCAACATGCTAGTAATCATTCCTCATCATCATTTATGTATTCAAATACTATTTAATATGCTCAGGATACTTACATACTTTCAAGAATATAAGTCAATTTCTCTCCATTTTATATGCACCAATATGAACTTAGACTTCTCTAATCCTTGGACCTGACATATTACACATAGAGATTATAAATCTTCCCCTAACATCAAGCTCCATCTCATGTCATTTGTTATTTTATATACACCACTCTACACTTGGTTTTTTTAATCCTTGGACATATCTACCTACATAACTCAAGGTCTCTTTGCCTATACATGAAGATTCAACACCTTGTCAAAATACATGACTTAGTTTGATCAAGTCATCATATCACTCTTCATGAATTCAAAACTATAGAAAACATATTAATACTTCTATCATGATTGAAGCATCTTCAAATATTCTCCCCCTCATATCACACACATCTTCTTTAAGCCACTCAAGCTAACTGAGTTAGCTCCCCTTTATCCAAACACATCTTTCATATTATCAAATTGAAAATAACATACCTTTATACTAATTGGAAATTTGATCATGACTTAGAGCACACACACTTGTCTCCACACATGAAAGATGTCTCCTAAGAAGCATAGGTAGAGACACCCAATTGTCATAGAGGGACTAAAGATCCCAAAACTTAGGAGACTCCCATATCTCCATTCTCTCACTTGACTAGTAGTCCTTCCTCATATTTAGATTGAATTTGAATGAGTTATCAACCTTATTATTTTCTTTTATCTTAGGATCCTACTTGATTTCCTTATCCATTTGGGTAGATAGGGCTTGTTCTTTGATACTTGAATTTGTCCCCTATTCTGTTATAACAAAAAATCCACTTTGAGTCTATTTTTTATTTATGTTCTTAGGCCTCCATTCACTTTGACTCATTTCTTCATGATAGTATTGATAATCTTTGAAGTTGAATATTAATCATTCTTACAAAATCTTGCTATGTGACCTTTATCATGAGATTTAAAACAAATTGAGTTTATAAGATTGTATATACCTTGTGATTTTGAAGTTTCATGATTATATACCTAATTATTTGGTCTCTTGATGAAGTTATTACAAAAATTTACAATATGACCAAACCCTTGACACTTGTAGCAAAAGATGTCAATCTTTCTTTGTGAACCTGTTGACTATCTTGAGTGATGATGTTATTCATGCTTCCTATTATCTTTCTCATAATTTCATGTAAATTCATTCTTTGAGGATATTTTACTATATTTTGACCTATAACCAAACTAATTGTAGCAATAACAATGACAATTAAAATTTTTATACCTCTTATAATTTTGTTGTTTGATCCAACTTATCTTCATTCTACCAACACCTTCATTCCTTGACTAATGATTGATATTCAAAGTCTGATTTTCCTTGTTCATATCAGTCTTTATCTTGTCTATAGCTACATGCTTTTATTATTCTTTGTATCTAAGACCAGTTATATCACTTGCATGCTTTTGACTACTTAGGATATTTCTAAGATCATTTGAACTCTTCTAAAACTTCACAAATGACTTCACCTTACAAGATGTCTTATCGAAATCAGTTTTCAATGACTCATTTTCAATCACATACCTTGAATACTCATATTCTTTAGATTTCAAACTTGTAGACATGATTTCTAATTGACAACTAAGATGTTTGACTATATCTTCATGCTCCTTGGTGTTTGCATTCATTCTTGACTTAAACACACTAAATTTCTCTTCATAATCCTTGATTTGTGGCATCATCTCTTTGTTTTTTTCCTTCTAAATTTTTAGATCTTTAAGAGCATTCTTCAATTCAACCTTTTTATCCAAGTCATCAACTATATCTTTACTTATTGATTGATTTAGTTTCATCTGCAAAGACTCTATCTCTGATTGATACATGATACAATCTTCATCCTTACTCTTTAATTCTTCATTAAGAGTACAAACCTGAGTTTCAAGATATTGTGTGATCTCATCATGATCCTTAACTTTATTACTTAGATTTCCTTTAAAAATTTCAATTTGCTCCTCATAAGATTTAATCAAGGAATATTTTTTTTTGTAATTTATTTTTAGTAACTTTATTTCTTTTATATAATCTAGATATTTATCTTCAAGAGTGACTTTCTCATCTTCTTCCTCTAAGCTATCTCTATCAAATAAATCTCTATTTTGAGAACATTCACCTTCATCATCACTAAAATCCATGAACAATGTCTCTAAGTCCTTATTATAAAAATAATCTTCACTATCATAAGTGTTTACTTCTTCTATAGATGAGTTACTGTCTTCTTCATGGTAAAGGATCTTACTAACTTTATGTGATCCCTTCTTTCCATTTTTCTTACTGATGATCTTTCCGTACTTGCTAGGACCCTCATATTTCTTATGTTCATCCTCATGAGATTCATTATCATCTTATCTATGTTAAAACTTATCTCTACTTCAACATATAGCTACAAAATGACCAACTTTACCACATGAAAAACATTTAAAAGGAATTATTCCTTCATATTTACCTAATACTACATTCAATTTTCTTGCAATCTTGGCTTCAAGTTGATCTTCATTAAGATCAAAATCTTCAAGACTTAACTTGTTCTTCTTAGCTTCCTTGATCACCTTGAAGGTTACTTCCTTTTTAGGGGGTCTATCCTCATCAAATCTCATCTTATAGGTAGTAAGGATGCTATGCATCTCATCCATCTTCAACTAAGTTAGATTATGAATTTATTCTATAGCTTAAACTTTTGAATCAAACTTGAGTGTAAGAGACCTAAATACCTTTTTCACTAAATTAACTTCATCAATCACTTCTCCAAGACATTTGATCATGTTTACTACCTCATCAACCCTTAGAATATAGGATGCCATGGAATCTTCTTCTTTCATTTTAAGACCTTCAAATTGCCTTTGATAGGTTTGTAACTTAACTAGTTTTATCTTTGAGTCTCCTTTATAGATAGTCTATAGTTTGACCCAAATTTCCTTGGTAGACTTGAAATAGATCAATTTGGTGAAATAAGCCTTAGATAGACCATAAATGATATCATTCATATATTTAGAATTATTCTCACTCAACTTTTTGTTAGCAACACCAGTTGGAGGAGTAGTTGGTGTAGTATAACCATCTATGATAGATTGCCAAATATCAAACCTTAGAGACATGATGTATGTACTCATAATTATACTATATAAAGATAATTTGAGCCATTGAATAATTGTTCTTGGTTTTTAGATAAACCATGTATTTGTTGACTTGCCATACTGTACCTTAGATCACCTTCAAGTGGTTAAACTTGTAATGAAGGTCCTACTCTGATACCAATTATTGGAGGAACAATCACTGGGGGTTAAATCAATGATGCAAGGTATTTTAAACTTTAATTTTAACCCTTTAAAATTCTTAATCAATGACCACATGCATTCATAAAGCATTCAAGATATTTATAACAATTGAATAAGAAATATAATGCAAGAATACACACATAGCATAAGATCTACATGAGAAACCCTATTGGGGAATAAAATCCACTCTCAAGCCTATAAACATATGGACTACTTGTCCTATAATATGATTACAAACATGAGACCTTTTAGTGAAGCACCCACTTCACAAGGAGAACCCACCTCTAAGTATGAACAAGCACCCACTTGTTCTAGATGCTAAGTACCCACACATCACCTTATGAAATCAATAACTCTATAACCCTTATTGTAGATCAATATGATTGGATAAATAATGTTTAACACCTCTCTTTCAACTCATCACACACACTAAAACTTACTCATACAATAAATGCAACCAAACACCCATTTTGGATCACTTTAGGATTCTTAGCTCATCCTCAATCTGTTCTATACTTCAGTCCATCCACTAAGCACACTCTCTAATCTCTTTCATTAATCTCTATCTTTTGCTCCCTCACATCTTCACATCAAGTCTAAAAACCATTGCCTTGGTGTCCACTATTTATATAGTCTTCATGAATATCAACATCTAGGTCATCCATAATAATTATCTTAACCTTTAAGACTTCTATCATGCTAAGATAAAACTCAAATACATTATCACAGGTCAACCATAGCGTCTATGGGTCTCACTTAAGTATCTACACCTTTCAATTAGGCCTCATTAGCCCTTATAGGTCTCATGGAGACCTACTCACACATTTAACACTTCATCAATCAAATTAAGAACACAAGATCACTTAAAAATGAATGGGTCTACTCCATATGACCTCTATGACATATTTCAGTGATTATTCTTTCTAAACACACTTATAATAAATCAAAAATTTCTCAAACATAATTCTATACATAGAAACACCACGAATTAATAAACAATCAACTTTGAATCTCCATAACTTTGACTATATAAATTATCAGACCTTCTAACTAGATTTTAAGGATGTACCTTGAGTCCTCTTCGACTTTTATTTTTACACTACCATGAAATTATACCTAGATTAAAATATATAGCTCAAAATCTATAGACTAGTTTTCCCTCATTAATTTGAATGTTTGAATTCCAATGATCACTGAGCAAATGCTAAACATCAAAAACTTTAACTTCATCTCATGTTCTCAAGAAAAATTGGGTAAATACACACCATTGATCTCCTTAGAATTAGCCTAGTCTTTATCTTACAATTCTCACCATTGATCTTCAATATGAACTCCCATGATTATGTCACTTAGTAATTTTACATACCTTCTACACATTTGACTCTTTAACTTGACCCACATTATCGACCTCTATCTATATGAACACCCATGAACCATTGATCTTCTATCAACTCAATGAGATTGAGACACATGTCATAAGCACATTTAATCTTAGGAACCTTTGACAATTTGACTTCATGTGTACCATTGGATCAAAATCTAGAAAATGAAATCTCACCATTAGATCTACTGACTAGTGACCTCAAACTTCAACATAGTTAAACTTGATGGTCTTTGGCCCATCACAGTCTGTAAGAGCAAATTTAAAGGTTTATAACTTGAGATTAAAAAAATTCAAGAGTCCAAATCTTTAGGGTAACTTCTTGGCACTATATACATCATATTCATGAAAACCTTTTACCTTAGTTTACTTTTTTAGTACCTAATATAGATTCACAAACTTGCTGGTTCATTCATATTAACATGACATGTAGTGATGGTCTAGCTTATCTTAAGATATAAGATGCATGTTTCTCTTTCAAAATGATCAAGTGGCATACCAGAGCCTCACCAATACATATAGGATTCCTCATACCTTTTTATTTATCCTTAAAAATATGCATATGTGTTATATATCTCCAAGCTGTCAAACACAACTTCTTTATCATTCATGTATTATAACTATGTGCTATTTTTGACATTAATGACAACTTAAAACGTCAATGATCATGCATAACACCACAACATGTTTACTAAAAGTGATTCCAAGTCCATTAAGTGTTACTACAATTAAACATACATAACCCATAATAAAAAGGTGAAACTACACAATGGGTTTGATAAAATATATGATAAGGCCATTGAGTGTCACTAGACTCAAATTTAAAATACCTTTAATAGAATGAATCACACCACTATATATAGATTTATATTTTATTTGGATCATCTAAAGATAATGAATAATATTCATGCACCCATAATGACCTCAATGCCAATATACTTGAAGTGAAATAACAACCAGTTACCTTGGAATTTATAAATTGTATTATAATGTAAATGCACATCAACCAATATCATGCCTTTTGAACTTTGAAAAATTTATATGTGTGCATGAGCCAATATCATTCCATTTTAATTTATAAAAAATTATATATTTTTATATGAACCAACATCATGCCTCCTAAATCCGTATCAAATGATATATAATGCCATTCAAATATATGCTCAATTGTAATAATATGTGAAACTCATAATTTATGTTTCTATAACTATTTTTCAATAGGCATTCAAGTACTTATGATTATGTCCTAAAGTTTATATAAAGTGAGTGCATATTCATGTCATAATCCCCCATAATATGTATCAATGTGCCAATATATTTACTGTATTTTATTTATGAATTATTTGAAATCTTTAAGATCTATAATATGTCATATAATATGATATTTGAACTACTTTAAATCTTTTAAACCTATACTCTATCATATAATTTGACTTTTTTGCTCATATATGCTTGAAACTATAGGACAAAAACACTGTAATTCCTCCACTTTGAGATGAGAGATGTAGCCTACAAGTCACTCATCTCAAAATAAAGGGTTAATTTTATCATGTGATAAATATAGAATAATGTATAAGAATGCCAACATGTGGAGAGTATGTGATCATAATAATGAAATTATCATTAAATCATGTATGTAACATATTTAATGTGAGGCATACAAGTCCCATGTATAGATAGATATATAAAGGAGGCAAACATCAAATTAACCATGTTTAAATAAGACTACATAGTAAAATTACATGATATGAATCATGGCACCAGTAATAAAGCTTAATAAGCACAACAAAGACAACACACACACTATCACATAATGTCACACATAAGGCCAAGGACCACATACATTCGACATGAAAATGTCACAATAAATAAGGCCAAGGGCCACATGTAAAGGACATCAATAATATAAAAAACAATGGACATTATGATGTCATACACAAAAGGCCAAGTGGCCATACACAATAATCAATAAATATTTTATCATATCATGCAATAAATTAAAAACAACAAAGGATAATAGAATAAGTAAAAATAATATACATTATCCATATGTATCAATGTCATATCATGATAAAATATCATATCCATGTATCACAATGTTAGATATGAGTAATTAGAAATAAACTTATAAGATTTGTATCTAGACATGTGGAGAGGTAATTGAAATATACAACCTATGATAATGTAACTTTTAGACTAAGATGGCCCCAACATAGGCATGACCACTGGGTAAAAGTGAATATAGCATCTAAGATTATATTTATGATATGTATGCCATACATCACACTCATATACCTTGTGAAAAATGTGTATGTATAAAAAAACATATGCTATATATTGAATATGTGATAAATAAAATATGTATAAAATTAAAAGTTTAACTCATGTCATGCTCAAGTCCTAATTTTTTATTTTTCATAATGTTTTTAATTTTTTTGTATTTTTGAAATATTTTTTTAATATTTTAAAAATATTTGAAAGTTTTTTTTGATATTTTTTGAAATATTTGAAAGAAACTACCATATTATTCCATCAATGGGAGTACCATAGTGTGTACCTATATCATATAGTTGGAGGGTGACTTTACATGAATGAAAAGTGCTACATGTAGATTAATAAAAGTTGAAAATGAATATGGTGTTGTAATGTTGTTGTCCTTATAGCTACTCATAGTATTCTTTATAGGATGTGTAAATATAGAATTTTTAGGACTTGGCAGAGTCCATTATATAGTAGGAAGATGTCTCACTACCTATTTTCACTGTGGAATAAGCTAAATTATCTAAGTAATTTCTTAGGACACACTATGTAATATGAGCATATATATATATATATATATATATATATATATATATATATATGCTCATATTACATAGTGTGTCCTAAGAAATTACTTAGATAATTTAGCTTATTCCACAGTGAAAATAGGTAGTGAGACATCTTCCTACTATATATATAGACACACACACACACACACACACACACACACACACACACACACACACACACACACACACACACACACACACACACACACACACACACACACACACACACACAAGATTTGAATAGATATTTTATGAAAATATTTTTATCTATGAGGGTGTTCCAATATCTTTTAAGATAATTATATATATGTATATTGCATAAGTGTAAAAACTAACTTTGCATGGTGATCTTGAAATAAGTGTAGTGATTATCTTTATAACATGCTCTTGAATATGTGAAATAAATAAATTTGCAATATGAATTTTAATATGTATAAAAATGGACTATGGTAGTGGTGGGGGAGGAGGAGGAGATACCATTTCTTATAAAGGGTACTTATATCAAATTTTTAAAAATGTGACCACTTGATTGCAATGTATATATTTGAGACATACATGTATTCTGGATGGAACTATGGAGTTTATGTATCAATAGGCATCCTAATAACATATAAAATTACCTTATGTTGTGTAAGACTAATAATAGAGTATCCATTATTTTTGAACTAGCCTAAAGAGGTATCATTATATCCTGAAGTGTGTTATGTATATGTAGGGGAGGAGGAGGACACACCACTAACTATAGAGGGTACTCATATCAAATTCCTAAAAATTTGGCCACTTTATTAATATTTATGTATTTGAGCCATTAATGTACCATGGATGGCATTGCATAAAGCTTATCTATCCAAGGGCATCCTTGGTAAGATTAAGAATGAAGTTTTTAGATGTACAATCCATTGATAAGGAGGGGTGAATTAGTGGTGGTAAATAATTTAATTCAATTTACAAATCCTTTAAATACTTAAGCATTTAATACAATCATTCATGAAGCATACAAATAATTCATAGTAGTGAACAATAAGGATAAAGCAATATCACATACAAAACACAAGATCTATATGGGAAACCCTCTTGGGGAATAAAACCCAATCTCAATCCTTCAAACACATGGACTACTATCCTATAAGATGATCATAAACATGAGACTAGTCAAGTCATTCTAACCAGGAACATAGGGAAAGTCCTTCTAACCTAAGCCCTTTAGTAAATTAGTTGTTCCACAAGGAAAACCCACCCCTAAGATGATCAAGCCCTTCTGACCACCTGTTCAGTCAAGTCCTAACCTAGAACCTTGATCAAATCCTTCTAACCAAAGGTCTTTAGTGAAACTCTTATTCCATAAAGAGCACCTACCCCTAAGGATGATCAAGTCCTTATAACCCTGATTTTAAATTAACACCTCCACCATTTAAATAATGTCTTCTAAACTTGATGATGGACCTATGATAAAATGACATCCTTTACTTCTTCACACACTCACAATGCATCAAAATCTACCTTTTGGATAATTTTACACTTTGATCATCCTCAACCTACAAGAGCACTATTTTATAATCAAAATTATGACCTATAGGTCATACACATAGTCCTCAATCTCTTAATATCATCAACTCATACAATGGGCACACTACCTCTCTTCTTTCTTTTTCTCTTTTCTCTTAATCCACTCTCTCAAGCCTAGAAACCATCTCTTTTGGTTTCACTATTTATAGAGCCTTCATGTTTATCAATTTATTAGCCATATATTAGACTTAACTTAATCCTAAAGGATTATTTTACATAAATGCATGGATCAATAAATTCCTTAAGGTTAGACATAACATATATGGGTCACACTTAAGCATCTACACCTTTCAAATATGCTTTACTAGCCCTTATAGGTCTGATGGAGACCTATTCACTTCTTTAGGACTTCATTAAGAAAATTAAGAACACAAGACCTTAATAAAATGCATAGGTCCACTCTAAATGACCCCTTCAACATTCTAAAATTATTGTAATCAATTTTTCTCACCTTTGCATATGTACGATCTACTCAAACATTAGCCTTGTATACAAGAACATCATGAATGAACACATAGTCAACTTATTAGCCTTTATTCATACTAAATATGAGTTGGTCAAACATATTAAATACAAAACTACCACTTTAATATAGTATATAATACTCTTTAATAGCTAATTAATCAATAACCATCTAAATAACATCAAAATAATCTCAATTATCCTTCTCAGGTTACTTATAAAACACAGTCAAATACATATTCAAACTTGGAGATCAATAAATTTGATTGTACAAATATTCAAACCTTAAAAATAGGTTCCCTATATTTTACATGGAGTAATATTCAACTTTTATTTTTACTCCATCAATAAATTCATCCTAGATCAAAAGTTATATGCAAAATATAGAGCTTTGGTTTTTTCCTTTGCAAATTCGAATATTCAAATGCCAACGGTCATAGTTAAACCTTAACCACATTGATATCATCTCATGTCCTCACTTATATTAGCCAAACATTATCCATTGATCTTATTATAAGTAAATTTAACTCTAATGATGTTAAACTTTGAATAGGTTAACCACTTTGACTTACTATGCTCTGTTGATCTCAAACACATGATAAAATGTGAATTGTTAGATCCTTATCTTTTATATTTAATAAGTGTTAAACCTTGATCACTTCTTAACATATAAATAATTATTTATATCTTGGATAAAATTCACATCTTATATCTCTTAGATATATTCTCAAACATTACCTTTGTATGTAATTAGAATTACATCATGTCTATAAATCAGTCCTGACTCAGAGAAGATTATGCATATCTACACTTCTGATTGGGAATACATTTGTTAAGTGGTGGCATGACCAATATGGGGATATAATATACATGATTAAGGGATAACTTCTCACAATAGACCATTATAAGAAGTGTTCCAAATCCTAAAGTCTAACATAATCATGTAACAACCCTAAAAGTCTTTGGTTTAATGTTCATTCTATTCTAATAAACAAGAAAGTAAATCTAATCTAGTGCACACCAAATCTTATAGCATAACAAAGGGTGTTATTAAATAAATCAAAACATTTATAATATATTCTCAATTAATCTAAACATGAGCAAGACCCTAATACATGGAATATGAAGAGTAATATTATTCAAACTAATACTTATGCTACTTCTATCTACTAAAGAGAGGAAAACAAAGTTATAATATACTTACCTGAATGTGAATCCATGAAGACTCAATCTCTACCTTATCTAAAATGTCTTAAAAATAGTTTTTTGTGGTTTGTAAATATAACAAAGAAAGGCCAAAGAATCCAAGACTTATTCATAAGACTATATTCTTCAAGTAGAAACCCTACGCTAAGACTCCTCAAGTAGAATGGTTGAAGAGTAGATTGTAAAAAAACATGAGAGAATAATAAATATTAATTTTATATTGAAATAATTACAAAATTATCTTTTATTTATAGGTATATCTCACCCTAAATCCTTCCAAATATTTTGGCTATAAGGGGTTGACCCAGTTGACCCTGTATGTTTTCAAGAGATAAATCACTAGGTCCCAAGCTAGGTTAGATAAAGGGCTGAAAAAAATCAAAGTGAAAAATACCCTAAATATTATAGGGTCACCTAGTCAACCTTTTATGTTAATAAGAGGCTGAAAACTATACAGGGTCAACCCATTTGACCTAGCATAGTCAACTAGCTAAAGGGAATCAAGGTGAGGAAAAGAGGGATGAAAAGAGGAAAAAGACTGGAGGAGTGTGAAAGGGAGGGTTAATAACTTATGGAATGGTTTTAATATCTAGTTAGATTGGTAATAATTTGGAAATAAGGGACAATAATCTTGTGAAGTACCAAAGGTTTGCCCACCCCTTTCCTGGTTCACCCCTTAGGGCATGCACTCAGAGAGGTTATGTCTCGATGGATTCCTGTAAGATGTAAAGTGTTAGTATTTGATAAAATTTTAAAATATTAAGTGTATACATATGACCTAGGTTCAACATAGGATGATGCTTTGAGAAAGAACATAAGAACACATAATGCTGATGCTAAAAAAAGTTACAGTATTTTAAAGCAAAAATAACTAAAAGTAAAAGATTAAAAAGTAAATAAATGAAAAGTAAATGATTGAAAATGAAATGTATTGCATACCTTTAATTACCTTTATTTCATTATGGTTGTATGTTTTTTTGTTAGTTTTGATTGTGAAGGGTGCAGAGACTACTTTTGACAAACCCAAGAATACAAAACTAAAGAGAAAAAACAAACACAATAAAAGCCAAGATAACTAGTGTTATGAGGATGGGATGTAATTTGGAAATTTAGCAAGCTAGGGTGACATGTGATATGTTAGACCAAATGAACAAGTCAAACAACAAGAGTAAATTGGGTAACTGAAAAGCCAAGGTTACTAAAGACTGAAAAACTCAAACAAACTATCCTTAAGTAAGAAAGGCAAAATCACCAAGTCAATACAAGGATACATGTAAAATAAGATGGTAATAAAACAAATTAATGGTAGAAATAAGAAATAAAATGGTAAAAAAACACTGATGAGTGAGCAGTAACAATCCTTATCTCACTCAACAATGTAAAAAATGCATAAAATGGAAAATAACATTGATGAGTGAGAAGTAACAAGCCAACCTCACTCAATAATGGAAAAAGGTATGAACTCAGAGGTTCATAAAATTAGGATAATAAAATAAAGACATGGTAAAAATAAATTAAAGTAAGTTTATAAATGTAAATCATAGTGTAAAGAAAGAAGAATCCATAGTTACTCAAACATGTTTCAGTCTAAGAATATATAAAATTGAAACAAAGTAGTGCTAACATGTTTTTAAGAGATGAAAAAGAAATAATTAAAGAAGAAGGGAAAATAGATTTGGAATCACAATTTATTATCAAGGGGGGAAATTAAATGGGTGGAGGGTATAATGAAGGAAAAACCAAGGTAGAGGAACTCTTTATTGAACTCAAGACACTTAAATTAGGTTTGTCAAAATAAGAGGACTTTCAACCTTAAGGACTCTAAATAACTTCTCTTATCTACATAAGTCTTAGGTTAGTAGTTGAAGTATATATATTATCCCATGAAGGCTATATGCATGAAAATTAAAATGGACCTACCTTCCCATAATGTGTTACCCATTCCTTAGGAACCCTTATAGAGCCATCGATCTACTAAAAATATTGGGTATTTGCATGAGAAAGTAGGTAGCACCATAGAATTTTTTATATTCCCCTATTCCAATATACTGGTTTACCACACCCTAAAGGAACTTAGCTCTATGTGAGGCCAACTGTGGAGTTTTATCTTTGATTAGAGATATGAAATGTGATTGTAATCATGTCTTTTGGTGTGAATTTGACTTTTGAGATTTGTATGTTGCCTTTTAGATATCATTGCCTTTTGATTCAAATGATTTTTCTCTTAACTTTATTGATGTCTTTTTCTATTCCTCCTTCATACATATTTTGAGAACCAAACATGAGTGCTAAAGATGACTTTCATTTTAATACTTGGGACAAGGTTGCTAAAAGAGAGAAACTTCAAAGAGCATGGGGTATAAGAGTCTTGTAAATCTAGGTGAAATAAAAGTGTTATCTTGACTTTGACCTTGTTTGATCTAATGTGGAGTGAAGGAAGGGGAAATCAAGAGGAAACAAAATCAAGATGAGTGACACATGGTATAATTTGAATTGCTTCAAATTACAAAAAAATGTGATAAAGGGAAAAAAGGGATATAATGACAGTAAAGTGTGATTCCTTATCATAAGATTTAGGGAAACAGAGGAAAACATGGTAACATATATTTTTTGAAAAAATTCCATCTAACAAAAGAAGCAAAATTTAAAGTTGAAAACAAGGATGTAGATTGATGAAAAGATGGTAATTTTATGAGGAGGGTTGGGTCCTATCCATGGTTTTACACTACAACTTCATAAAAGAAAAACCCAAGAGGTGTCAATAAGCAAGTGAAAGATAAAGTGAGGTAAGAAAAAGATGCTAGTTTTGTGAGGATTGTCAGGTCCTATCCATGGTATTATAAAGCAAATCAAAACAAAAAAACCCAAGGGGTTCTAAAATGAGAAAATACAAGAAGATAAAGAAGACTATGCTACATCAAAAAACCAAAAGACCAAAAAGGAGGATTAAAGGTTTGTAAAAAAAAGAGGGAACTCGATACAGAGGGAGAGACCCATGTAGTTAACCTAAAAAAAATGTTAGATAGATGTAGACAAAAAGCATGAAAAGAAGGAAATGTTTAAGAAAAGTAATTTTTGAGGAATTATGCATTGGTGGGCTATTTAAAAACATGGCCTTCATTGGTTTGAAGGTGGTATGTGCTTGGAGAAAGAATATCTTTGACTAAATATGGGCCTTGCCATTTTTGGGTGTATTTACCTTATATATCATGTGTGTAATCTAATTTAAGGATAAGATCACCAACATTAAAAGTGTAGACTTTAACACATTTATTATGTTGTCAGGCAATACGAGCCTTGTATTTGTGGTTATGTTGTAAGGTAGAAAGACAATATTCATCAAGTAGATCAAGAGCATGAAGATGAGATGAACATAATTATTCATTGAATAATACCATGAAGGGATATACAAAGAGAGGGAAGGTTAACTTATAAAGGAAGAACTAACTCATAACCATAGACTAACGAGAATGGAGTTTCCCTTATGGTAGTATGTATGCTAGTTTGATAGGCCCAAAGTGTAGGGTAAAGGTGAAGATGACAATCTATGAAAGTTTCAAGGATTGTATTTTGGATAATTTTGTTGAGAATTTTATTAGTGGCCTTAGTTGTCCAGTACATTATAGATGATATGGAATGGATGATTTGAGATTGATTTTAAATTTATTGCAAAGTTATTTAACATGTTTGTTTTTGAAGTTACCACCATTATTTGAAATAATGGTATGGGGAAAACCAAAGTGGTAAATGATTTGATTAAGAATAAATTTAGAAATGGTAGGACTAGTGACATTAACAAGTGGTAAGGATTCTACTTGGTAAAATATTTGGTAGTGGTGATGATAAAGACACGACCATCTTGGGAGTGAGGTAGTTTACCAATGAGATCGAATCCCCATGTGTAAAATGGCCAAGGATATTTTATAGTTTAATGCTTGGCTAGATATGAATGGATTAAATAATCATGAAGTTGACAAGGATTACACTTTTTGTCATATTTGATTACATCCTTTTCAATATTAGGCTATAATTAACCCATACATAGACATTTGTGGGTTATAGCATGTCGTTATAATGACCATGAAAAATGCCCCCATGTGCTTGTTCAATAAGATGAGGGACCTCATCTTGCATAACACAATATATCAAGGTACCTTTAGAATTATGATAATAAAGGATGTTGTGTTGAAATACATACTTGAAAGCTTATTTATGAATACATGTCTTTTCATGAGAGTCTGAATTATAAGGATAGGTTTGGTGTTCCATGAATTGAATGATGTCTTGATACCAAGGGTTTTGTCAAATGGTAATAACCTCAATATGATAGATAAGTGAATTTGGTGGTTAAGTAGAGGATGTAGATTTTATTATTTTTATAAGAAAAGTAAGATCAGAAAGGACTTGATGTGGGTGAAAGAGATGCAGAAGAGGCAGGAGAATCAACAATAGAATTTTGATCTCTAGGAATAGGTTCAATAGTGAAGGAGATGAAATCATTATCAAGAGTGGTTTCAATTTGATGATATGTGATGAGGTTATCACTTTTACATTGATAATAACCAATGAATTAATGGAAAATAAGTTTAGAATCACCTAAAGCATGAAGATATTGAATGTATAAATCAAGAGTAACTCTCATGCCTAAGATAAGAGCTTTATACTTGGCCATATTGTTGGTGACATCAAAGGTGAAAAAAAAAGCCAAAAGAATGATATTTCTAAGAGGACTTGTGAGAATGAAACCTACCCCAACTCCTTAAAGGCATTTAACACCATCAAAGTGAAGAGTCTAATTATCCTCATGCAAGTCGACATTAATTTCAAGAAGCTCATCAATAACTATTTTTGGTTTAGTAGTACCAGAGGGAGTAGTGTATTCATCAAGATTATTATCTTCAAGATCAATATTAAAGCTATGAAAATAATCTTTAAGAGAAATAGATTGATTAATACCTCTGATGTAAAGGATATTATCATCTAGAATATTATCTTAAAGAGAAGAAGTGGTTGGGATGGGAGTTGTGGCAAGTTAATCAGCTATGATTTTCCCTTTGACAATTTTTTTAGTGATGATGCAGAGATCAAATTCCATAAGGAGGACCATCCATTTAATAATTCTATCTCCAAGAAGAAATGCTTTGGAGAAGAAATGATGAAGGGGGTCAGAATGAATAATGACATAAGTAGTTTGTTAAATCATATAATGGTAAAGCTTTTCAACTACAAAATAGATAACAGCAATCACACTCAATTTTGGTATAATTTGTTTCATAATCGATGAGGCCTCAGCTAATGTAGTAGATAACATACTCTCTTCCCATATGATCTTGTTGGGCAAGCATTTCCCCAACTAAAATAGGTGTGGAAGAAGTATATAGAATCAAATTTTTATCATTGGAAGGAGGAAAAAGTGTAGGTGGATGAAGCAATGACTCTTTCATGTTATCAAAAGATTTTTGACATGGATCCATCCATTCTAAAGTAGTACCTTTCTTGAGAAGGGAATTGATGGAGTGAATTAGATATGAAATTTTAGGGTTGGATTGTTTGATTTCCCCAAGTTTGCCTAAATAAGTATGAATGTCAAGAATAGAACGAGGAATAGGCATGTTGATGATAATACTAATTTTGGTGGGGTTAAAATTGATGCCATAGAGAGAGACTAAGAATCTTAAAAATTTTATAGATGTGACTCCAAAGACACATTTATAAGGATTAAACCTAATTTTATATTTAAGGAGATGATAAAAGATGATAGCAAGATTAGAAAGATGATTCTTATGATGTTTAGATTTAGTAATGAGATCATCCACATGGGTTTTAATAATTTTATGAATGAGATCATGACAGATGTGAGTCATTGCTCATTTGTAAGTGGATCCATAATTTTTGTGGCTGAAGGGAATTTTTACATAGCAATAAGTACCCCATTATGTGGTGAAATTAGTCTTATGTTGGTCTTCTAAGGCATTATGAATCTAATTATATTCCAAGAAGCTATCCATAAGAGATAACATTTCATAACCAGATGTGGAATCAATAATGGCATCTATTGAATCTAAAGGGAATTTATATTTAGGACAAACAAGATTAAGATTACAAAAATCAATAGAAATTCAAATGACCATAGTGACCTTCTTTCAAATACTGACAATGTTGGAGACCCATTCAGAATAATCCACTAGTTTAATAAATTTAGCATCGAGTAATTTGATGATTTCTTTAGACATAAAGTGGAAATTTTAGGTGGAAATTTCCTTTGTTTTTGATGTACAAGTTTGGAATAAAGATATGTAATGGTGTTATGTACCATAATGCCAGGGTCAATGTTAGGCATGTCTTCATAGGTCCAAGTGAAAACCTCACAATATTTATCAAAGAATAAGATAAAATTATCATGTTCAGTAGGTGAAAGCTCATAAGAGATAGTAATTGGTCAAGGAAAAGATGGCATACCATATTCAATGTGAGTGTTTTCTTTAATAATCCTAGCATTACCATCTTGAAATTGGTATGGTGCATTGGGTAAGCCTAAAATTGGATTTTTTTAGGATCAATGCTAGCAACAAAGTTATTGAAGCAAGGAGTTTTAGTCTTAAAATTTCTAAGTTTATGATGATACCGAGGAAGTTGAGGTTATCAGGCATAAAGTAACTCAAGGATAACTTTGTCACTAGGCAAAGTAGGAAGAGGACCATAATATTTAACATCTACTTCAAGATCTAGAATTTTATTTCCATGGTGATCATACTTAGAATGAATTTGATGAACATCAGTTGCCTTGGCATCTAGTGTAATTTTAGGAGTAGAAAAAGATGATGAATTAAAAGGGGCTGGAATATCAGTGGGTTCAATGGTAGGAGAAGGATCAAAAGTGATTATTTGATTGATAGGTGGTAAAGATGTATAAAGTTATATATATTTAGAAGGTATAATTTATTCTACCACCCAAGGAGTATTGATAAGAGGAAGATTTGTAGGAGGCACATGACCCTCAGGAACTAAGGTATGATCCATAGAAATGGTATGAACATGCTAATTAAAATCATGAATTTAGGCTAAGGTTTTTTGATAATGCTAGACATCCAAGTCTCTAGATTAATCTTGGGCCATTATATAGTTATCATCATATGTTGGAGAAATTTCACATGATTGGGAATCAGGGGGAGTTTTAGATGGTGAAATCTTGATATTATTGAATGTACGAGGAGATATGATGAGAGGATCTTGAAATAATTTGGCCACTTCAAAATAATTACAAATGAAGGCATATTTAGGTAAATAAGGTTTCTAAGCATTGCATGGAGGGATAAAATTAGTAATATCATCAATAAGAGGAATAGTAAAATCCCTAGAGAGAAGGAGGAAGACATTGCAAAATGTAGGGAGGTAACTTGGTAGTATTACAAGTATGTTGCAAATAATTGGGCTCATCATCATAAAAATCTATAAGAGTAACTTTTAAATTAGGAATCATGTTGATGAACTTGGGTAAAGGAACATTATTAATTTTAGGAATGGTAGGAATACGATATTGTGATTTAGGATTAGGAAGTTGGATGCTCCATGGGTTGGGATCAGTTTCATGTTTATACTATTTTCCATTATGTAATAATTTAAAACATTGAATACTAGAAGAAGCAATGGCATTCATTCAATGAGTCTATGGATGACCAAGGAGTAGGTTATAAGATAAAGGAAGATCAAGGACCATAAGATTGGTTCAAATAGTCTTAGGTCCAATGGTTAATAGAATCCAAATATAACCAAGTGTATTTTGATTAGTCTTTTCAAAACCATGACAAGCAAGATGAGTTTTCTTGAGATGATCCTTGTTATAACCAAGTTGTTGGATGAGCCATAAACATATCAAATTAATACCAAAACCTTCATCAACTAGAATTTTACTGATAAGAGTGGTATTAATGGCTACTTTGATGAAAAGTGGTGGACCATCAATGTGAAAGATAATTTCATCATTGATCATGTCCTCTTCATGGAATTAAATAGAAGGCTTGGAAGGACACATAGTTTCAATGGTATTTAAATTGGTAGGTTGAGAATTGATAGACGGTGGTTCTTCATCTATGGAGGATGGATCTTCAATATTTTGAATTTGTTACATAAGGAATTTGTGATGATAGGATGAAGTATGAACTAAATCCATATGTCAAATATTATAAGGTATAGAGTTGAGTTCTTCAAGAAATTTACAATGAGACTTAGAAGAACCAACATGAGGTTTAGGAGGCAAATTAGACTTTGGAAAAATAGTTTAAGTTAGAGGATCAGAAGGAGGATATGGTTCCTCTTGAGCTTTTGAAGCAACATTAGTAGTGGTAGTATCTTTAATAAGTTGTTCCTCTAAATATGGCTTCTTAAGATTGGTAACATGATCTTTGTGAGCTAGTTTATGATGATTATTGACCTTATCAATATTGACATATTGAGAATTATTAAAATATTGGTCATAGTTAGTGTTAATGGCATAAACATCCTTGGTATGTCATTGATTATTTGAAGAGTAATTTTGGTTATTTAAAGTAGAAGTTATAGAATTTTTTCATTTTTGAAAAGTAGTAGTGTAATCTTGATGACGAAGATTGATCATATATTCATGATTGAATGAATCACCAAGCATATAAGAGATATAAAATTTGGTGAGCCCTCTACAAGATTTATGATAATTCCCAATGTTAGCATGGAACCAATGAAATATATTAGGGTCATACCAGTTAGGAGGAGCATTGGGATAGATAAAAGGTTTTGAGGGTGATAAAAATTATTTCATTTTCTAAACTAAAAGAGGTATATGAGAAGGTAAAGGAACATCAGTTTTGGCAACTCCTAGTTTGGTTTATGGAGTATTACTAGTGATAGCATTAGATGTTTGGAAATATCCTTTAATAATTTAGGATTAGGTTCAAATTAATTCATAATAAATTCTTAACATTTATCTTGGTCAAGAACTTCACTAAGTGTTTCTAGAGCAAAGTTTCAAATCTTATATTGGAGAGTGGGAGTTAAAGATATGATAAAGAGTTTGAATAAGTTATCATTAATCATGTTATGGTCAGATTTATGAGCTAAATATTTACATATATTGGCAAAGTTATGAGATGATTCAGTGGGAGATTGCTTAGCATTGATGAAGTGGCTAAGATAATTTTTAGGAAGATAAATGTGTTGAAACTCTTTAACCAAAGAATTAACCAAATATTCAAGTTGCCAAATAGAATGTTGGGCAAGTTGATTATACCATTTTATTACATCACTAGTGAAATTTTTCACTAAGAGTTTATTTTTGGTGAAGGTATTAGTTTGGATCCACTCTTTGTAAAGGTTTATAAAAGCTTTGAGAAATAAGGTAGGGTCTTTAGTCCCATTATACTTGATAGTTGGAGATATGTTACCAATATCTATAGATACAATGAAGGGAGATAAAGGCTTATTTTGAATTGTTTGAAGCATCTTGTTATTCATTATGAGTTTAGGAGTAGCATTGTCTGAGGCATCTTAAAGAGGTGGAGGAATGAAATTGGGATGATCTTGAGGATGCATAGTTAGAGGTTGATTAGCCACATTGATAAAATGTTGTTGAAGTTGAATCATTTGGTTGTATTATAATTTTGCATTATGTTCATTTGTTCGATAACTTAGTCTAAAAGTTAATTTGTATCAGGAGGTGGATTAGTGTTGGTAGGATTAATCCCCAAATTGGTGTTAGGGGGTGGATTACTAGAAGAAGGATTGTTAATGGGATTATTAAGTAAACTTGTATCAATTACTCCCACATTAATTTGAATATTTTGAAGATGAGAAGTTTCTTGGTAAGTATAGAAAGGATTAGATCCATTAACTCCATCTTGAGGTGTTATTTATACCATATTATAGTTCATAGATGAAGAAGTGGTGCCCCAAGAGTGACAGTGCTCTTAGGAGGAAAAGAGAGGGATAAATGAACATTCCATATAGTATATAAATGGATTCAAGTTATCCAAGAATATTTTGATAGGAGAATTTATTATGATTGGAGAGAGATGAATAGAATGTAAAGAAGGAGAAATAGGGAACTAGATTGATAAATAGGGAAAGCAAAAAGTAGGACAAGGTCAACCTAGCACAAAAAATAGGGCCTACAAATACTATAAGGAAAAACTAGGGTTTGAAAATTGTATAGGATCCATTGGGTTGATCTAATATAGTGAACAAAGGCATAAAAAGGTGTAGGGTCAATTGGGTTAAGCCAATATATTTGATAGAGAAAATTTAGAAGCCTAAAATATGTTGTGAAATGAAACAAGATAAATTTTACAAGAAATTTGAAGAGAAATAACTAAAATAAAACAAATAGTCAATTGGATTAATGATGTCCAATCCAATTAAAGCACACAACACAAAACCTTGTACCAATTCTGGCTAATGAAAGTTTTTACAATACAAAATATAATTGAGTAAAAAATAAGTAATCAACTTAGAAAGTAAAGAGCTAACTAATTGGTCAACCTAAATGTTTAGTATATTATTAAGATATGATTTTAAATGTGAGGGGAAGTTATCTATAATCAAGGAACTAGAATGGAAATCTTAGGATGGTTTTAGGTAGTTTGGGATGAAAAGGGTTGTAGTGACAATGATATAGGCTTGGTTTGGGGCCTACACCCTAACTTCACACACTACAATGATAAGGGTGTTGGGTGATTAGCTAGAATATTCCATTAACCATGCTTTATACTTGACTAGAGTATTAAGTTAGCTTCCCCCTTGGTAATGAAATCTAAGTAGGTTGGCCTTAGGTAGACAAATGTTAAAATGTTTGTTTAGATTTTGTGATTTGGCCATGTGTGCATAAAATAAAAAATAGTGAAACTAAATGATTAATTTAAAACCACATAATTAAGCTATGTGATATATTATATTAATGTAATCAATAAGAAATGAAAGTGTGAACTAATTAATAGAATATAAGGATAATTCCAACATCAAAACAAGGTGCAATGTCGATATGGTCAATAGTGTATGCATAAAATATATAATAGGGTCGATAGGGTTAAACTTGTACTATAAAAGTAACGTTTAAAAATGAACAAGGTTGGTAGATTCAATCCACTTATCTAGATAGCACATATAACATAGAGCTAGGTTGATATGGTCAATCCAATTGACTATGTAAAGGAAATTTTAAAGACTACAAAATGTAAAAGAAAAGACTGTAAAGAAAGAGATAGAGAGATAAAAAGGAAAGTTGGTGGATCAGAGATGTAGATGATGAATATTATTGTTTAATAACCATGATATATTCTCATAAATTCTACTAACTGGGTTGATGAGGTCAATCAAGCTTTACAAAAACTTGTTGTTTAGTGCCTAAAATGTATAGGGTTGACGAGGTTGACCTAGTAGTCTAGATTGGATGTATGAATATGTATAGGGTAAATTGGGTCAACCTAGTAGTCTTGACTGGATGTTTGGAAAACTAAAAACCTGTATTAGGTTGATAGGATCAATCTAGTAGCCTATACCTAAAAATATATGCACAAAAGCTAGATACTAGGTTGATAAAGTCAATTCAGTATGGCAAATATATGATAAAAATAATGATGAAAGATTGAAATAAATGAAATAAGATGAAAAAATATTTCAAGGGTTAGTTCACATTGGGTTCATTAGAATGTATTATGAAGGTGAATCCAAAGTGAAGACAATGTTAATAAGAAAGTGGAAATGTGAAGACAATCCAACTAATGGTGGGATATGATTCACATTAAGTTCACCAAAATGTATGCAATAAAAAATGCATCATGTTTATAAATCAATCTTGGCTTAGAGAAGATAGAGTATACCTATACTTTTAATTTGGGATACATATGTTAAGTGGGGGCATGACCAATATGGGGATCTGCTAGACCCAATCAGGGGATCACTCTTCACAATACACCATGATAGGAAGGGTTAAAAAGGCTAAATTCTAAAAAAATCATGCAACAACCCGAAAATAATAATAGGTTTAATGTTCAATCTATTCTAATAAACAAGAAATTAAATCTAATCTAGTGCACAACAAAGATTTTGGCACAACAAAGGGGGTTAGTAAAGCAATCAAAATATGTATAAAATAATCTCAATTAAGATAAGTATGGGTAAGACCCTAATAAATGTAATATGATGAGTAATATTATTCAAGCCAATACTTATGTTACTTCTATCTACTAAAGAGATGAGAATAAATCTAGAATATACTTACCTAAATGTGAACCCATCAAGACTCAATCTCTCCCTTGGCCAAAGGGGCTTTGAAAGAGTTTGTTATGGTTTGTAAAGATAATTAAGAAAGGTTAAAGCATCCAAGACTTATCCAGAATACTATATTATTCAAGTAGAAACCTTACACTAATATTCCTCAAGTAGAATGGTGGAAGAGTAGATTGTAAATAAGTCTGAGTGAATAATAAATCTTGATTACATATTAAAACAATGATGAAATGATCTTGTATTTATAGGTGGATTTCATCCTAAATCCTTCTAAACATGTTAGCTATGTGAGGTTGACCTAGTTGACACTATATGTTTTTAAGAGATAAATCACTAGATCCTAAGCTAGGTTGGCTGAAGGGATAAATAAACTCAAAGTGAAAATACCCTAAATAGTATAGGGTTAACCCAGTCGACATTGTATAGTAAAGTAATAAGAGGCTAAAAATTGTACAGGGTTGACCTATTCGACCTAATAAAGTCAATTGGGTAAAGGGGATCAAGGTGAGGAAAAGAGGAAAAAGATTGGAGGAGTGTGAAATGGAGGAGTAATAGCTTAGGGAATGGATTTAATAGCTAGTTGGATTGGTAATAATGGGGCAATACAAGACAATAATCCTGTGAAGCACTAAAGGTCTACCTACCCTTTTCCTAGTGTACCCATTAGGGCATGTACTTAGAGAGGTTGACTCTTGATAGGTTCATACAAGATGTAAAGCATCAATATTTGATAAATGTTTAAAATATTATGTGTATAAAACCTTGTACAAAATTGACTATGGGGACTATTGTAATCTATTTGAGTAGCCAACTTTGAACCTTAATAACTTCTTCTATGATTACATGCATTATCTAAAATTTCAACCATATGATCACCTTTCAAAATAAAATCCAACCATATATAAAAATAATCTTCAAACCTTCACATGAATGAGCTATATCACCATTAAAATGCCTTCTCAAATTGTTTTTCCATAAAGCTAACTATGTCAAAAATTGCTTAGGAGGCCAACTTTGTACTTGTATAACTTTTGTTGTACTTAGTTACATGACCTAAAATTTAGCAAATAAGATATTATCACATAGGGTATTCCATCCATATATCAATCTAATCCTAAAACCTTCACATTTGAGATATATTATGTCAATAAACTACTTTTTCTACTTTATTTTAACTTAGAAAACACTATCAAAATGTGTGGGAACCCAAATTTGCACTTTCATATCTTTTATCGTGCTATATCACATTACCTAAAATTTGTCATATATAAACTAGGAACAAAAATTAAAAAAACCCATTAGACCATTTATACCTAATATTTCCATGTGTTTGAAATATGATTACATCAATATTCTTACTCAACTTTACTTGAACTCCTTTGTAAATTTGGCTAAGTATAGGAACTTAGTGAATTCTATCTGAGAAACCAACTTTACACCCACATATATTTAATTTTGATTCATCACATGACCTTAAAATTGGACCATAATATCTTGGGACTAATGTGATCACAACCATATTACCAATTACCCCTAACTCATCCACACGTGTGAATGTTAACATCATCAATCTACTCACTTAGATTTCTCTACCACTAGACCAAAATGTCTAGATGAAAACTGTGAAATACTAGATGAATTCCAATTTGTACACATGCAATAAAATAATATAATACCTCTTATGGTACCTCTTTCACATCCTCAAATCACCATACTTATCCCTAAGCATACCTAACCATGCTAAAATTGAAGATCAACCAAGCCAACTTCAAGCATACTATGACAAGCAGATTACACACTTTGTCATTGTCACGTAGACTATCAAGGCACTTCATCCACTCACCTAGACACCTATACGACATCAAAATGACATTATTAATAACTCTCCAATAGTCTCCCCCTTATTCATTGATGTCAACACCCATCATAAAACAATATATAACTCACCTATTTTCTTTCTCTTCAAGTACTCTCACCATATGAACTTTCTCCCCCTTTGATATAATGATAAATTGGGCACCAAATGATCATGAATACTTGAAAATAATACCAATAGGAGAATACAATCTTATAAATATAGTACAAACTCCCCCTTACCTTGAGCCAACCTATTCTTGCTTTGACAACTTCCTCTTGCTCCATGCCAACACTCTCTTCAACCAAGAATTACAACAAAATAAGAAACAACACACAAAAATATATAAATATGATGGAATTAACCAATAAAACATCTGATAGGGACTCATCCAAATATATTTTATCCATTTCACCTCTTTAGCATATTCAAATCTCCACACATCATGAAGAACCACTACATAAGCTTATAAGCCTTGTTTCTCAAGCAACCACAAAAAACATCAATATAAATTTATGCCACTCAAAAAATGGGAAACACACTCTAAAAAAACTTGATAAATCACCTTTAAATACTCATTCCTTTCTCTTTTATACAAACTAAGCAAAACATCAAATCTTCACACTAGGCATGTCTAGACTTCTTGTAACCCTACCTAGAACTTGTAAATCCAACAAATTTTAATAGACACATATTCAAGACCTAAAACTTCATATCTAGATAAATTTCATGTTCCCCATAAATCACACCAATTTTCATCACCTAGATCATCTTTTGAAACATACTTCCTTCAAAAACCTACTAGCCAATTAGGCCTTTATCTTGACAAAAATAAGAATAACTTGAAAACCACAAACCTTAAGATCTATATGAATCTTTATTTAAAAACTCATTTATACAATTAAACCTATTAATAAGCCTCAAACCTCAAGTCATAAGGCAAACCAATTTTCTATTATAGGCCAAAACCCTATAATCTCAAAACAAACAAAATCAATAAACCTCCTTTTATTCAATGACCACCTCTAAAAATTCTTGAACACTTGAAAACAACCATCACATAATTTTGGACCAAAAATCAAGTGTTCATTCCTTTGGTAACCTTGAAATCCTATACCATGGCTTTGACCTTCAACAAGAAAGATAAACCCAGAAGCACACAAGAACCTCCAAAAAGCACAAAAAAGATTATCAAGACACAAAAACACCTGGAACACATCATAAAATAAGTGCACATAACTTTTTGAGCACCAAAATCTTTTTGATATTAAATTAAACTCATTATTCCACCTAAAATACCCATTGTGATACTATCGATACTGCATACACAATGACACTTACTTCTCTTTTGAAAGAAGTCTCTTAAGAAGCATAGACAAAGACCTCCTCTACACCACAATTTCCTAAAACAAAGTGAATCTAGGAGTATCCCACATTTCCTCAATAACCATTAGAATCCTTTTGTAGCTATAGGCCAAATTTTCCTTCTTTTTCTTCTTAGGTTTAAGAGAAAAAACTTGTTCCTTTACTAAAACATTATCCTACTCTTTTATGATGGAATTGACAACACATGGAGACAACATAGATTTATGACATACCTTTTCAATTAAATAATATTCATTGTAGTTCAAAACCTCATTAATAGGAATTAAAAACTAATTTTCTTTGTAATAAACTTGCTTAACAACAATATAATGTTCACTTGGATCAATACACACCTTAGAACTAGCATCAACCAGTACCTTGGTTTTCTCCTTGAGATTGGTCTCTTCATTCTCAACATGAGTAGATATTGAAATCCATTGGAATTCTTCAAATTCTATAGCATTTCACACCAAATAAAATAGATTACTTAGACCTATAGTCTCATCATAACTCATACTTTACACCTTTGGTTTCCATGTATTAACTTGTCTTCTCCCTTGCATTCTAGGAACATAATTAAGCTTATACTAACTTGTAGGATGTTTCTTGTAAAACCTAGAAATGTGACCAATCTATTCACACTTATATCAAACCATTTTTATTGAAGTGAACTCAACTTGACCTACCTGATATGGATAAAAACTTGTAATGTATCGTATGTCATAACAACTAAAACAAACTACTCCTTTTGAAGAAGACTCACCTTGCCTTACCTTATTTGGATAATTATTATCAAAGTGTCCCACATCATAATAGTTGAAACACTCAACTTTTCTTACACATTTTGACTGATGAACCCCATCATAGTTCCATGAAAACTCATTTTTAATAGGTCTCCTACATTCTCTAGCTCTATGCCCAAACTGAGTACAAGTATAGTAGTAAACATTGAAGTTTACATACCTCATGGCATTTGGTTTTTTGATCTGATTTGTCTTCACTCTACCAACACCTTCATTCCTTGTCTAATGATTTACCTTCAAATTTTGATTATCCTTATTTATATTATTATTCATCTTGTTTTGAGTGGCATTCTTTGGTTTTTTATATCCAAGGCTAGTTATATCACTTACATGCTTTTGACCACTCAAAATATTGTCTAGATCACTTGAGATTTTTTCAAATATCACAAATGAATTTGCCTTACTAAATGTATTATCTAAATCATCTTTCAATGAATCAATTTTAATTACATACCTTGAACATTCTTATTATTTGGCTCTTAAACTTGCATACATGGATTCTAACTTAGAATTAAGAAACATGACAACATATTCATGCTCTCTAGAGTCTTAAACCAATCTTGCCTCAAACACACTAAATTGATCCTCATATTTTTTGATTTATGACTTTATCTTCTTGTTAATCTTTTTTTCAATCTTTAGTTCTTTAAGGGCATTCATCAATTCAGTCTCATAGTCCACCTCATCTTTATCATCATTTGAATCACTCCAAGCAGACTTATTTTGATGTGAACAACTTACTTCCTCAACCATGAAGAGGAATTCATCTTCAAAAAGACCATCATCTTTATGATCAAACTCTGAGTCACTATCTTCACTCTCATCTGATGAGATGTAATCTTTATTGGTGTAAAGACTCTTCTGGTTATTGAAGGACTTCATCTTGTTGTAATACTTCCTAAATGATTTCTTCCTCTTATCAAACCTATATGTCTTCTTGTCTTCATCTTGGTATTCACCCTGATCTTCATCATCATCCTTATTATTCTTATGAGGTTACTTATTATCAAAATGTCCTACCTCTCCACAATTGAAGCATTTGAAGGGTATCTTACCATTATACTTTCTTGAACCTATTTTTAATTTTATTATAAACAAAGAAATTAGTTCATCTTCATCAATATCAAATATGTCATCCTCCTTTTATTTATTACCTTAGAACTTCTTCTTTGGATTTAGTTCAGTCTTGAATGTTGTTTCCTTCTTTGGTGGTATATCATCATTTTATCTCATCTCATCGGCAGTAAGGATGTCATGAAATTGATCCATCTTCAACTGAGTAAGATCATGACTTTGTTCTACAATAGACACTTTTGAATCAAAATTGAAAGAGAGAGATCTTAATACCTTTTTACTATAGTAGCTTCTTCAAGATTGTCTTTAAGACCTCTAATAGTTTTCACAATCTCATAAACTCTCTACAGAAATGATGTATCAAAATATTCTTCTTTCATCTTGAGACTCTTAAATTATCTTATGTGAGTCTACAATTTTTCTAACTTAACCTTTGAATCTCCTTAAAAAATAGTCTTCAATTTATCCATATTTACTTGGTAGATGTGCAATGGACTACTTTGGTGAACTTAGACTCTATAAGACCATAAGTGATGGCATTTATTATCTTAGAATTGTTTTCAAACAAATTATTGTCTACAACAATAGATAGAGGAATAGTAGGATCAAAATAACCATCCAAAATATATGAGCATACATCAAACCCTAGGGACATAATGTATGTCCTCATCCTAGCACTCCAAAATTCATAATTGGATCCATTGAACTTTTATGCTTGCTTGGTAAAGAAACCACCTTGCACATTCTAACTATCCATTGTACCTTGGATCACGTTTAAGCTATCAAGCCTTTACCAAAGGACCTGGTCTGATACCAATTCTTAGAGGAAAAATCCACTAAGAAGGTGGGGGTGAATAAGTGGTGACAAATAATTCAATTCAATTTTCAAATTCTTTAAATATTTAAGTGTTCAATACAATCATTCATGAAGTATATAAATCATTCATAAAAGTGAACAAGAAAGATAAATCAAGATCACATAAAAACACAAGATCTATGTGGTAAACCCTATTAAGGAATAAACCCCACTCTCAAGCCTACAAATACATGGAATAATATCCTATAATATGATCACAAACCTGAGATTGGTATAGTCCTTCTAACTAGGAACCTTCGTAAAGTCCTTCTGACTTAAGGCCTTTACTAAAATAGTTGTTCCACAAAGATCACCTACCCCTAAGATGATCAAGTCCTTCTGACCACCTGTTCAGTCAAGTCCTTCTGACTTAGAACCTTGATCAAGTCCTTTTGACCAAATGTCTTTAGTGAAGCTCCTATTTCATAAAGAACACTTACCCCCAAGGATGATCAAGTCCTTTTGACCCTCATTTGATATAAACACCTCCACCTTTGAACTAATGTTTTCTACACCTAAAGATGGACCTCTGATAACACAGCCTCCTTTAATTCTTCACACACTCACAATGTATCCAAAGATACCTTTTAGATCACTTTACACTTCACTCATCCTTAAAATGTAAGAGCACTATTATATCATTAAAATTATGACCTACATGTCATACACACAGTCCTCAATCTACTCATCTCATCAACTCATCCACTAGGCACACTAACTCTCTTCTTTCCTTCACTCTTTACTCTTACTCCACTCTCACAAGCTTAGAAACCTTCTCCTTTAGTTTCAATATTTATAGAGCCTTCATTTTTATCAATTTCTTAGTTATCCATTAGACTTTCCTTAACATATATGGGTCACACTTAAGTAGCTACGCCTTTCAAATAGGCCTTACTAGCCTTTACAGGTCTCATGGAGACTTATTCACTTATTTAGAAATTCATTGAGAAAATCAAGAATACAAGACCTTACCAAAACACATATGTCCACTCCACATGACCCCTTAAACATCCTAAAATGACTAAAATCAGTTTTTATCACTTCTACATATGCACAATCTGCTCAAACATTAGCCTTGTACACAAGAACTTCATGAATGAACACACAATAAACTTATTAGCCTTTGTTCATACTAAATATGGGTTGTTAAAATATATAAAATACACATATACCACTCTTATGGAGTCTAAAATACTCTCTAATATCTTATTCATCAATAACCATCTAAACAACATCAAAACAAGCTCAATTATCCTTCTTGGGTTACTTATAAAAAATAGTCAAATACATAGTCAACTTTGGATCTCAATAAATTTGAATATACAAACATTAAAACATTATAAATAGATAATAAATATGAACCATGGATTCCTCTTCAAATTTTATTTTTACTCCATCAATAAATTTGTCACAGATCAAAAGTTATAAGCAGAATATAGAGCTCTAGTTTTTCCCTTTACAAATTCAAATATTCAAATGCCAACGATCGCAATTAAACCTTGACCACTTTGATATCATCTTGTGTCATAAATAAAATATATTAATATTTTTTTAATGATATCAAATTTTAATTATGTTAAACTTTGAACAACTTGACCACTATGACTTACTACACTCTATTGATCTCAAACACATGATAAAATGTGAATCGTTAAATCCTTATCTGTTATATTTGATCAATGTTAAACATAAATAAATTAATACCATCTCAATGTTTCATAACATATTAGATTAAAAACACATCATCTATATCTTTTAGAGTTGCTTTAACATTACCTTGTGCAAAATTGACTAAGTACGGGGACCAATGTAATAAGTCTGAATAACCAACTTTAAACCTCAATAACTTATTCTGAGTTTAGATGTATGATCTAAAATTTAGACCATATGATCACATTTAAAAATAAAATACAACCATATATCAGAATAATCTTTAAATATTCACATGAGTGAGATAAATTACCATTAAAATACCTTCTCAAAATCTTCTACCACAGAGCCAACTATGTCAAAAACTACCTAGGAGACCAAATTTGCACTTGCATAGTTTTTGTTGTGCTTAGTCACATGACCTAAAATTTATAAAATAAGATATTATCACATATATTATTCCATAAATATATCAATTTTATCTTTAAACCTTCACACGTGAGAGATATGACATCAATAAATTACTTACTCAGCTTTGTTTGAACTTAGAAAACACTATTAAAATGCCTGGGAACCCAACTTTGCACATACATATATTTTATTGTGATACATTACATGACATAAAATTTGGTGCATATAAACTAAAAAAAAAAATAATCAAACCCATGTGACCATTTTCACTTTAAACCTCCATGTGTGCTAAAAATGATTACATCAATATGCTTAGTCAGCTCTGCTTGAACCCCTTTGTAAATTTGGCTAAGTATAGGAACTTAGTGAATCCTATCTAAAAATCCAACTTTAAACCCACATATATTTGACTAAGATTCATTGCATGAATTGAAAATTAGACTAGATAAACTTGGGAATGATGTGATCATAAAAATATTATCAACTCCCACTAACTCATCTACACATGTGAATGCTAACATCATCAATCTACTCAAATTTTTCTGCCACTGGACCAAAATGTCTAGATGAAAAATATGAACTAATAGATGAATTAAAATTATAAACATAAGTATTTAAATAATTTAATACCTCTTATGGGACCTATTTCACATCCTCAAATCAACATATTTATCCCTAAGCATCCCTAACCGTGCCAAAATTGAAGATCAACCACGACAACTTCAAGCATACTAGGACAAACACATTACACACTTTGCCATTATTACTTATAATACCAAGGCACTTTATCCACTCACCTAATAACCTCTATGACATTATCATGACATCATGAGAACTCTCTAAGAGGAGTATCCATTGTTTCTAAACCAACCTAAATAATTAGCTCTATATGATCAAGAATGTTTTGTAAGTTTTCACTGACTTCTCTAAATTTATTTGTTGTATCTTGTAAATAATTATTTGTGTAAATAGGAATGAAAATAAGTGTCATTTTACATTCATTTTCACTTAACCCATTTTATATCATGGAATTATGTATGGGTTATTTGTTGATATATGATCAAATAAAGAGTGCATGTATATGTGAATCATCCTTAAAAAATATCATTGTCATAAAATATGATCATAAGATGTGGGGATGATGTGACTATGAATGTACTAATAATATAATGTATTATATGTCCATATGTATGAGGATGAGGATGCAAATTTTACTCATGTTTTACCTCATAATCATCTATATTTTATGTTGTGCCATGGTTTGTAAATGGATTACCAAATATTTTAAATTTTTCATTTTCATTCTATTGTATCCTATCCTCCTTTTTAGGTGTGCTTAAATCAATAGTATTTTCATCGATAATATATTGTATCTTTTATCTTAGTATGTAATACCTATCTGTAGAATGTCCAATACATCTGTGTTAGTCACAATATGTGTTTCAATTAAATCCCTTATGTTGATGCTTAATCATATAAACATTTAATGGTGGAGGGGGATATATGAGATTGCAATAAATTAATTTATTTAAAAATACATGAGGAGATGATGCTAACATTGAAAATTATCTTCTTGATGGATATTTCAATTGAAGATTATCCATTAGTTGTGATACTGCATTGATTATTACTTTTTATTCATTATTACTTTTAGTAAATTCAACCTTTTACCTTGGTTTTATTTTAAACTTAGTATTTGACACATGCTTTAATTTTTACAAAGCTATAATCTTGATTTCTCATTATTTGATTGTGTGGCATAGCTCATAAAAATATTTAAATTTATTGAACATGATAAAATCATGGAGTGGTGCTAGTAAACTTTGTGTATGAATAGATTGTAACTTATTATATTCCAGAGAATTGATCTTAGTTATCATAGTTTTGTATCAAATAATATATTCAATGATTAGCTCATTGGACCCTTACTTGAGTTCTACAATTTGTGTATAAGATAGTTTTTCACTAATGTTGATATAGATTTTTTATTGAAATTGATCTACTAAAATGTTAAATGCATTAACTGATTGGATTGGAATATCATAGAACTATCATAAAACATATTATATGAAGCTTCATGGAAATATATTGGTTCATAATTTGTCATTATTTTCATCATCCAAGAATGCTATATAAAATGATAAAATATGTTGTTTGGGATCACCTTTACCTTCATAGAGTGGTAGCTTAGGAAAAATGTTTATTGGTAATGAGTGTGATGCAATCATAGGTGCCAAAGAATTATGAAAAAATGTATGAGAATCCATTGCATGACTACATCTAGAGACATCTTGCTCTAATTATAACACCTTAACGTGTATTTTTATAATAATTTACTCAAGAGAGTTTATGGTAGGTGAGGTTGGTGATGGACTATGCATAGTAATCGAAGAAGGTTTGTATGATAGTTGTGTTTAAATAGGCATATGAATAATTTTCAGCATTATAATGCCCCCATACCTGGTATGATGTCACTATGTATTTGGAGGTGTTGATATAGGAATAAAAGTAATAGTCAAAACTAGAACACCTGAAGTAGAAGTATTGAAATTTTGAAAAGGCACCTCTTGTTGTTATGCTTGATATATTTTAATCTTATCTTGATGTGTAGTCTTATTTGCTAAGATAAATTTTACAACTTTATCCACATGGTGGGGATATTGTCAAAATCCTTGAAAAAAATTAACAATTCTTTAATTTATTTAGGATATACCTAATTAAATACATTGGGATCAATTATATTGGATCCCTTAGGATTATCTTCATATCATTTTCATCATCAACATATTTTTCAATTTGTACATAACTTTGAATAGTTTCATTATCAAATAAAGAAAAAAGTATATGTATTATCCAATTTTAAGAGACCAGGGAAATAAAAATATGATCTATATTGATTATAAATAATCAATAACTTATCCTAAAAGGATCAATATATATAAATTTCTTAGGTGGAATACGAGGGAATCATGAAAATGGAAAGAAAGAATGAGTGTAACTAGATATGATGTGTTTTATTTGTAAGCTCTTAGATATAATAATCCTAGTTGTAAATAGTGAACAAGATCCAAATGAAAATAACTACAAAGGATTATGTCATCTTGTATCAACACTATTCCTTCTTTAGATTACATTAAGAGAAACTTCTCAAGGGTAATCGCTTACTGGTGCACTATATAACAAAAAAACCAAGTGTCTTTCTATGGCTAAAAAAACAAAAAAATGTATGTGTTTTTGATATACCATGAGGTATGTGGAAACTAGAGTCCATATATAGTGATATATAATGTCTTGATTATTTTACTCCTCACACCATGGATTAGGTAAAGATAAGTACCACTTTTCCAAAAATAAAAACTCATATGAGTTTTAAAATTTTTGGAACATAATTATAGAAAGTAAGAAAAATAAAAATAAATAAATTGAACAACAAAAAAAGAAATAATTTTTTACATGGAAATAAAATAATTTAATCTAAAATCCCTATGTCAATGATAAATCCTAGATCAATGCTCAATAAAATCTAGTAAAAGATGATCAGATTTATATTTAGTGTATGTGAATCACGTTGAAACCCTATATAAAAATAAAAAATAAATTTATTGAAAATATATGTATTCACTAATATGTTTTAACCCTATTTTTGATGAAAAATTTAATGTTTGTTTAATAGGTATAAAACTTGATAGATCTATTCAGATTGTAATATATGATATCTAAGCATGAATATGAATATAAAGAGGAATTAAATTATAACTAAAATTTAAATTGATAAGTGGAATATACTAAAAATAGTAAGTATAAACAAATTCAAGATACTTATATTTTATAGTCTCTAGTTGAATATTACTAATGTATGATAGTGGAAATTAGGAAGATACAGTACTATGCCAACTCAAGATTAGAGGTAGAGTTTTCAACTATGTTTGGATAGGTATGAGCTCCCTAAACATCAACGTAGGTCAACTATTTCCACTGAATACATATTTGTATGCATTGAATTTGAAAAAATATGAGTAATATTTTGACTACACATATATTTTTTGATAGGTTTTAGTTATTACAATCCTATATATGTTTTAGAGAATTATTTATTTTCCTTATCTTTTCCTTTAAAATGCCAAGGGTACTTTAGAGAGCTAGAATCCTAAAAATGAGAGGGGAAGTATAATCATATAATCTAAATATAATCACCCCTTTTGATTATTAATTAATACATACATATCTATATAATATAAGGAGGGAATCAAGCCACATGTAGTTCTCCCACCTAGAGTGATTGTGTAATTATGTTCCTTGACTATGTGTATGCAACTAGAGATTTCTTTGATACTTTACAATGTTATCTCTTGACTTGATTGCAAATGATTTAAAATTGATTTGATATTTATCCTTGAGATAAATATTGAATTTTATAGGAATAATATATATTATATCAATGGGCAATATTTTAAAAGATAGATTCTAGATAAAGATCAAGTCCCTTTGAAATGAGGTTTTTATTTACTTATATAGTGAAACATTTTGAAAAATTCCTTTAAGACTTTAAAAATACATGGGAAGACCTAAATTAATACTTAAAAATTTGGAAATTAGTCATTAAATGGTGCAAGGATGAGGCTACACTAGGTGGATAGGTATGTGGCAATGGACATGTCATAGAAAATCAATGATAACTGTCCTAAGGTTGGAAGTAATTTGAGAATGATATAAAGAGGTTTAAGCATTGACATTTAAATTATTGTGTGTTATTAATGGAAAAATTATGGATCAATCATGAATATAGATAAATGGATAGAGGATTGGAAAACAAGAGACATGTATTTGTGTGAAAGTCAAGTGGTTTAAAATGTGTCAAGAATTAACATTGTTAAGTACTTGTGACTAGATTTAGGTGTTTATAGGGAGGTGGTTCCTTTGTATATTAAAATTATTTTTTATTAATGGGATGTTTTTAATCCAAACATTAAAAATTTTAGATATGCTTTTGTTATGAATGATACTCATCCATGTAATAGGAATAATAATCATGTTAAAAATAATAATAATCCCATTTATTTGGGAAGTGTGAGGGAGTTTTATCGAGAGAACAACTATCATAATGATGTGAAAGTGATGGTGATAGAAAAATTGTATGTGGAAGTAATTATGATGATATTAACATTATTAAAATATTCTTAGAGTGTGTAGGGGTACCATTAAACTTATAAAAAAGATCTATGGAGACAAAGAGTGTGATTTTTGACTCTCCATCATAGGGTAGTCTGATTGAAAGGCTAATTTATTAAGATAATTATTATATGCTCTAAAATTTTAAACTCATCACAAACATTCCATGCAAATTACAAAACTATATGATAATGTTACAAGATATACATTGTAGGCTTTTTTATTGATTGGAATGATTTTGAGGTCAAGAAAGATTCAAGGTTGATGGAAACCATCGGTGTAGACCTAACATAAGGGACCATAATGGTGTTAGGATTTTTAGTTACATCACTAGGAGTGCTAAAAATATATAATAACACACCATAATTTATGTAAAATTAAGAATAAATATTCACCATGTTAATATTGTTAATAAAATATGTTTTCTTTGGAATGTTTTGAAGGAAATTTTGATAGAATATAATCTATGTTTTCTTTGCTTAGACATATCAAAAAAATAGGGATCATATAACATATACCCATTGTCATACTCAAGGGAGATGAGTTAAATATTCAATTATTATATCACAATTTAAATAGGATGTGGATAAACTTTATTTTTCAAGGGTGTTATTATGGGAATTACATCAATTGCCTTCTTAGAAAATTGGGTTTGTAAGCGAAGAGTTAATTAAGAAATGACATTTTAAGGTAAATCATATGTTTTAATTTTAAATTTTATCTCATAATAATCATCATCAATAAACTCAATGAGGTATGATGTAACTACCCAAATAAGTTCAAGATGGTCACTTTAGCCTTTCAAGGATTTAATAGGGTAGTCAATGTGTTGATGTCATCTAAAAGGTATTATTAGTAATTCTTGAAGGATGAGTAATTTTTAGATGTCACATTATTGGAATTATTTGAATGTACAAGATTTAATATTGCCTTAAATAATGTATATGGCTCATAAGTATGGGAATTTGATGCATTAGCAATAAAAAGAAGCTATTCTCCTCATTTGCTGAGTCTGAGGGTGCCTAAGCAAGATTTTATAGGAAAATGGAAAATTTAATCAATAATTTCACACTAATAATTTTAGGATGTATTGTGATGGGAATAAAAATTCATCTCATAAGAGACATTTTTCTATGATCGTATCTTTAAAACATTTTATAGGTTGAATAAAGATTACTTTTAGAATAGTAGAGAGATTTTATGAAGGTTAAATAGGAAATAAAAGTGTTTTAACCTTCATTTATTAGTGCTATATTGAATTAGACATCATTTATTTCATTATTTATAGAGAGGAGTAAATTGTGAATTTTAGATATACTACTTAATTAGTAGTTTGGTTAATTTAAATTGATAACCATTCACATTTCTACATGACACTCTCATTAGATCCATTCAATGGGGATTTCCTTCCTAAATTGGGTGGTTAAGGATATTCATGACAAAAGGTACTTTATTTAGGATATTTTTGTGTTTACATTATGTACACATTAGCTCAAGGAAGGGATGTTTTTGTAATATCATCTCATTCTTCAAATCTAGGTTGTTATGATTTTGAATGTACTTGAGTAGGAAAATCAAAATAATATCATATTTTTCCTCAAGGGTCTTGAATATAAGTTTTTTTAATTATGTTGAATGTCATTATCTTGACAAATGTTTTAGGTTGGCTGATACAACATCATCAACCAAGATGATAAAGTTGGGAAAAAAAGAGTCTCAATTTTCAACATCATTAACTTGATCAATAAATTATCAATTTACAATAATTTTAATTTGAACATTTTAAAGCATATTTTAGAAGACATATGAACTATAAAATATTACATTTTTAAAAATTCTTATGGTTGGTTGTAGTAGTGGATTGAGTGTTGTATTTTCAATTGATGTGTGCAATAAAAAAATTCATGGTGTTCATGTGAACTAGGTTTTATCATTGGTAGAGGAATTAAGGTTAAGAATAGTTTATTAAACATTAACATATAAAATTTTAAATATTTTTAGTGTTTTTATTATCATAAGATGATTCATTACTAGTTTTGGAGTGAACTGGTAGAGGATTCGAGTAAATACCCAAGTGGGTGTTTCCTTAGTGAATGGATTCACACTTAATGAGATTTTATTATTTTTAAAACATTAATGAGCCATTTTTATCTCTATATATACATAAAATCATGGTAAAAGTTATTTTTAAGGATAAATTTGGAGGCTATGTTACAAACAGAGTGACAATTTTCATGTGAATGACCCTGATTAACATGAAACCAATAAATGTTTTGTGTATAATACATTGAGTTGTTGGAGTTTTAGGATGGACTAAATATTTAGGATTGGGTATATGTAATTATTTTAGTATATTTTTATGAGAAAAATTATCTAATTTATGAGGTTTTTGGAAAGGGATCTCTAAAACTAATTAGGAAATATTTATGTTTTGAGAAGTGCTTGCCATAATTATGCATATTACTATTTTAGACTCAAAACTATGATCATGAGTGTTAGAAGAATCATTATTAGTATAATTACTATTTTTTAGGCATAAGGAGAATTCAAATGTTTCATTTGGGTTAAGTAAACTCAAATTATCACATGATATGATCATATCACTTCACTTGTTTAAAGGCTTCTTCTTAATAGTGAAGGACCTAAATTTGTATTGTAATTTTGGTTATAAGTAAATTATGAAGAACTTGACTAAAATTTCATCATTCGTGTTACGATCAAATTTATAAGATAATGACTTGCATTATTTGAAAAATTTATGGGTTAGCTCACGATTTAATTAATTGAAATTTATAAAGCTACCAAAGTTTCACTCATGTAAGTCACAATACTAGAATTATTGAACTAAAGAATTAAATAATATTTATAGTTTGAAAATAGAGTTACGCTCAAGTTCATTATAACAATATAAACAATCACTAGTGAGGGTTTTTTATAATATATTAATTTTTTATAGGTGTTAATTTTAATAAAATCCTTGTAAAGGTTACCACAGGCCTTAAGATGCAAAGTAGGGTTAGTAGACCCTTAATACATGATGGTTTGGTTGATTATTTGATTTACATGGATTAATTTGATGTATTTAGGGTTCATTTTATAAATTGTGGATCTTTTTTTTTGTCAATGGGAATATGTAGGATTTGGTTCTTAATGTGATCCTTAAGGGTAGATGAGGGACATTTATTAGGATCAAACACTTTTAAATTAGTTATAGGCAATCTATTTATAAGTTTTTATTTACTTATAGGTTGATGAGGATAATTCCATAATTGAGGATGTGGTTGGAAAGGGTTTCCCAAAAAAAGTTCATAAAGAGTCACATTTTGATTAGAACTTGAAGTAATTATGGGAATTATTATTTTAGATTAAAAATTATGATAATGAGTATTATAAAAACCATTTTCATTAGCATCCTTTTTTATATTCTTAATGAACATGCAAGTGTATTTTTTGGGTCGATGAATCTTAAATTTTCATATGAGACAATCCTATCATTTAACTTGTTCTAAGGCTTACTATAATTCTTAGGAGAGAAGTACCTAACTTTATATTGTAATTTTGACTCCATTGTGGTTGTAAAGAGATTGAAGAGACTTTTTAAAACCATGTTATCATCAAAATTATGGGCCAAGAAATTTTATTTCTTGATGAAGTTATGATCCAGATCATGATCTAATTTCTTGAAATTGATAAAGTTACCCAAGTTTCCTTAGATAATTTGTGATATTAAAATTATTTAAAAAAATAATTAATTAATACTTCTAATTTAATAATTGAACTAAGACTAGGTTGATTATATTACTCTAAAGTATCACCTATGAGGGTTTAATATAATAACTTTATTTTTGCATGGGTGTTAGTTTTGAATCAATCCTTATAAATGTTACCAAAGGCCTTAATATGAGAATAAGGGTCTGTAGACATATCATAAATGATGTTTGGGGTGATTCCATAAATGTTAATGGATATAATGTAAGCACTAAGGATTTATTATGAAAGTTTTGGAGAACTTTTGTGTTATTAGGTCAGTAGGATTGGGTCACCAAAGTGATCCTAGAGGGGAGGGAAAATGGGAAGGGGGAATTGATTAGGAATTTCCAATTAAATTAATTCTAGTAAATTTGTCATTTGTAAGATTTAATTTTTCATCAATATGAATTTATTTGCAATAGATATTTATATGTGGGGCATTAAATCCAATAATTTCATTATAATTTGAGTGGGAGATGTGGATAATTTTGTGTGTATTCATTTATTTGATAGAATTAGTATCTTGATTGGTTTTAAGAGGCCAAGTACTAGTGGTAACACTTGTAATTACCATATATATGGATAATATTATAGAGAAATATGGGATGGATAAAGTCATTGATTGACTTTTTCAAATTCTTGGGATAGTGTTTGACCTAGGGGAGTCTTGAAATCTAGTCATCCAAGATTTTGGACTACTATATGGGACCTTCTAACATGCATGAGATTTCCAACTAAATTTTTTTACATTTTTAGAGTGAGTTTAACATAGTCATATTTTTATCCCTCTTTCTATAAATATTCATGGTGTGAAAATTGTTTTTAGTTGTTTATTGGTTTTAGATATTGTATCAACAATTTTGGTGGGAATATGATTATTATATTTCTTGATGTTGGTAACATCCAAGCTAGAATCATTATTGTTAAATGAAGAGAACCCCAATGAGGTTCTTTCTTGGGAAAAAGAGAAACCTTGGGTGGCTTGGTCTTGGATATTATTTAGGTATTCCATTATATGAATAAGATGGTATCCTCTAGGTTTATAAATGGAAAAATAAATTTGGATAGTAAGGGATCCTTAAAAAAATGATAATGCTTAGAAGCTAGGAAAATAAAAATGTGAAGATAACCCAATAAATGATGGGTTAAGATTAATTTCTGGTTCACTAGAATGTATGTAGGCCTACAATACTATACAATATAAGGTTACTATGAAACATGAAAAAGTAGGAGACCAATCTAGATCAAACATACATATAAAACACTAGTTCACAATGTGTTTTAGAGATATATAAAAGGGTCTTGAGAAAGTGATATTGTAAGGGATATAAAATGGGAATCTACATGTACAATAAAAATTTAATATCCTAATTACATATAAGGTTTCATTAAAAATTAATCAAGCGTTTTAGGTATATAAATTTATATTATGTGATAAGCATGGGCTATCTAATATAAAGGTTGTAAAACTAGGTAAAGATGCCACTAGGCATAATCAAGACTATAATTAAAGATCATGTAAAGATATCAATTAATAAACAAAAATATCCTAAGATAAACATATAAATACATAAAACTAAATAATGTAATATACCAACTAAAGTATAAAATAAATAGTATATATCTAAGAATACTTACTATGGGTTGACTTGTTGACACAATAATATCCCCTTTATCTCATAATTCTTTTTGAGATATGGTCATAAGAATAGTCAAGGTCACAATATTAATATTTAAGTATACCCAAGTTGGGGAATACAAAAACTATGTTTAGCTTGATTTTTCAACTCATATCATTAATATATTAAAATATATTATGATAACTTATCTTCCCTTAAGGTAAACTCCTTAACCTTAACTCATATTTTTCTTGGTAAGATGGGTTTTTGTGCACTATCATAATAGATTAGGTGTCTATATATTGAGAAATGATTATAAAAAACCTAAAATATACATATAAAAACCCTAAAAGTCAAAACCTAGATCTATCTAATAGCGTACAAATGGGTTTTAGTAAAAATAATGCATGATCAATTTGATCAATGATGTCAACTAGACTAGGGGCACTACAACCCATCATTGTCTAGGATGTTGATGTTTGATAAAGGTGTGTATATGAAAATGTAAGAGAATAATTTGGGAATATAATATTTTGTAACAAGATAAGTTAATGGAAAGGTGATATTAGGGTTATAGTAAGAATAATAATGCATGAAAAAATATCTCACAAAGTGCCTATAATGAAATTACTAAACAAATAAATTAGAATAAAAAATTAAAAAAGATATGATTGAAATACGATAAAAATGATGAATCATATGATTAAGACACTTCAAGTGGGAAATATACAAAACCTTGTAGTACAATAATATATTTCACAATATGATAATAAAATACTAACCATTATATCCTATATATACCCTAATTATACTTTGTAAACACTCTAGGTTGACTCTACTAAAAATATGACACTATAAAAATGATTATATGACTTAATTAAATTTTATGATAGCCATAAGTTGGCCAAAAATATCACAATATATGCTATAGGACAAGGTTATAGCATACCCTACCCATTGAAACCAACATTGTCCTCAATGTTGATGGTTATTAGATGTTTATACATGAACATTTCATCCTCCTATGTTGCATATTAACATAATAGATTATTCCACTTGATCAGATACTATATAATCACCATTGTCTACACCATCTTAGTACATGTTTAAATGATTCCCTCATGTTCCAAAATTATTCTTCCCTTCACATCAAGCTTTGATAACTATATTTAGGATAAAATCCTATATAATTAACTTATTTAAGTAAGAAATATATAATATAAGATGTATTTTTATTGAGTGAGGTAATCTAGAAATCTTATACAAGAATTGATAAGGGACATAATAATTAGGTGAAATATTATTATCCTTATTATTTTTTTTCAATGACATTTGATTATATCACTAAAAATTCATAGAAAAACTAATCTTTAAATTCAAAATGTCTTTTTATATGGTGTTAGTCAGCTTGTTATTTCATGCATTTGTACACCATTACCAGGTTCTATTTGATACTATAGATTATATTTTTCTAGTGGTGGATTTGTTATTAGATTGCTTGAAACTTTAGTTGAAACCTAAAATATGATGTGATGTAATGTGGTTGGTACCTATATTATGAAAAAATGGGGAAATTTTAGATGAGGTATGGAAAGATGTGTTATACCACCTTTGTTATAGGGGTAGCCATTGAACACATCTCACCTATTTATCTAAAGAAAAAAATGGAGATAACCTTCAAGCACATGTTAATCATATCATTTCCACACTAGATTGGGTATGATATGATGATCTATAAGCTAGGTGAATACCTAAACATGAAACCAACTTAGTTCAAACATTATTGGTAAAGATAGGATCAAAATCACTTACTATTATCTTTGGATCCCCATGTAACTTATAAACTATATACATTTTTTTTTCTATTGTAATTTCTAAAAATAGATGCAAAAAGTCCAAAAAATGGTTTTTTTTTGGTGATTATATCCATAAATAAATTAATTACATTTTCCCCTCAAACTTTGGAAATTATGTGATGAAATCCATGGAAACCTCCTCCCACATTTGGTTAGGAATAATTATAAGTTTTATAATAATTGGAGTCTTGATTATCTCACCCTTATTTTTTTGACACACCATGCATTCTACTAGAAATTTTTGGAATTCCATTTTTAGCCCCTCTAAAAATAAATCTTGCTTGATTTTATGATAGGTATTAAATAAGATATAGTTCCCATCTACTAGATAATCATGGAGATTCATAATAAAATTATATTTAAGGGCCTATTTCTTGCATAAATAGAGCCAACACTTATAACACAAATCATTTCCCATTATTCACAAATGTTTCTATTATGATCATATATTGTTGGAGCTTCTGAATGAGATTTTATGTATTTGTACCATTATTCCATTCTAATAGTACCTCATTCACTTAATCTACCTAAAATATGGATGTTCCACATAATCATGCCTTTGTGGAATAATTACTCTTAGATAGTGCATAAACCACTATATTCCCCTTCAATTTATTGTAGATAATCTCAAAGTCATATCTTAACATTTTATAACCCATTTTTTTCTTTATATGACTACCATTATAACAATTATTATTTCAAAATATCATGATATATCTTTATTTTTAAGTGTCTTCCCAATTTATATGGTCTCAATTGTTTGATGACATGAATGATACCCACCATTTCCTTTTCATAAATGGGATTTACCATAATCTTACCTTCTATTTTGTGACTCTAAAATACAATGGGTCATCTATTTTTCATGAGAACTACACCCATACCATACCTAAAGAATCACATTAAAAAATGAATGTTTACAAATAAATAAATAATGGATATAACTAGAGTGATGAAAATGGCCTCCAACTTTTGAAATGCCCTGGTGGATGCTTCATTCCAATGGAAGGAGTCTTTCTTTAATATATCTATGAGTGCTACTAATATGCTACCTTATTTTTTTTTATAAATATGTGATATTAACCCATAATACCTAAGAATACATGTAGGTTATTGAGGTTGATATGTACTTTCCATTATACAATGGAATTTATCTTATGAGTATCCAACTTGACACCTTAATGAGAGATAATGTGACCTAAGTATTTCACCTCCTTAACTTAAAAAGTGCACATGTAAGGTTTGGCATTAAGCTAATGTCATTATATATTTTCCAAAACCTTATTCACATAATTCAGGTGTTCCTAACATGTTATTTTTTATATTAACATATCATTAACGAAGACTAATAAAAACTTCCATAAAAATGGTTTAACATTAGAGTTCATAAATCTCTAAAATGTAGAAAATGGATTTGTGAGACCAAAAGGCATCACCATAAATTCATAGTGGCCCTCATGTGTTTTTAATTTTTTATTATGAATACCTCATCTTCGATTAATTTAATTATACATTGAATGAAGATGTATTTTTGTAAAATAAACAACACTTTATAACTCATTTAACAAATTATTGATTACTAGAGGAAACTTATATTCAATGGTGTATTTGTTGAGTTCTTTTTAGTTTAGACAAATGTACAAGGTGTCATCCTTATTAAGAACCATTAAATATAAAGATAACTAAGAAGTATAAACTTTAAAAATAATGACTTATTATGACATTTCCTAAATGATCTACTCAATGTCACTCTTTTAAACATAAGGGTACATATAAGGTATAATGTCTAGTGGTTGGATTCTTAGTACTAGTTGAATGGTATGTTCATGATATATTTTATTAGGAAATACTTTTGGAATATACAAAAAAAATATTTAGTTTCCTTCTATAATTTTGTATATATCTAGTGGTGTAGGCACTTTTGATTATTGTGCTTCTAATGAAAACAATTGTGTCAAAAACCTATCTATGCCCATTTAAAACATATTTTGCATCTAATGAGAAATCAATAACTATGGATACTTTTCATGAAACCCATGTATTTTAATTTATTTCCATAATAATAAAAATTTAATAAAAACTCTTAAAAATTCATATTAATCATTCTCAAGGTATTGAGCCATTAGACTTCCAACATAATTTTTGCTCCAGCCATGTGAATGGAAAAGATAGGGAAATATGGTACATAGTGTCCCAAGTGAGTTTAATATTATGGAATTTATTCCAATAATTGATTTTATTCCCATAAAAAATCATTAATTTAAATTATAGAGTGATATAAGAAAAATTTCAAGCACAAAACCAACTTATATTGATGAAGTTGTGAGTACTTGAGTTGATTAACACTATAAATGTTTTTCTAGGAAATCAAGTTTATGGGGTGATAATACATGGAAATTCATAACAATAAATGGTTGGTTGAGGATATAATGAATCATCCTATTTATCATCAACAACCTTGAATGTTACTTCTTCATTCTTGTATTCTTCATTGGCACCCTCAATGTATAAAAACTTATTTTCATGACATTTATGTAGTCAACTTTATTTTCCATCAAAATTTAAACATAACCATATTTATGTTTTTATTTAATTTTTTCAGGTGTCTTCCTAGTAAGATAAGGTAATGATAGTGTTGTATTAGTAAAATATCTAATGATAGTGAATTATGTCCTCTTTTTGGCTAATAATTTTTCATTTTCCATATGTGTCATTATAATAAACCTAGATACATTAAGGAGATTTTATATATATATATATATATATATATATATATATATATATATATATATATATATATATATATAACTCCAATTGAATTTAGTCCTTGAGAAATTCAATAAATGGGTTGTTGAATCTATCATATGTAATTGTATCCATTAATAAGGATAAGTTCTTGAATTTATTAATACAATCCTTGACTGGCCCAATTTTATATAACTTTTCAAACTAATTAAAGTGATTCTCTATCACACTACTACTATAGTGCATCTATAACTCATTTGTAAAAATTCACCAAGAGACACTAAGAGATTTATTAATATTTTGAGAACACATACACTGATATAAAATAATGATTTTAGGTTCTACAAATAAGGATACCATGATAACATTCTACTTACATGGGGTTTTATGTAGAAAAAAAACTATTAATCCATTTGGTCGATCCAATTGAATATATCATTTTCATCAAACTTACACACATCTACCTTTGGTAGTAGATGTATAGGTTTAAGATAAGTTCTACCCATGGATTGAGGTTGCAAAAAATTTATATCAAGATTGGGTTGTCCCTTAAATCCACCTTTAGTCAATTGTGAGACTAACATATTGATGAAATTCACAAGATTAGGAAACTATATACTAATGCTAGATATATTTCCATGCATATTAGACATATCTCATTTCATTTATTTTTCCATATTATCCATATATCAATTCATTTTAGATTGTATGTTGTGCACACTATCATCCAAATAACAATTCATCTAAAATTGTATGATTCACATACTATCATCAAGATCATGAACTTTTTCATCTAGCATTAAAATAGAATTGATACTGATCCAAGCTTAGACTATATTTTATCTTTGTTAGGAATTTTTATTTGGTGTGTATGAATTATTTCCTTGGCCTTTATTTTTTGGTCCTATCATGTTGGGGCTTTACAGTGTAGAATTTAAATTCAATAGAATTAAAATGTATAATTTGAATTCACCAAGCTTTGACAAACTAATTTCAGACTTAGGTTAGCCTCAAATTCAAAAAATTAAAATAAAACCCAAATTTTTTTGTGAGTTTTTTAAAAATGTAATAAAATTAAGATAAATCCTAACATTATAGCATATAGATAAAAATTATGAAAAACACTAAATTTTCAATAACTCACCCCAAAATAATTTAAAAATATATAAAATTTAATTCTTTAGATCACTCTTCAAATTTAGTAAAAAATTGCAATGGTTTTTTTTGATATAGATGATTCTTCAAAATTAAGGTTTTGATCATGCTTTTACCTATTCAAAGCTTTAATACGACTTATAATGAATTTGTAGTACCAATAAAGTATAATCATATTAATAAATAACAAATGATTGGAATAAGTGAAGAATAATGAAGTATATAACTAACCCTCTTTTAGTGGGGAACCTTAAAAACCTTACAATAATAACAAAATTCATGATATGATAATAAAATACTAACCACAACCTCTTATAAAATACTAACCACTCCATGTATCTTGCATATAAAATTTATGAAAAACATTAAATTTGGAATAAATCCACAAAAGCAATCACAAAAAGATAAAATTTTGAATGTGTATTCCTTAGATCACTCTTCAAATTTAGTATAAACTTTTGAAAAAATTACAATGGTTCATGTGATATAGATGATTCTTCACAATTAGGTTTTGACTACACTTTTACACAATTCACAGCTATAATACCACTTGCAATGAAATTATGATAACAATAAATTAGAATCATAGAAATAAAATTAAAAAATTATTCAAATAAGAGAATAATAATAAAGTATATAACTAACCCACTTTTATGGGGAAACTTCCAAAACCTTATAATAAGAATAGAATTCATAATATGATAATAAAATAGTAACCACTACCTCCTTCATATACCCTAAATATGATATGGAAACACCCTATGCTGACCCATATAACAATATGAATCTATATAAATAATTAAAGCTTATTATAGCTGAAAATTGGCTATACATATCCCAATACACATTATAGGTTAAAGTCATGGTAGTGCAATGAGATGTCATAGCTTGATTCCAGTGTAATGTTTAAGATGTGTGCTCAAGGAGATTAATGCATTAATGATCCCTATAAAAAATAAATGATAAAAAAATAATGTGTATACATAACTTATGTCAACATGGTCTACCTATAATAAGAACTGAATGCCCTATATAATGTGTCTGGTAATGCTTTTGAGTACATAGATACAACTTAAAAATGTTTGCTATATTGAGATGATCATACAAAACTATCCACCATAAAATATATCATAAAAAAGGAATTAAACTTAATTATTATTAAATTATCATGTATTTAATGTTACATTTCATTAATAAATTTTTATTTGAAAATATTTTATCCCACCACACTCTAGCTCAAGCATTAAATATTAAATTTTCATTTCTAATAAAACTAAAAAAATTCCCCAAGATTTGAAGTTCCAATAATGACACATCTAATTTTAAAAAAACATTATGAAACCTTCATAAATTTTGTTAAATACCATAAATTAAAAATATATCTAAAGATGTAAGTATTATTTTATCACCATCATGTAGTAATAGTTGTATATATGAATCACCATACAAGTAAATACTACAGTAATTACTTTTACATCAAAGTATATTTTATCATCATAATCATTAAGTATAAGTTAATTTTTTATGTAAAATGTGACAAGAGAATATTTTAAAAATGGGATGATTAGACAGGGTGGATTAATATTTAAAAGGATACCACTAGTTAAGGTTGATTATAGATGTTTAATAATGAGCTAAACATGAAAGCCTTAATTATAATTTTTTTAACATTTTGTAATTATAGACACCTAAAAATGGCCCCTTGACACATATTTAGTGTTATATATATATATATATATATATATGAGTGATCGCTACAAATTAGGTGGTATTTAATAGTTATGTCTAATTACATTGCATTAAACTATATTTAATTTATTTTCATGCTAATATAGATATCCATTTTATGTTTTTCATGTTTCATGGTAAAACCATCCATATGGTCATGGTATTTTTGTTTTCTCCCTTTTTATTGGATGGGCCCATTCCATTCTTATTTATATATGTTAGAAGTCGACAAACATGTATTTTTTTCCAAACTTTGATTTCAAAAGACTTATAAATAGAGAAGTGATTAGGTTCATTTCAATAACTACTATCAAATAAATTTTAGCATTTATCAAGTTTAAGATAACATTATATCATGGACTAATTTTGATGTACTTGCTAAGGTTATTGTTAGTAACCCAGATAACACCCAATTGAAATTAGACTGCTCAGACCTAACTCATAACTAGACTAACATTGGAATGATCTAAGGCCATGGGATACCTGTATCTAGATCGGACCTCTAGTTGTGAGGCTAGAGCCTCTAAATATGTTAATTTAGGATAAATTACTAAACCTATTTTATGTTGGAATGAAAATATTAAGGAAGAAATTGAAAATGAAACCTATGTTATGATGGTGATGCACCTAAATAGTGAATGATCCTATGTAAACTATGAAACTTAGGCACACATATGAATCAAGATAGAATAATTTATCAAAAAACAATTATTAGATCAGTCGTAAACATAATAATTTAAAATTAAGGTTTGAAATAAGGTTTTTATATTGAAGGTGTGTGAATGGTGGTCTATAAAGACACTACAAACTAATAATCTTTAACACAATTTATGTTCTTAACTCTTCAAGTGACCTATAAAGAATGACATCATAGTAGTAGGTGAATAAAATACCTATAAAAGGAGATATATATCACACTTATATGCAAATAAGCAATCAAAATTACACACTACAACCATAAATTGATCTTTAAATTAATTCTCTTTATTGATTTCTAGTGCAAGTTATAATTAATGTATAATCTATCTATACCAACCTAAGGAATCTTGAAAAATGGCTTAAAATCCTCAATATATATAAAAAGAGAAATTATAAATCCAAGATATTGGCATGTAAGTAGAGGAGGAATTCAACTTCAATTAACTCCAAGTCAAAATTCATTTTCAATTACAAACAATAGTTTATTAAAGACTTCTCCTTGTGTTAAGTGTCTTGCATGACAAATGCATGAAATTTGGTGTTGGAAATAAAATGGTGGGCCCATTTTTACTTTTATAATATCTTTTTCAAAACATTATATTCCATATTTATTTAGATAACTGATGTGAAGTGAGGAGGCTCATGAGTTAGAACTCAAGGTGAGTTGTGCATGCAATTGGACCAATTGAAGACTAGTTAACTCTAATTTAGATCTTATTTAAACATGTAGATGCCATAAACTATTATATTTTATGATGTGTAAAATCTTGAGAGAGAATAAAAACTTCCAATTAACACTTATATCCAACTTACTATTCCATTATTCTCCACATGATTGAATAGATAGGCCTACTAAGCCAAAATAGACTTAGTAGCTTTAAATTTTATGCTTGGTGACAATTGGATCCTACAAAAAACCTTTAAAAAATTTAAAATGATGAATTAAATACATGAATAAATGCCTCATATTATTAAAATAGTCCTCCTTGGCTTGAAACATCTACAAATTAGTCAAATAGATTGATTAGGTTAGTTTTTCCCTGATTTCTCGTAGAGTGGCTGAGTTGGATGAGCTCCCAAGGAAAATTTTATGAATATTTATGAAAAATTTATTATTTGAGTGAAAATAAAAAGTTAAAATCTTTTATATCCATGGATAATATTTCATGTAAAGTTTCTTGCACCTCATCTTCTGTGTTTTTTTCTCTCAAAAAACCTATTTTATACCCTGATCCATACAACAACCATACAAATAATGGCCATGGTTATGAATATATGAGAGTATAATTAATGATAAAATTTATATTAAATATTTTTAAATGCTTTTTATTTCATAATTATTCATATCTCTACAAACAGGTCTGTTAGTGGACTTTTGTTTGGGTTTAAGAGTGTTCTTGGCTCTTAACTATTGTTCATAAAGATTGGGCCATGAAAATATGAATAAATACCACAAAATTTTATTTTATTTGGTCCTTAAACTCATACAAATTCTTTATATTCCCATTAAATAGGTGTGAAATGGGGTGAGCATGTGAAAACTCATATTAGGGTGGAAAAAGGCTCTTTAAGCATTATCTAGTACTTTTTGGCCAAGATTATCAATTGTACTACTTCCTTGTGGCTCAAAATTTTCATACATGTCCCTTAGGAAATTATTTTGATGTTAATTATGTTTTGGAGTGACCTCATAACATTGATTTAGCTCTTTTTACCCCCTTCTAGTGGCCTTGTCTATAGATTTCAAGAACAAGCATAGGTATCTACATAGTTTATTCAAAATATTGACTTAATTATGAGTTTATAGGATCATATTTACTGTTTTAAACATTAATTAATTTTATATGATGATTTGGAGTCATGAAATAGGCTTGATCAATCCATTTCTCTTCACCTTAGATAAAAACAACTACTTACTTTGACCTACAGACCTATCTGCTCTTGGAAATGTACCAAAATACCATTTTTAATGTCTTTATAAGTTTTCATGAGAGATTTTAAGATCCTATATTTATTTTCAACTCATTTTAAGGTGTAATTACCCTTTCTTTACTTGCTTTCTAGCTTAAAATTAACACTTTTGGCCTAGTTCATACAACTAAGGTGTTGTATGTGCCAACCAATTGGTCATTGAGGATATAAATGGAATTAATAAGACTTTAAAACTAATTTCATGTCTCAAAATTTCCATCTGAATTCATAACTTGGTTCATTTCCTCCACCAAGTGCTTATGAGGGTTTTAGGCCTACCTTCTTGCATTATCCCTCAAAGGCATGGTTTGTTTGGATAATGGAGTGTTAATACCTCAAAAATGTATTTTAAATATGTTAAAACAACCTAATATTATCTAAAAAAACCTTACCATTAAGTTTCAAACCTCTTTTTGACTTGTATGCACCTTAAGAAAAGTGCCTTCTTGGATCTTGACTATGTTTTGACAGGCTGATGATTATGTCAAAACATTGAGAATATAAAATATTTTTTATTGTTATATTTGGTAATAATTAAAGTATCAACAAAATTTTAGACCATTTGGATCTATACTTTGTCCTGTAGGTCCATTTTACTGGAAACTAGTTTGAGCTACCTACTTCTTCATGTGTTTTGATAGGATGAGGAGTATGCAAAAATAGTGAGTATCTACCCTAATAAAACTACCTAAAAAATATTTTATATTATTTTATAAAGTCACAATTACCATAAAAAAAATCATGTCATTTAGATGCATAATTTGTCCTTTAGGCCCATTTTACCAAAAACTAGTTTGAGCTACCTACTTGGTCTAGTCTCACTAGGCCTATGAGTGTATTTTTATATTTTCAATCAACAACCTCATGCCACCTATGTATAACCTTAATCATTAAATAATAATGCATTAATATTTTGAATAAATAGTGTTTCAAGTGGAAATAATGGAACTTGAGATGTTTAGTAGTTAATTCAACATTATTTAGTGATTTTCAATCCTTCATATCACTTTAAACCATCCTCACATGTTCATTATTGACATATTGACTCTTAAACTAGCTCTGTAAGCCTTATACATAGTCATGTACATACAATAGGCTTTTACCTTCATCCTTATGAGCTTGACATTATTTTATATCATGAAAAAGGTATTGAAGAAGATAATTAGTCACTTGAAACCATGAATATCTTTATATGTTCACTTTTGACTGGAATGGTACTTGCATTGCACTTGAAAAAGTGGGGGTGTACAATGAGAAATCTATTTGTATGGTTGTAGGAAAATATATCTCATGCTAACCATAAATTTATTAATATTTTAGAGTCCTCTCTAGCATGATTTGACCTCATTCTAGTTCACTCTCACTATGGATCCTATATACCATCATGAAATTCCATAAGAAACACTGTGACTTCACCAATGTGCTTACTAGCTTGAAAGGCAATATTCTTATGTGACTCTATTTTTGGTTTTGGGATGAATTGCAATAGATTATCCTTTATAGAAACCCTCTTCATATTTTATGTGTGTTAGGTTGTGGAGCTAAAAGCTTCACTGATGCAAACAGAGGAGGAGGTTTCAGGAAGGTTGCTGAGTGTTACAGACGCTGGCATCGGTCAGGCCAACCAACGTCAACAGGGTACAGATAGGAAGGCAACTAATGTCGGTCAGAAGTCAGCCAGCATCGGCACCCCCCAGGAAGATAGGGACTGACGTCGGTCACCTGTGCGGTTTGAGTTGCGTGTGTTACGAGCAGTTAGCTAACGAACCAAGTGTTTGCATGTCAAGAGCCAAATTTAGACTAGAAGTCACGGATCTAATTATTGTAATTAGGTGTCTAATTATTGTTTGCATGAGATCTATTTAAGAGACTCATTGGTTGTATTGTAAAAGTGTGCTAGAGAGTAAGAAAGCATAAATATAAGCTCCTTCAGAGAGAAGAGAGCAAGGTGTGTTCCTCCTAATGCCACAGTACCAAGTGTGGGTGCTAGATTGGAGAATCAACAGGGTTCTTCATGTATGTATGATCTTGGTCATCAGGTGAGCATGGCTATGATAGGAGATCTGCATGGGTAAGTAATATCATTGATCTGTAGGTGTATGTGTGTGCAAGGTCTAAGGTTCATAGGTGTGCAGAACCAGATTGATTTGTAGGTGTGCAAGATTAGAGAGGACAGCAACACAACAGGGAGTAGAATCAGGTGGGATCTACTTGGAGTATAGTGTGTACTCAGAAAGAGAGCAAAGAGGAAGGCAAGGAAGATCCTTCCATAAGTAAGATCAGATTGAGGTGTAGGTTGTTGCAAGTTCAGGGGAGATCTACTTGAAGTATGTTTATGTACTTGTGGAGTGCGTGGAGCACTTGTGGTGTGTGTGGAGCACTAGAGTACTGGTAGTAGTGGATACTGGCTGGTTAGAGGTGAATACCAACTCTGTGTTTGAGTTGTGTGTTGGGACCTAAGAGAGAGAGCTTTGAGGGAAGATTTACTATTTATGCCCTAGAGGTGTGGGAGCCCTAGAGGTGTGTAAGGAAGAACTGTGGCAGCCTTCTTTGTTGTATTTCCTTCTGAAAGAGTTTTAATACAAGTTGTGTATTGTCTCTCATATTTTGTGTTATTTCTGAATTCTAGTTACTTGTGTATTCTGGTTAATTTTTGCATGTTAAGTTACTTGGTAATCAATTGTGTGCTTCTATTATTTTTCCCAACAAAGTGGTATCGGAGCTAAGGTTGCAAGGAATAGGTTTTGTGTTTGGTTATAGGTCACTCTCAGGGGTTTTTGATTGAGTGGGAGTAGAGCAATGGTAGAAGAAAGTAAGCTAAGAATGGAGGAGTTGAAAAGCACAGATGGTCCATTACGGTCCTATGGAAAGAAAGAGCAGGGAAAAGAATATTGTTGGTTGGTAGCAGATCAACATGAAGGAACTGAAGATGCAGATGTTGTAGGTGTTGTTGCATAGGATGCTTTGGGAGGTTTCTTGGATAAAGTTGAATCTTGGTTAATAGATTCTATTGCCTTTTTCCATGCAGCCCCAAGGAGAGGAGCTGGTGAGCCTTGTCAGATTATTTTCAAAGGGGAAGTGAAGCTAAAATTGTAGGTGGCCAACACATGGGTGTTGAAGGAGGTCATGCAGGTCCCAGGCTTGGAAATGTGGCTAATTTCTTTAGGAAAGTTGGGTGATGAGATATGCACAAGAACTCTCACAGTGGATGCACTTGAATTAGCTAGTGGTAAGAAAACAAGTACTCTTTATCTACTTGTTTATATTACTGATTCTTCTTTTGTTGCAGAGACGTGGCTTTGTAGGCTTGGTCACATGAGCAAGAAGAAGATGCATGTTCTTAAGAGGAAGACTGATATATTTGATAGGCTTAAGAACTGGAAAGCCTTGGTGTTTATGGAGGAGATGGTAGATAGAGACCAGTGGATGGGGCTGGATACTTCTGAGCAGGGCAGTTTGGACATGGGTTTTGATTCAAAGGAGCTCGCAGGTAAAAAGTCATCACTCACAGGCAAACACAGGTACCAATGTCGGTCAGGAGGACTGACATCAATAGTAGGTAAGATCGACGTCAGTCAGGAGGACCGATGTTGGCAATAAGAGACACCAACATCGGCAAGGTTGGTAGTCAGGACAGGCGCATGGAAACCGACATCGATCAGATGCAGACTGTGTGGTGATCGAGGTTGGTCATTGTAATAGATTTTGGGTGGACACCCAGCTGTCAAGGAGTCTCAAACACCCATATGGAGGACTAAAGGTGGTAAGTAAGCCTCAAATTCATTGTTCCTCTTCTTTATACTTGTTGTTGATTACAGAGCAAGAAGGATCCAGGAAACAGTGGGAGCATGGCAGGAATATGATGTAGAACTAAGCGGAGACTTGGTAGGATTGCTAGCCGATATGAAAGCATAGAGTGAATGGATACCTTAGTTGAAGAATAGAGTGAACGGACACGTGAGACAGAAGACCAGGTCATATGGTCTTGAGGAAGCTGTAAGACAGTGGTACAGGGTTTGACAAGTGGATGACAAAGCAGGGCTTTAGTCAATGTCAGGGTAACTACTATGGTTTGTCTTGCCAGGGGGATGATGGTCATGACATTATCTTGTTACTATATGTGGATGGTATGTTTGCTAGCAGGTTTGTACATACAGGGTTTTGTTGAGCTAAGGGTAAGATTAGTTCAGTGGTTTGCTATGAAGGATTTGGAGTAGCAAAATTCTTTGGCATGGGAGGCATGGAAGATCATAGGTTGATTTTGTCTCTAGTGGGAGCTGATGTGAATCAAGTGTTGGTGAGGTTCATTACACAGGATGCAGAATCAGAGCACGCTAAGGGATAGACAGTTCAGTGCCTGAAATCATGTGAGGTCTGGTATAGACTTGAGTTTGCCCAAGTAGTGGGTGTTGTCAGAGAGTTAGGAGCCAATTTGGGGAAGTGGGTTCTCAAGTATTTGAGAGGGACTAGCAGTAGGGATTCATGCTATTCAGGGTCAAGACTTCACTACATGGGTTTGTAGGTTCAGATGTGGTAGGGTACTCGAATGACAGGAGGTGCACCATAAATTGTGTGGTGGGTGGTCTTCAAGGTTGATCTTGAAGAGGGATACAAGCTAGGAAATAGATTAGATGGGGTACAGGTAGAGGTATAGTGCAGCTATTTATCTCCAAGTGGGAGATTGTTAGGTTGTGGAACTAAAAGCCTCACTAATGCAAATATAGGAGGAGGTTTCAAGAAGGTTGCTGAGTGTTATAGATGCCGGTGTTGGTCAGGCCAACTGACGTCGGCAGGGTACAAACAAGAATGCAACTGATGTCAGTCAGAAGTCGATCGGCATCGGCACCCCCCAAGCAGACAGGGATTGACATCGATCACTTGTGCAATTTGAGCTACATGTGTTATGGGTAGTTAGATAACGAACCAAGTGTTTGCATGTCAAGAGCCAAATTTAGACTGAAAGCTATAGATCTAATTATTGTAATTAGGTGTCTAATTATTGTTTGCATGAGATCTATTTAAGAGACTCATTGGTTGTATTGTAAAAGTGTGCTAGAGAGTAAAAGAGCATAAATATAAGCTCCTTCAGAGAGAAGAGAGCATGGTGTGTTCTTCCTAGTGCCACAGTACCAAGTGTAGGTGCTAGATTGGAGAATTAGTAGGGTTCATGTATGTATGATCTTGGTCATCAGGTGAGCATGGCTACGATAAGAGATCTGCATGGGTAAGTAAGATCATTGATCTATAGGTGTATGTGTGTGCAAGGTCTAAGGTTCACAGGTGTGCAGAACCAGATTGATTTGTAGGTGTGTAAGATCAGAGAGGACAGTAACACAATAGGGAGCAGAATCAGGCAGGATCTACTTGGAGTATAGTGTGTACTCAGAAAGAGAGTAAAGAGGAAGGCAAGGAAGATCCTTCCATAAGTAAGATCAGATTGAGGTGCAGGTTGTTGTAGGTTTAGGGGAGATCTACTTGAAGTACATTTGTGTACTTGTGGAGTGTGTGGAGCACTTGTGGTGTGCGTGGAGCACTAGAGTATTGGTAGTAGTGGATACTGGCTGGTTGGAGGTGAACACCAACTCTGTGTTTGAGTTGTGTGTTGGGACCTAAGAGAGAGAGCTTTGAGGGAAGATTTACTGTTTATGCCCTAGAGGTGTGCGAGCCCTAGAGGTGTGTAAGGAAGAAGAATTGTGGCAGCCTTCTTTGTTGTATTTCCTTCTGAAAGAGTTTTAATACAAGTTGTGTATTGTCTCTCATATTCTGTGTTATTTCTGAATTCTAGTTACTTGTGTATTCTGGTTAATTTCTGCATGTTAAGTTGCTTGGTAATCAATTGTGTGCTTCCATTATTTTTCCCAAAAATGTGATCATGTCACCATTAATTCCTTAATAAAATTCAATGATCATGAAGTTCTCATCTCTAACCATTATTCCTATGAATCCTCTAAGGCTCCACCTTGATACACTATGCTTGAACTACTCTTTACCCTCTTGAAGATAGGTTAACCTTGAGTATTAGTTGTAGGTGTCTATAAAAGGTCAAAGATAATGTATCATGTTCAAACCCTCAGATGACCTTTTAGCCTCATACATCATCAAAATCTCATGAAACTTCCATTAAACATGACATTCCATCATGGACACTATGTTTGATCACTCCTCACTATTTTGGAGATAGGCCTGAGCTCCAAAAGAGGACCGTAGTTTCTCATTCTGATCTATTTGAGTCACTTAAGGCTTTGAATATGTTTTTATTTATATCTTATATTTCCAATTTTCACATTGGTCATAAACTTGGGTTGATTCAAACTACCTTCTTGACACTTGAGCAAACTTATGATTACTAAGACCTTTGCTACTGGAGGTTTTATCCTTATTTAGGCATGTGTCTTAAATTATACTTGACTATTAATCATATGAATTATTATTATTACTTATGACATGAATTATCTTCATAATATTTAATCAATAAAACCCCATTGATGTCCATCTTCACACCAAGAACTTGAGATTCTCTTTAACATCAGTCATTAAGAAAGTCAAACCCTGTTGTATGTGTATGTTAATTGTATGATTGCATGGACTGAGGTGAAATAACCCTAATAATGTCACATTAGTCTTGGTGAGATTCACATTGATTCATGTCAAATTTTAAGGGAGTTTTAACCAATACCATTTATAATATATCCTTCACACCTTCCCTTTCATCTTTGAACTTCCAGTTGAAGCCTTTGACTACACTCAAGATTTTGTACAAACTGATCATAGGTTCAAAGCTTGGTTTTGTACTTAAAAATTCCAAGGCTACTATCATGCTCTCATTCTTACTTGGAAGTATATATCAAATTCAAATTCTCCCTTATGTCATTTGACCTAGGATTCATCTTGATATCATCCTTTTCCATCATGGCTGTATCTTACTCTTTTGAAGCTAGCTGTAGGTCTTAATTTTTCCTTTTGAGCTATTAATACTTGGTAGCTTGAGGATGGTTTATAATCAGGAATGAAAACTTGATATGAATAAAACCATTCAATCATATGCTCTAGTGATGATGTCATCCTCCAAAATATTATGTTCTTCTCAACCTAAAAATGACTGTGATATGACTGTACCCTTGTACTATGTTATATGGACAGAGATTAGAATTGACTTTGGAGAGGTCACCAATCATGAATATGATGTTTGTCTCTTCATTACTAAAACTTGAGAAGGTGGATCAAATATTATTCATATGATAATAATATTCATGCCTTTAGGGCCTTCAAGATAACATTTTATTGAATACATCTTGACTATGGCCTTGATTATCCTTGGAAGCTAACTATAGGTCCTTCCTCGTGATATTCTTGAGCTAATCAAGTCCTGAAATATATTGTTCTTTGGATCCCTTCTTGGTATCCACTTCATACTATCTTATTATGTATGAGAATTAATCAATTAGCCTAAAAAATCCTAGGAAAGTCTAAAAATTTGTCATGAACAAGCATATGCTTGCTATAAGTGAATGTCTCCATTCAATATTATAGGTAAAGTTTATTGGTTTGCATATCATCTTGAGTGACCAATGGCACTTAGTGTTACTAACTCTTTGAAGGTGATGAATGGTGATGAAAACATGTAATGGAGAATGGTGGAAGGTGGGAAAACCTAAATGGAGAGTGGGAAACTATGAATGGAGTGTGGAAAGAAGCCTTGAACATAGTACTAATGGTAGTGAAAAATAGGGCTATGGTAATGAATGAAAATATAGGTGGAAGGAAGACAATAGGAGTACCAAGACTAACTTGAGAGTCATATGTAATTATGGTCATATCCTTGAACACAAACATAATTTTGGAGGCCATTTTTGTAGGATAAGGAGGTGAAAATGAAACATAGAAGTCTGAAATAAACCTTAAAATATGATAATAAACCTTAGTTTTTATTAAATAAGGATTTTGAGGTTCTTGAAAACCATGAAGAACTTGGTTATGAATATTTTTGAAGAGTCTCATGAGAAATTTGGCACAAGGAAAAACATTAAAACATGAATGAGATCACTTCCAAGAAGAAACCAAGAATCTTGAAACCCTTTCTCTCTCATAAACTATATAACTTTCCTTGAGAAGCATGTCAAACTATAGATTACACACCTTATCTTCTTGAGATTTGTTTTTTCTTCACATGTGTGAAAAATTATTGATGGCTACTATGGAGATGAATTAAATGTCCCAAATAATCACTAAAATTTTTTAATTTCTTGAAATGATGCCCTAGTGAGGAGAAATTGTAGAAAAATGGTTACCTTCATGGATGAAAGAATATATAATTGAGCCAAAATTCAAATGGATGTTTCTTAAAGGATATGAGAAAAAATTCATATCCAATTGAGCCATCATTAATCTACCTAAGTCTAGTTTCTTTGACCAAAAAATTAGACCTATACCTTCTCTCTAATGGCCATACCATCATGAAACTTCTGAGGTAGTCCTTGTATGCAAAGAAACCAATTCAGAGTAGGGGACCGGTTTTGGGCCTATTTTTCCTCCAAACACCATTAAATTCTTCATGAACCTATGAAATTACTTAATAAATATTATCATGGTCCCTAATATATATATGGTTATATAGATTTTGTACTTTACTTGTAAATATACATGAAAAAGGCCCTTTTTCCCTTTTATTTCACTTTAACATTATTAGAAGGTATGAGAATATAAAAAAGTTTTTAATGAGGTTATGAAAAGAATTTAACATTTTTTCACCTTTTAATTTCCAAATTTGGCACGAGGGAGCCCAAAAAGTCCCTTTTCACAATTAGACTTTCTTTAAGTGGTTTTTTTTCAAAAATAAAACTTTATAAACAATATAAAGTCATATATATGAAACTTTTAAAAGGTAAATTGACTATTTTAATGGCCTATTAGTACCATTATTTTAATATTTAAAGACCAATTTTGTCATTTTAGATGAAATAATATAGTTTTACAAAGGGCAACTAACACTGAATGTCAAATAAGCATGTGATAACCTTACGAAATTCTTAAAATGAAATTTTTAATACATTTTGATCATATTTTTGGGTTTATATTTATTTAATACGTTATACACCAAATTATACTAGAAAATATTCATGACAAGTTACCAATTATCTTCTTTTTGCCATCTCCTTCAAAGCATTTTTAGACCACTAAACCACTTGTAACTTTACCAAAACCTTAGAAAGATTATTGACATATTTTATGACACTAAAAAACTCACTTTTCACTTATAAAATAATACATTATGAAACTATGAAATTTTTTTGACTAATGAGGTTAGAATTTAGCCTTGATAGGCCAAATTACCAACCTTTTTGGTAACTCATAGGGGGTGACCAGCCTGCTAGTCAAGAAAATTTAAAATATTTGTGCTATATCTAACCTTGGAATATAATCAAAAACTATTATTACTTATATAATATAAAATTAAAAAAAAAAAACAAGAAACAAAATTGGAAACAACTACTGATTACTGAATCAAAACATAACTAACAAAGCATGTGTAACTTATGCACTTAGAGGAATGAAACTTTGACTATGTTTAAAGGAGTGACTCTCCTAATAATAGTGATTGAGAAACATCCCATTCAAAACAATATGAAGTTTATATCCACTCAGTTTAGATAATTGAAAATCATTACTTTCATTACAATTAGTGATAACATATGGGCCACTCCAAAAGTTATCAAATTTGGAGTGTTTACCTAATTTAACACTTTTTTCATCCCATTTGAGTACTATGTATCCTTGATAAAATATATTTGATGAAGTTATTTTTTCAAAGGATTTATTTACTTTATATTTGTTTTACCACATAGTATGCATACCATCATCTTTTATTTCTTCTAATTCTCTTAGTTCATTCATCCTTACCTCCATTGCATCATTTTTCATAATTTCTAGTTGATGTGTAATCTCCAAATATGGAAGTTACAATGAAATAGGAAGCCTTACCTCTCTTACATAAACTAAAATATAATGTTAATGACCAATGGCCTTCCTAGGAGTGATTCTTTCTACCCATAAGGCAGTCTTCAACTTTGTATGCGATGATATCTGATTATCTTTCATTGTTCTCTTGATGATCCTAATCAGGTTCTTGTTGGTGGATTCTACTAGTCCATTACTATATGGAAAATATTTGATGAATATTTCAAATAAATACCATTCTCAATATCCCATTCACATACCTTTTCAATTTTTAATGCCAAAGCATTATATGATATGATAGTTGAAAGGACTCTAAAATGGGTGACTAAATTGTCATAAAACTCAAGAACTAAGTTCTCATTTGCCTCTTTCAATGGAACTTACTCCACCCACATGGTAAAATAATCAATGGATATTAAAACCCATTTATTAATATTAAATTATGGAGGATGAATCATTCCAATGAAGTTTAAACCCCATAGCATGAAAAGTTACTTAACCTGAATAGGCTTCAATGGCATAACAACTAGTCTCTATTTTCCTGTAAACATTGCACATTTTACACATTTTATAACCCATGTATGTGCATCCTTTAATAAATAAAAATAACTAGATATAATTTTTTTTATGTTTTAGTCTTGGCTACAAAGTGGCATCCTAAAGGACTATCATGAAATTGCTCTAAAAGTTTATCAATTTGACTAGTTTCAACACACCTTAATAACATACCTCTAAAGTCCTTTTTGAAGATAAATCCATCAATAAGGATGTATGGTATTTATTTTAGCATAAATTTCTCATATTTGATGCATTTAAGTCCATAATACACTCTCATATTTGGAGAAATCTAGCAATGTTTTGTGTCCAACTGGAAGGAGGGGTAGTTTCAGTTGCCTCTTGGGTGTCTTGTACTATCAAAATTATTTCTTTTTATTATTTCACATCCATTTTAAAATTTTAAAATAATCCTCTACCTATGAATAGATTTTTGACCTTCACTTAACTTTCATATTATATACACTTGGTGACCCATCCAACCCTCTTTTCACTTAAGTCTTTGTTAAGGATAAAATCCTTCACACTAGGATGAGCTACCATTAGAAAAATCTTATTATTAGAAACCAAATGTCTAAAAATTTTCAAACATTTTAAAAAATCAAGCACATGATTTTAAAAAAATTAATACCTCTCTTTATATCCCTCTAAATAATTAATAAAAAAAGTAATGGGATGCTTTATACCTTCACTATTCTATTGCATAAACATGACTAAAATTATACTGCATGTAGAGAAAGCATGAATAAATAAATATTTACTAAAATCAAGATTGAGTAAAGTATGAGATTGGATAATGACCTATTTTATGTCCTCAAAACTTATCTTACCCTCCTTTCTCCATGTAAACTCTTGGTTTTTCTTAAGCATATGATCGAGAAACCTTACCAACTCTACAAAACTAAGAATGAACCTTCTGATGAAATTGATCTTGCCCAAGAATATTTGCAATTATTTCTTATGTTTAGGAAATTATAGATAAATGATGTATTATGATCTATCTAGATCAATGGAAATTCCATATTTGGACACAACATGTCCAATAAGTCTTCCCTCATACACTACAAAGATGTACATTGGATTCAAGGAAACTCCAACTTGTCTACATATATCAAAAACCAATATCAAGTGTGTTAGATGATCATTAGACTCTTTTAAAAATATATTAATGTCATCAAAATAAATTTAAACCATTTCACTCATAATACCATGAAAACCAACATCCATTTCCCTTTTAAAAGTGGCTCTGACATTGGAGAGTCTAAAAGACATATTTTTATATACATAAGTACCCCATTTGGTGGTGAAAGATGTTTTTTATTGGTCTCAATATTTCACCAATATATAGTTGTAACCTGAGTACCTATCCAGTAGAGAGAATCTCTATGAACTTGATACTCTTTACAAAATTTGATCCATGGAGGGAAGAGGATAATGATCTTTTAGAGACACTCTATTTAGATCTTTGAAATCTACACATATTGTTATCTCTCCATGCTTCTTTCTCATAGGTATAAGGTTTTATACCCATGTTGAATTCTTGATAGGAAATATTCTATTTGATTCAATCAACTTTGTAATTTATTTTTTCATGAGGATTTAAACCTTGGGATTGATTGGCCTTTGCTTCTATCTTACTAATTTTGCATCCTCTTCAAGCTCAATTGTATGCTATGATAACTTGGGATCAAAAAATTTCAAATCATGATACTCCTAAGAAAATACATCCATGAACTCCTTATAGAATGATATAAAAGCTTCTTTCTCATTATTAGTGTTAACCTTCTTTAACTTGAGTTGCTTACCTTCAGCAATGGCAATTTGTTCATAGTGTTATTTCTTGAAAAAGATGCTTACCTTATCTATTATTTGCTAATAATATTCATTAAAAATGCTTTATAAAGTCACTAAATCTTTAGGTAACTTGTTTGATCTTAGCTTCACAATTTTATCTTCATATTGGCTTTATAATTTATCATGATTCTTTAGGCATAACTCTACCTCATTAAATAAGAAATAAGCTATATGTTTGTCACTGTCAAAAAATTGCTAACTTACATCATTATTTGGAACTAAAGGCCTACATAAAACCTTGGTTTGGGTCTCATTTTTAGTGTCCTTGATCTTATCCATAATGCCATATTGTGCTCTTATGGTAGCAAGTCTATTCACATGTTGATTGGCTCCTGTAGGAATGGAATGAATATCAAATGCTTCAAAATATTCCATAAAGTCCAAAACTATGTGTTTTTAGGAATTTAGAAGAGGATTCTTTTCTACACTTAAAGCTCTAACTTTATGTACTACCAACTCACTATCACCTCTCATCTACACAAGCTTAATACCCTTATTTCTAGCCAACTGTAGGCCATGAATAAGAGCTTCATACTCTACAATATTTGATGTATAACTAAAATAAAATATAAAAAAGAGTAATACCTTTGATTTTTAGGTGAAACTAACATTACACCAGCCCCACTTCTATTCTTTGATAGAGATCCATCAAAGTATATATTCCACACTCCTTGATCCTACATTGAGCCAGTGAGACTAGGTAATAAGTCACCTTCTTCATGCATATGGTAGACACCAAAAATTAATTATTAAATACTTTTATAGGGGTCATATACATTTTTTTCATCATCTTACTCATCAAGGAGTAGATCTAGTATGCCTTCAAGTGACATAGAAGGTTCTTGATCACTGTTATTTTCATCTTCTTCTAAAATACTACAATTCACATTTGCCATATTTGGCACATAAGGTTCTAGGTGAAATATATAAATAGGATCAGATCTTATTATGACTTTGGTTCTATACCTAGTTATAAATATAATGTATGACCAATCTGAAGAAAGGTAACCTACTATCTTAGTAGTATAATCTCTAGATAGGTATAGTGTAAAATAAGGAGGTAAATCAAAAGCAACCACATCTTGTGTGATGGTAAAATTTGGACAAGCATCAAGTATGACTTTAAGATCTCTCAAAACACCTATAGTATTTATAAGAGATCCATCTAATTTCAATACACCTTTCTCATGGGGTTCATACAAAAGTCCTAGTTTGTCAGCTATTAACTTAGGCACGATAGAAGTACTAGCCCCACTATTAATCATATAATTTTGAACCAAAAAATCTCCTATGACAACTAAAAGATGAAAGGGAGGATAGTTAGTCACCTTTGGATCTTGAGGCTCAACAACTTGATTTAAATTTGTTAGAACAACACTTATCCTTTCTTTTGTAGGTTGTCTATCTGTGACATTGAGCTTTGAAATATCCTCTTGTAAGAGGTATTTTTGACTTGGAATCAATAGTGTATCCCACATAGAAATTGACATAGAATCCTTTTTTATTTGATCCATAATACTGAGTGGAGAAGTGGCTATTTTAGGCTATAATTTAGGAGAATAAGTGACTCCTAAATGTTGTGTCCACTAAGGAATGTAGGTTCCATTCAAATTATTCTCCTTTAGATCTTGTGCTTGTTGATTTTTTGTCTTTTGAGGAACATCCTGAGTGGTGGTCTTTTATGGTGGTTGAGAAGGAAGAGGAGCTACCTTTTTAGGACCTGAAGCTTCACCAATTTCTCTTTTCTTGGATATAGTATGGGCTGAAATATAATTATCAACATTAGACATATTTTGGCCTTGATTTACAACCATGTGATCAAATGAATTCTCACCTTCCTAGAAGTTAACAAACATAGTTTCAGTAGGTGATTTATTACTACCTTATGCTTGTTGATTGGGAACTTTAGCTTAAGTAAAATAATGAATGTATCCATGTGGTATGGAAGCTTCCTTATGCTGAGAAGGTGATTTACTTTCATGTGGAGGAGGAGTTGAACTCTATTTCATATAAGACTATTGATAAATCTCACACGTTTGAGTCATTGCCCTATTTTTTTTTATCCTATTGAATATTCCATTATCCTTCATGAGCATAATTGAGCTCTAAGTTGGAACTATAACTCTATAATTTCTTGGAGCATTAGGATTTTATTTCCTTGATTGAGATTTTTTCCTTTGTCCTTGATAATTAGACTAATATGGTGGCCTATTTTACTAATAATTTTGATTGGGGTTTTGGTATAGCTTGTAAGGTGGATCTTGTTACCATTTCATTGTAACCAACTTGTTATTTTTATCATTGAGAAGTATCTCTATCTTCCCCAATTTATCAATTTGATTACCCTCTATTTGATAAAGACTCATTGAATCTAGAATTGGAGCAACAATAGGAGCAAGAAGATGAATATCTAGAAATAAAAGCATAGGTGGCCTTGGATATAACTTACCTACTTGTAGTAAGTAGTTTTCAGCCCTTATGACTACTTAATAAGCTCAAGTAAAGTGTTCCCTCCCATGGATTGGATAATCACAATGACATCATAATTAAGAGATTTCAAATATTACATAAATACATATTTTTGAGTAGGCTTGATGATTGTAGGAATTTTATTCTAGGTTTTTTGAAACCTATAATTGAAATCCACCATGAATTCATGAGGAAACCTTTTGATTGTTGTAAGATACTCCACCAGTGAAAGATGATCATTTTTGTCCTCAAAATACTTGCAAAAGAATTCTAAAAATTCATTCTAGTTTATAATTGATGTAGATATCAATCCTATGTACCACTGAAGTGATTTGCGTTTGAATGAAGTTGTTAATAACCTCATTGCTACATTTTCTTAAGTCATATGGTGTATTAAACAAAGGTTATCTTTATATACAATATGTTCTATATGAGTAACTAAATTTTATATTGTAAAATAAGGAAAAGACTTTAGGGTAGAAGCTAGAATATCATCCCATTGATTGATGTTTAGAGGGATACCTCCATTGAAAGGCATAAAGGATTTTATTCTATGAACCACCATCTAGGGTATGGGATTTAAAACAATATTCGGTTAAAAAATATTTGCCTAAATAGGAAGAACATGAGAAATTCTTTGGATAATAATAGGAGGAAAAGGTGGTGTGGGATATGGATTAGACTGAGAGGCTTTCTTATTCTTTGTTGATTGGAAAGATAACTCTGTGAAATCTCTCTTTCCTTTTTGCACAGGATCTTGTAACCACTCTTAGTGGCATGAAATGTATGTAAATTTAAAAATGACACCTTGAAACTTATTATACTTAGATATGCAAATATATGCTTCAATTTTTGTGAATAAGTAGTCCCACTAAGCATGCTAAAACTATTAACAACCTAGATAACACCTAGTTGAAATCAGACCACTCAGATCTAACTCATATTTGGACTAACATTGGAATGATCTAAGGATATGCGATACCTATATCTAGATTAGACCTCTAGTTGTGAGGCTAGCTCCTTTAAATATGTGAATTTAAGATTAATTACTAAACCTATTTGATGTTGGAATGAAAAGAGTATGTAAGAAATTGAAAATGAAACCTATGTTATGATGGTTATGCACCTGAATAGTGATTGATCCTTTGTTAAATTTGAAACTTAGGCACAAATATGGATCAAGATAGAATAATTTGTCAACAAAACTTTCTCAAATCAGTCCTAAACATCAGTATGTCAAATGAAGGTTTGAAAGAAAGTTTGTATATTGAAGGTGTGTGAATGAAGGTCTCTAAAGACACTGTAAACTAACAATATTAAACATAATTTATATTATTAAGTCTTTAAATGACCTGTAAAGTATGAAACCATAGTATTATGTGAGGATAGGACCTAAAAAATGAGAAATTTATCACACTTATATGCAAATCAATGATCAAAATTACACACTACAACCATAAATTGACATATAAACAAACTCTCTTTATTTTATTTCTAGAGCAAGTTACTATATATGTATAATCTATCTATAACATCCTGAGTGATCTTGAAAAAAGGTTGAAAATCCTCAATATATAGAAAAAGATAAATGTTAAATCCAAGATATTGGCATGGAAGGAGAGGAGGAAGTCAACTTTAATTAACTCCAAGTCAAAATTCATTTTCAATTACAAATAATAGTCTACTAAATAATTATATTTATAAATAAAATGGTTGTCCCATTTTTAATTTTATAATATCTATTTCCAAAAATTCTATGCCATTTTTATTTAGAGAATTTATGTTAAGTGAGGAAGCTCATGAGTTGAAACTCAAGGTGAGCATGGGATTAGACCAATTGAAGACTAGTTAACTCCACCTTAGCTCTTAGTTGAACATGTATATGCAATAAAGCATTAATTTTCATGATGTTTAAATTCTTTATAGAAAATATAAAATCCAAATTATCTTTTATATCCAACTTCCTATGTCGTTATTCTCCACATGATTAAATAGATAGGCCTACTAGGCCAAAATAAATTTAGTAGCTTTAACTTTTATGCTTGGTACCCATTGGAGCCTAAAAAAACATTTAAAAAATACATAAAGGATGATTTAAATACATTAATAAATGAATCATATTAGTAAAATATTCCTCCTTGGCTTGAAACATCTACAAATTAGTTAAACAGGTTGACTAGGCTAGTTTTTCCTTGATTTCCTATAAAGTGGATGATTTGTATGACCTAAAAAGGATAATTTAAGGAATATTTATGAAAAAAAATTTATTTTATGGTGAATAAAAAATTCTAATATTTGATCTCCATGGATTGGATTACATGTAAACTACCTCTTTTCTACTTTTTTCTCTCAAAAACATGTTTTCTACCTTGATCCGTATAACATGCATACAAATAATGGACATGGTAATGAATATATGAGAGTATAATTCCTGATTAAAGTTATATTAAATATTTTAAAATGATTTTTATTTCATAATTCTTCATATCTCTACATATAGGTCTGCTAGTGGGGTTTTGCCAGGGTTTAAGAGTGATCTTGGCTTTTAACGATTGTTCATAAATCATATTACATTAAAATATAAAATAATTCCATAAATTTTTATTGTATTAATTCCTTAAACTCCTCCAAATTTATTTTACTCCCATGAAAAAGGTGTGAAATAGGGTGAACATGTGAAAACTCATCTCAGGGTGGAAAATAGGCTCTTCAAGTATTGTCTAGTACTCTTTGACCAAGATTATCAATTGTACTACTTCCTTATGTCTAAAATTGGCATAAAGTTCACTTAGGACCTGATTATAATGTTTACTATTTTTTGGATTGCCCTCATGACCTTGATTTATCTCTTTCTACCCCCTTCTAGTGGCCTTATCTTGATATGTCAAGAAAAAACATATGTACCTACATAGTTTATTCAAAATATTGACTTCATTATGAGTTTAGAGGATCATATTTAATTTTTTAAACATTAATTACTTGAATATGATGATTTGGAGTCATTAAATAGGCTTGATCAAGCCATTTCTCTTCACCATGTATAAAAACAAGTACTTGTTTTGACCTACAGACCTATCTAATCTTGGAAGTTTACCAAAATACAATATATTATGGTTTTATAAGTTTTTATTAGATATTTTAAGATCATATAATTATCTTCAACTCATTTTAATGTGTAATTAGCCTTTCTTTCCTTGATTATTAGCTTAAAATTGCCTCTTTTAGCCTAGTTCATACAACTGAAGTACTATATGTGCCAACCAATTGGTCATGGATGACATTAGGGGAGTTTTTAATACCGTAAAATTAATTTCATGGCTCAAAATTGTCATCTTAATTCATAACTTGTCTCATTTCCTCCACTGGGTGGTTATGAGGGTTTTAGGTATACATACTTGCATTAGCCCTCAAGGGCATGGTTTATTTGTATAATGGAGTGTTAACACCTAAAAAATGTGTTTTAAATATTTTAAACATCATAAAATTATTTAAAAATCCTTACCATGAAGTTTCAAACCTCCTTTTGACTTTTATGCACCTCAAGAAAAGTCCCTTCTTGCATCTTGATTATGTTTTGATAGGATGATTACTATGTCAAAATAGTAAGCATATAAAATAATAATTTTAAATTTATACTATATTTTATGTGTATATCAGGTCACAATTTCCATCTCCACAAAATTTTATACCATTTTGATGTATACTTTATCCTCTAAGTCTATTTTACTGGAAACTAGTTTGAGTTGCCTACTTCTTCATGTGTTTTGATAGGCTGAGGACTGTGTAAAAATAGTAAGTATATACCATAATAAAATTAACTAAAAAATATTTTATATTTTATTATCAATTCATAATTACCATATACACAAAATTTAATGTCATTTGGATGCATATTTTTTCTTATAAGCCCATTTTACCAAAAGTTAATTTGAGTTGCCTGCTTGGTCTAGTCTCACTAGCCTATGACTATATTTTTATCTTTTACACATTGATTTGATATTATAAAAATAATAAATTTACTTTAATACATAATTACACTCTTCCTTTCATTAGTATTATCTTCTATTGGTCAATTAATAACCTCATGCAACATATGTATGACCTTACTCCTTCAACAAGCATGCATTATGATTATGTAAAAAAAGTGTTAAAGGTGGAAATTATGTAACTTGAGAATTTTAGTGGTTAAATAAATATTATTTGGTGATTTTATATCATTAATACCACTTTAAACCATCCTCACATGCTCATTATTGTCACATCAACTCTTAAACTAGCTCTTTAAGCCTTATACACAGTCATGTCCATACAATAGGATTGTACCTTCATACTTATAATCTTGGAATTATTTTATATCATGAAAAAGGTATTTAATAATATAATTCATCACTTAAAACAATTAATATCTTTATATGTTCACTTTTTATTGAAATGGTACTTACATTGCACTTGAGAAAGTGGGGGTGTATAATGGGAAAGCCTTTTGTATGGATATAAGAGAATATATCTCATGTTAACCTTGAATGTAGAACTATTTTGGAGTAATCTCTAGCATGAATTGACCTAATTCTAGTTCAATTTCAATATGGATCCTGCATACCATATGAAACATTGTGCCTTCACTAATGTGATTACCAACTTGAAGGTTGGTATTCTTATGCGACTGTAGGTGTGGTTTTTATATGACTAATTATAGCTTGTCCTTTAGAGAATCCCTCTTCATATTTTATTTGATAATGTCACCAATAATTCCTTAATAAACTATTATAGGCTTAATTTTCACCCTTCGAGAGGGTTCTTTAGGCTCTCTCCAACTAAGCTATAATATTAGGGCAACCCTAGGCTGTGGGTAACCTATGTTGGGGTTGAACCTCTAGAGAAGGTCAGATTCCTCTTGATGCTCACATAAAAATAAATATAAACTAATGATTCATAAGGAAAAGGGTTATAAATATGGTAAGGGATCCTAATAAACCTAAAAGGGTGATGCACCAAAGTTAAGTGGACATTCATATAAACTTGAACATAAATTGGATCAACAAAAGATAACTATGGCTTACTCAATCTCACAATCTCACTAGTTTCATAAATATTTCACATAAGAGGTTAGAAGTATAACACTAATCTAGACCTACAAGTTAGCTTTAAAACACCTTCAAAGAGGCAAGTAGAAGGATATCAAATTAGGAATAATTTCCCTCACAAATTTACCATGTACAAGCATACTAAACAGTGATTAAAGGCAAGAGATAGGAAAAAAGTTGATCCTATTACTTAAAAAGGTATTTCTTATAATATTTTGATAGGGTTTAACCTTATCAAATGAGCACACTCTTACAAGAGTATCAATGAGTATCCTTGTCTCAAAAAAGAAAATTCTAAATTCTAAAAGCTAAGAACCCCCTCAAAGGGAATGAGTCTAGGATATATAGAAGAAGAGAGGCAACCAAAAAGGATGTGTGAGCACGCTATTCAAAAAAGAACACTTGTCTTGGATCATTAAATGAACTTGAACCACTACCTTTTACTTCTTATCCAATAGAAACATTGCCACTTTTTTTATCAATCTAAACACTACATGTGGCTTATTGAGTTAGAAGGTTCCTAATGGTTTTGAGGATTCATTAAATGATCTTAGATGTTCCCAATACTAGACCTTTTCTTTGATGCTTCATGCCATCTATCACTTGAAGATAAAACTACATGATCTTGGATCTGATCGAATCATGGCTCAATGCCTTTTAGGTGGTTGTTTGTCAAGACTAAGGCCATGATAAAGAATGAAGATCATTTGTATTAATTATATCTCTGATTTACCTTCATGTTTGGATCATAGGTCTATCTATAGGTGGAAAACCAATTTAAGGCTATTGGTTTTCCTATAGTTTCCATATCAATACAGACCTATAGACTATATGTCACATTTATGTATTATAATAGGTCCAAAAAAAACCATAGTTTCTCTACAAGAAACAAAACCATATATACATACACATATCCTCCTTAAAAGGATGAACACTATTGTAAAAATAACTCTGCTAGAGCAAAAATATGAACCAAAGGTCCATATTTTAACCTTAATAGTGATCCATACATGTTCCTTGCACCTTAATACATCACCTAAACCATTTCATGGAATTTGAACCAGATCCAATGGTGTTTTAAGACCCTACAAAACCCTATATCTATGGTCAAAAATATCATCCCAACCCTTGTTAAGAATCTTGGGCTTGTCTTTAATCTAATTAGTTGTCAAAATCCAACTTAGCTCATTGACAAGTTGACTCAACTTGCTCCATCAATTAAAAAATATATGAAATCCCTTTGATCATCAATCTTATACTTACTTAATGTGTCCTTGACACTTGTCATGCATACATTCATCTTTTAGATTCACTGACTCTTTGACCACCATTCACCTTTAGATCTAAATGCTCGATTAAATTCTAGCCATCGATCTACTTGGAACCACTATTTGAAATCTAATGGCTAGTTCATGGTCTTAAAATTGATTTCCTCACTCTCATCAAATGATTTTTACATGACCATCCTTGATGGTCATTCAACCATCAAATTTAATCTCAGTAGGATTTATCTTGTTTTATCTTTAAAGTTGACATCCCATTTACCATCATTCAATGTTGCATAGAATGTGATTGATGTCTTGTAGATCATCAAATTTAAGCATAGATATATTTTTACATGAGCCTTAATTTAATGTTGGTACAAAAATCTTATGTTGTAGGTCCATATTCAAATGCTTATAACTTGAAGAGCAAAAGTTATGAAGGCCTCAAACTTTTAGGGGACATTTCTAAGGTCAAAAAGGGCAAACCCACTTGATCCACTAGTCTTGGGAGCTTTCAAAGTGAATATATTTAATGATCAATATGTTTGGTCCATGTTTGATCCATTGTGACATCTTGGAAATAATTGAGCTCATTTGTCTAAGTATGGGAAACTTAGTGAAAACCGACTAAAGAGCCAACTTTACACACACATAACTTCATTTATGCTTTGGTAAAGGACCTAGGATTTGGTGAGTAATGACTAGGGACCAAGATAAAAAAACCCATATGACCAATTTAATCTACACCTACCACATGTGTGAGATATGGATTTGTGAAAATGCTCACTCAACTCTGCTAGAACTTCCTAAAAATGGCTAAGTAGGCAAAAACATGCAGAATTTGGATTAGAGGCCAACTTTGGACCTTAATATCTTTGGATGCACTTGGAGAGAGGACTTGAGATTTGTTGCATATGATCTTGGCACAAAAGTGAACAAACATATATGACCAATTCTTCTTGACTCATCTATACGTGCAAGATATGGCCTCATTAAATTTCCTACTTGTAATTTCTACCACTGGATCCAAAATGTAAAAGTGAACTTAATGAAGAAGAAGATGGATCCCTTTCATTTCCTCACTCATTCCAATAAATTTATATACCCCATAGATTCTCTTTAATATATTCCATACTCAAAATGTTTAAAACACATCATAACCTATATGCTTCATCAAACCATGTAAGATCTTCCTATGTGGACCAAAAAAATCATCAACATCTTTGGCAACTCATAGGGAAGCATGTCTGCTATGATTTGATAACATAGAACATTTTTATTATCTATTCCATTAGGTATGGAGTCATTATCTTCTAAAACTAAGCTAAACTTCTCTTGAAGTAACAAGGATAAAAATAAACAAAACACAACAAAATGCCTAAGGTACTTTGGAAAAGGGAACAACAGAACAGAAAAGAAAAAGTACTAAAGGCACATAAAAGAAAGCATAAATATATTCTAACCTATATAATATGTTATAATGGATGCAATGTTATTTAATAATAGGGCTTCAAATATATTCCATTGACTAGGATAGGTAATACCTCTCCATCCAATTGGGTAAGCTGAAAAGCATTATGTTCCTTACATCCATAGATCAAATAAGGACCACTCTACAAGCTATTAAACTTGATGTGGTTTCTCAGTTTGGCCTTCTTTGAGTCCCATTTAAGAACTAAGTCCCCTAACTTTAAGTTACCCACTATAGATATTTTGTCAAAATCCTTCTTGACCTGATCTTCATATGATTCCAAATTTTTCATAGCAAGGTCCCAAGTTTCTTCCAGCTTCATGAGTTCTACCATCCTCACATTTATGGGTTCATCCTCCATCAACTCAATATGATGGGATAATTCCAATATAGGAAGCTCAAAGGAGATATGAAATTTTAATTCCCTTCCATATACAAGAACATATGGAGAATTATTAATGGTAGTTTTAGGAGTCACCCTATCATCCCACAAGGCTATCTTTAGCTTGGTGTGTTATGTTCTCTAATTTTTTTCCATGGTCATCCTAATGGTTCTCAACATATTTTTGTTTATTTACTCTAATAATCCATTTCCTTGAGGATATTAGTTGTAAGAATTTCTGAGGTAGATTACCATCTTGAGAACCCATTCACTTGTATTCATACCAAGGAATGCCAATCCATTATCTAAAATTATGGTGGTTGGGACACCAAATCTATATACAAGACTATCATAGAAATCCAAAACTACACCTTCACTAGCTTCTTTCAAAGAATGGATTTCACCCTCTTAGTGAATTAGTTAGTTGTAGTGAGCACCCATTTATTCCCTACACTTGATGGTGGATTGATCATCCCTATGAATTCTAACTCTCATTGCATGAAGGGTTGCTCCACCTGAATAGGATTGAGTGGAAGGGCTACTAGTTTTTATTTTCCTACAAAGAGGGCACACTTATGACATTTTGTACACTTATGACATTTTTTAACCCATGCATGAGTATATTTGAAAATGCTGGGTTAGTAATAACTAGCCTTCATTACCTTTTCTATGGTGGTTTTGGGTGCAAAATAACCTCCTATATTCCATCATGTAACTACTCCATGAGTTTGGTCACTTGGTTATCATCATGTAATTACTCCAAGAGTTTGGTCACTTGGTTATCATCTATGCATCTATAAAGTACCCCATTGAGGTCCTTTCTAAGAGTAACACCATAAACTAATGCATAAGGTATATATTGAATCCTAAAATGCCTTTTTTTGGCTCTATCCAAACCCTGGGGGCATTCTCCTATTGTCAATAAGAGAGCCATATCTTAAAGCTAACTCTTTTAAAGTGGAAATGCACCTACCTGGAAGTTGTCTTGGGTGACCAAACTAACTTCATTGTCTTCTTGGAGGTCATTAACCATGTTTTCACACAAGTCCTTACCCCTGACTAGCTTGGTGACCTTAATCTCTAAGTCATATTCCATGACCTTTGTGATCCATCCTATTCTCTTCTCATTCAAATCTTTGTAAGGAGGAAATCCCTAACTCTATGATGAGACACCATAATATGGATCCTATTTTTAGAGAGTATGGGCCTAAACTTATTGAGGATTCTCAAGGCTATAAAAACCTAGTTCTCATTAAAAGTATACCTCACCTCATATCCTTCTATCCCTTGTCTGAAAAAGGCAACTAGTTTCTCCATTGCTTCATTATTCTTCTACATCAACATTTTTGATATATTTTTAATGTTAGTAAAGGTGTATAGGATGAATTGTTTGGATAAATAAATATTTAAGAGTGAGGGTGTTTGGGAAATGACTTGCTTAATGGTTTCAAAATTTACCTTGCCTTTAAAAGACCAAGCAAACACTTGGCTCTTCTTTAGCATGGTGGTGATAGGCTTGACTAGGTTTGCAACACTAGGTATGAACCTATTCACAAAGTTAATCTTCACAAGGAAGATCTAGATCCCATTTTTATGATTTGGTAAGGATAAGGCTAAGATAACACCTACTCTATCAAGGTCAATGTATAATCCCCATTTTGGAACAATATGTCCCAATAGTTTGCCTTCATGCACAAAAAACACACATTTTTTTGGATTTAAAGAGATACCATAATCTCTACATCTCTAAAATATCACCCTTAGATGGTCTATGTGCTCACTAGAATTCTTGGAGAAGACTGTAATGTCATCTAAGTAGACCAACACCATTTGATTTATCAATCTTTGGAAATCCATGTACATCACTCTTTAAAAGGTTTCCCCATCATTGGATAATACAAAAGCAGCTTTTAATAAGAAAATTTCCCCCACTTGGTGGTAAATGAAGTCTTGTATAGGTCCTCTTCTCTCACTATCACTTGTTTATAGCTTGAATATCCATCTAAGAGAGAGAAGCATTCTAAACTAGAAACTAACGGTAGAAGGTAATGGTACTTCAAAGAAACCCTATTAAGATCCCTGAAGTCCCCACATAGTTTGATCTCCCCACTCTTATTTTTGATATGTACTAGATTAGCTACCCATGAGGAGTGTTTGATTGGGAAGATGATACTAGATTCAACTAGCTTGGTCAATTCCTTTCTCATGAGCTCTTTAATCTTAGGATTTATGGGCCTCTACTTTTGCCTGATAGGCATGGAATTAGCCTCTAACTCTATTGTGTGTTGGGCTAGATTAGGATAAAATCCATTTAGGTCCCTATATTTCCAAGTAAAAATGCATTGCATATTCCTTACAGATCTCTATGAAATCATGACTTTCAACTTTAGTACTTACCTTTCCAAGATTGAGGAGCTTGTCTTCAAAGATAAGAACTCTTTCATTGTTCTCTTTATTAGTTTACATCACTGATTTATCATTCCTCATATGGTTTCCTTTATAAAAGAGGTCTTCTAGGGTGACTATCCCTTTATGAAGCTTATTAGACCTTAATTGAACAATATACTTCTCATACTAATGCTACAATTTTTCTTGGTTGAGGGAGAAGAACTCTAATTATTGATATAAGAAACATGCAATCTGTTTGTCATTTTTAAAGTACTACCAATGAGATTCATTATTTAGCATTGATGGTCTTATTACCACTTTCACATGTGGTTGAACATTGGTCCTTTTTAATTACAACATGATGTCAAAAGGAGCCCCCACAACTGCTAGCCTATCAACATGTTGGTTTTGGCCTCTTGACATTAATTAGATGTTGAAAGCCTCAAAGTCATCAATGAGGTTCCACACTTTATATTTTTGGAATTCATTAGAGTGTTCCTAGTTGAATTCTAACCTTTGACTTGGTGTACAACCAACTCACTATCCCTGTAGACTTGCAATTGCTTGATCTTTCTCTTATTGGCCCATTGAAGGCAATAGATGAAACCTTCATATTCTAATACATTATAGGAGTAATTGAATTAGAACATATATGAAGAGAAGTAACTATAATTTGAAGGGGATATTATCATGACACCTGTACCCACCCCATGCTTGCTCTGTGAGACATCAAATAAGAACTTCCATAGACGACTAAGATCTTCTTGAGGCCTCATGAGGGATGGTATAGGATGGTTTTATTCATGCAAATAGAAAACACTCAAGTCTCTTTCTTCAATGACTTCTAATGGGTCCACCAACTAGTTATCATTCCACAAATGTTCTAGGAATATGTCTGGTACCTCTTTTGGATAAGTGTTCAAATCCTACCCAATTGCAAATTCATCCTCATCAATGATGGTGCAATTCATGTTAAAACTATATGGCCTATAGGGATCTACATGAAATTGTATTATTAACTCAGCTTTGATTAACACCTTGGTTCCATACCTTATCTTGAATGCCATATAGGACCAGTCTACTTTAAGATAGCCTCCTATCTTTGTTGTGAACTCTCTAGACAAACATAGTGCAAAGTGAAGAAGCAAGTCCAAGATCAATACATATTGGGCCACTAAGATACTAGGATAAGATTTTAGGGTCATATTAAGGTCCCTAATTATACCAAATGGTTTTGGAGAAGAACCATCAAGTTGCATCACTCCTTTAGATTGTGGCTCATATTTTAGACCAAAGTGATCAGCTATGGACTTTGGCATTACTGAGGTATTAGCCCCACTATCCACTAAAAAATTATGCACCAGAGAGTTACCAATGATTATTGAAATATATAAGGGATGAGGTTTGACTAATTTACTTAATTCCCCTTCATTTGTCCCTTTGGTTGTATTAGTTAGAATTTCATTCACCTTACTTGGTGACATATCTATAACATTGATGTTTGATAGTCCTTCTTGAAAGATATCTACTTGGCTAGGAATGGAAAGCATATCCCATATAGGCACACTCACACTTGAATTTTTAATTTGTTTAATAATTTTAATGGGTGAACCACCAACCTTTATTTATTATTTGGGAGCCACCATTGTTGCTTTTTGAACTTGTGAGCCTTGGGGCACAAAAAGATTCCTTTGGCTTTGATTTATTATGGGTGTTAGAACCTTTGGAGTGATAATAGGTTCACTTGTCTTTGTCAATGAAGGAGTAATAGTGAGAATCCCATTGACTACTTCTTGGCTACCATTTGTGTTCCTTATTTAAAATTTTGTGTTTGTTGCCATTAGAATATAATCCTGACTAGAACTAGCCTGTTGGCTAGTTACATAGCTCTTTTCTTGCTCATATTTCATCATTATAGCATCTGGATAATTTGGTCCCTGATTAGACCCTTGACCTTGAGGAGGCTCCTATGGCTTCATCATCATAGACACCTCTACATTTTGGCCTATGAGAGCTTGGTTGTATCTAAAATTAGTAGCCTACTACCATTGATCATTGAAGGCTTGGTTAAGGTCAATATTTGGGATAATATGTTGACCAAAGGACTATTTCCAAGGCATGATACCTTGTACTTCTTAAGCCACATTATTTTTAACTAGGACTAAAGAGTTGGAAGTAATAACAAAATTAGGGTTGAATTTAATCTACCTATTGTAGCCATGTTTCCCTTGTCCTGGTTTTGACCTTGGCCCTAACCCTAGTAGTTCCCCTTATATGGAGGCCTATTTGTTTGAAAGGCTAGTTGTTAAGGCTGATATGAATTTTGATAAGGCCTGTTAAAATCATGTTGCCTTTTGACATTTACTAGCTCATTCCCCAAAGATTGAAACATACTTTTGAGCTCTTGAAATTTATTTTGCTATAGTGAATTACTAGATCCACTAGCATAATCTTTCTCATGCTTTGGCATAGGGATTTCAAAAATTGTTGGTGTAGGAATAATGACATCCAATGGAGAAATAAAAATAGGAGGTGGTCTAATTTTAGGAAATAAGGGCATTAATGGTCTGGGTGTAAGTTTTCCAGCATGAATCAAATAATTTTTTTCTTAATGGATACCTCATATGCATCTGGAAGTATATTTCCTCCCATGGATTAGACCATTACCACTATGTCACTTTAAATAATATAGGAAGGTAAAGTTAAGGGTTGGTATAATTGTGATTGGGATTCTATCCCAAATTTTTTGGAACCTTGTGTTGAAGTCTTGCATGACTTCATGAGGAACACTTATAATGGTAGTTAGTTATTATATAAGTGACAAATGGTCACTTTTGTCCTCAAATATTTTACACAAGGCTTCCCCTAATTTATCCCATGTTTGAATGGAGTTAGCAGCAAGACCTCTATACCAATCTAGAGCCTTTCCTTTGAAACAAGTAGTTATCAGCCTAATATCTATATTCTCCTTAGTGACATTATAGATATTAAAAAAAATAGCTATATCCACGATGTGCTTAAAGGGTGTTATATCTTGGACTCCAATGTAATAGGGAACACTTTTGAGGGCTACAACTAGGATAGGATCATAGTGAGCAAGGGTTAGAGGGCTTTGGCCATTAAAAGCTTCAAAAGCTCTAGGGAATACCATGGCTATGTAAGGGGTTAATAAAGGGGTTATTATAGGAGAAGGCATTAAAAATGACCTAGAAGCAAAAGTTCCTTGATATGGATGAGTATTTGCAAACCTTAGTCTTTTTGCTAAATTTAAAGGTATTTTAAAAAATAAAAAGGAATACCTCTTGAAGTTGACCTTGTTGTTACCTTTGACATGAGATGAAGCTATTGCTTTGTGTTGTTCCAAAAATTAGCTACACTCATTTTTGGAACAACCCCTATGAAACTTGTTCATTTCACATTTTTCTCTCTAAGTTCATTTTTTGAGACAAGTTTTTCTTGTTCTCGCATTTGCTCAACTGACATTGTTTGAAGTTTGTAACGTCTCTTTATTACATTTTATCCAAAACACAAAAATTGTTACAGTCTTGATGCAACCAGGGGACAAATTTTCTATTTTCTAGAGTTAGTCTTTTCTTGCATTTTCATGCAAAGATGGTAGTTTTTGCTGCCAATGCATCTTTTATTTCTTTCCATGCAAAGGTAACATTTGTTTCCACCCTTACATCTGACATGCAAGAGTGGCAAAATTTTTTACCCTTACATTTTTCCTCCTTCCCATGTAGGAGTGGCAAAATTCACCACCCCTGCATATCTTTCAAATTTCAATGCAGGAGCGATGATTTTTACTACCCCTGCACTGCCTTGATTTTCATGCGTAGCATTTATGGCCATGCACATTGAGTGGTTGGGGGAAATTTTCACCCCATTTAATCTCTTGTTAATTCTTTTTGATTCATTTCTTCCATTCCTCCTCCTTCCTTCTACCTTTGAACGATTGAGCAAGTGGGAAGAAGTGTGTTTTCACTGGATTTAAGCCCTCATCATGCATTATTTTCTAGGTAGGTCTTTATTTTTACATTTTGTTTTTATTTTTTCTTTCTATTTCCTTGTTTAGTTTTCATTTTGTTTTTCCTTTTCTTGCCCAGTGAGGTGTTTCTCTTCTCCCCTGATGTGCCTCGACCTTCCTTTTCTCTTTTTCCCATTCAACATTTTCATTTTTCGCCATGGCAGGGTGGTGATTTTTGCCACCCTCTTATTTCCTTTCCATTATCTTACCCATGTAAGGGTGGAGAAAATCACCACCCTAACACATTACATTTTATCCCATGCATTAGCAACAGTTTTTGCCACTGATGCAACCTGACCCAATGTGGGTGTAAGGGTGGCAAAAATCACTGCCATTGCACCCAAGTTTTCTATCAAGTGGAAGGGCAGAAATTTTTTTTGCCCTTACACATTTAACCTGTTCCACATGCATCAACAGAATTTTTTGCCACTGATGCATCTCTATTTTGCCCTGGCATGTAGGGGTGGCATTTTTTACTACCTATGCATGCTGACTCTTTCCACATGCAAGGGAAGCATTTTTTGGTGCCCCTACATCCTTTTTCTCCATTTTTCTCTAACTCTAGAGAGTTTTTGTTCCTTCCATTTTTCATGCCTACTCCCCATTTCCTCTCACTTTCTAACTTGCTTGCACCTCAGCCCTTTCAAGTGCACTTCGCTGGTCATGATCACTTGACGTGCAAATTCCTTAGATTGCCAATATTTCCCTAATTGCATGATCATGACTCTTATCACAGTTCCTCCTAGAGATCCTCCTTCATCAACGTGCTTTCAACAAAGGCTCATCTTGATGAATGAAGCTTCTTTGAAGAAGTCAAAGGCAATGAAGTATCAGTATCAAGGTGTTTTCCCAATCACCTTAGTCACTTCTAATGTCGATGACATTAGAGACATAGAGATAGGCCACATGGATATGGCCAAGTTCATGGAGAGAAACAAGGTGAAAAACTTGAGATCAGAGATGAAAAGAATAATTGAAAGCAACATCCACCTAGTCTCCTCTTTCCCTGTGGTGACGCATCACACCGAGTTCATCCTCCAGTGCACCCAATTCTACAACAAAGAGACCAGGGCAGTGTCAGATGCCAGTGGCAATGTGATAATTTGAATGAACCCTGAATTTATTGATAAAGTTTTCATGTGACCTCCTACTATTAAAGTGTTGAAAATTTACTTCATCAAAACATAGAAGGAATACGACAAAGATCCTGAGAAGGAGAAGAAGGTGATGAACATTAGATGGCTCAAGACTCCCAGAGCCAACTTGTCTAAATGGCCACATAATTTTCCAAGAAGTGATTTTATAGAGGAAGTTGGTGACTTAATTACTCTTCTCAGTAGAGTATGAGGTCTACCATCTTCTTAATTCCATGAATGGATGTATTCCTTTATCAAGATAATTTTACAATGGAAACAAGTCATCTTCTAGGGTGAGCAGATCAACAATGCTCTTCATGAGCAATTGAAAAAGGTGTCTACTACTTCAAAGTTGTATATGACTTCATACTTAGTAGACATCATGGCTTCAATGAAAACCTTTCTAGGTTTGACAACATAAGGAGATAGAAGAACCACCCCTATTTATAAATATTACCCTCAACTAACACTAAAAGGATCAATTCATCACTTTAGGAGAGTAAATGGTGCCTTATTCATTGTATTTTTATGTCTTTTTGATCCTCAACTAGAACAAAAGAGAGTATTAGATGAAGCCTAGACTGTTGTCAATGATTTTGGCTACATGTTTTTACAATTCCCTACTTTTTGCTATCTATGGGTTGGCTTTTTCCAAGGCTATCCCTACATGCTCCCCAAATTTCCTTCTGACAAATTGGTCCTAATGGAGCTATGTAGAAAAATTATTGTTGTGCACAATAATAAAATGGAACTTAAGAAACCAAGTTTCAGGTTCCCAATAGAGATCGGTAGATACTCAATTTTGACTACTACCAAAGCAAGGGCAATGGAGACAAAAATGCAACTTGTCACCATGAAGTAGTTCAAAAGAAGGCCCAATTTTGACTATAGGGGTGTCAAGGATATGATTAGAAGGAAGACTCAATTTCATGAGCCCATAATTAAAGACATCTGGATAGACTTGAGAACAACAGAGGATATCAAAAAAATGGATTACAACAGACTGTCTCTAGAGTAAATTAAATATCTAGGGCTTGTTGATATTCCCCCAAATTTGGTAGATGACAAAAATCTAATTAATAGTAGATACCTAGTTGAATTTTTTTAACTCTCCTCTTCCTCCAATCTAATAGTCCCAAAAAGAGTTGACCTCTTTAAGGATGAGATTTGAACCAATATTCGCTAACACCAATGATTGACTAGCGACCAAGGGAATCACATTGAAGGAATTCATCATAGGATCAAAGGCTAAATTCCAAGAGGAAAAAAGGAAGAGGGAAAAAAATAGAACCAAGAATAAAAGTGATGTTCCTTCTCCTTCTAGGCCTCACAAGCCTAGGATCATCCTTGTGTCAAAGAAACCAAAGGCTGTCAAGAAAGAGCTAGAATCAACAGATATGGTGGTTGGAGAACAAAGCACTCAAGAACAGGTGGAAAAATAGATGGAAATAGATGACAAAACTATAGAGCAATAGTGAATATGAACTCTATCTTCATAAAAGGGGGCACAACTAGTTGCAAGCATTTTTTCTTCTTCATCGCAATCCCTTATGGCAGCTCCTTCGCCCCTTTCTCCCATCAACATTCCTTTTTCTAGAGATGCCTCTCCTTTTGGATTTATTTTTGGTGACCCTCAAGGTGCTTTTAGGGATGTTATTCGATCATTAAGATCTATACCTAGTCTCTCATCTCCTTCTTTCAATATCAAAGATAGTTCTACCATTGACCAATCAATGGCTGATGCAATTTTGCCTAATGCTACACGTGCTACACCCACTACACCTGTTGTTCTCACCAATAGCATAGATGTTACCCTAGTAACACCAGCTGGAGGAACTGTTGTTATAGTAAGTGCTTCCACTCTCCCACCTTGGTTATCAACTTGCATGCCTAAAAAAAATCAAGCCATCTCTGCAGATGACTTTGATTTTGGAAAAATAGTGCCAATGAAAGATAAGACCCCCAAGAAGCCAAGGATACTTTCAAAAATGGTTGAGAAAAAGGGGTACAAATTTTGGAGATAGCCAAACCTCCATAGGATGAAACTTATAGAATTTTGATATGAGTAGCTACTCCATTTCTCATGTTAAGTTGGGGAAAGTAACTCACAAGGGTGAAAAGAGTGATTTGCAGTCTGTAATGGATATCATGGTCTAAAAATTTGACAGGGAGAGAGAGATAAAAGATTATTACAAAGAAAAGGCAGAACAATTGACCACAGTAGTTAGGAGATTCACTTTTGCACCAGAGGTGGCTGCTCTAGAAGCCTTTTCCATAGACGATCATGTTATCCAAAAAGTGGAAAAGACCTACTTGAAAGGGAAAGTACTTAAAGATTACATAGAAAAGATGCATACACAAGGAATTAACTTGCTTACAGAGGTTGCCGAGAAGATAGGTAAAATGAAGAAAATGAGGACAGAGTTGGAAGACCTCATCTCTCTTATTTCTCAAGATATTGATAGCACAAACAAATATCTTAGCAAGTGGGTAGAGATAAAATATCTAAAGCAAAGCACCTTAGTATTGATCGACATCATTGCCAACAAAGATTCTTATGTTGAAATCAAAGAATCACTAATATACATAATCTAGGTACTTAAGGAGCTAATCAATATCCTTGAATCTTCCAAGGATGCCAGTGAAAAAAGTGACACTAGCCTATTAAACAGATTGGAAGAATTGCCTTACAGACTCACCTCTCGAGACAATCAATTTCTTTTAGCAGAGGAAATGATTCAAGAATTCAAAGGTATGATCCAAAGGGAATTTGAAGAGAAGGCATTTTCAATAACTTCTATGGATAACATTTTAGATACTCAGTTAACTCTAGATAATCTAAGAGCTAGGTTAAATAGTCATGCAAAAGCCATCACAACAGTGAAAGACGCTACAATCAAAGCCAAAGTAATCTTCAAGAATACCATTGCACCAAACAGTATAGGAATATAGGCATCTATCACAATGTATGATGCTCACCTAAATAAGTCTAATGACAAGAGTTGAATTATTCCTCCATTCTCTCTTCTTCATTCTTCTCATGTACTTTGTAATTAACTTGGGACGTTCACACATGTACTTTTGTTAGGTGTAAATATATGCACTTTTGTATTATGTAATTACATGTAAAAATATAGAAAATGTCCCAAAGTCAATGCTAACTCATCTTTGACTAAGTTTTCAATATTTTAATCTTTTTCCAATTTTGAAGTTTTTTTCCTATATATAGAGGGAACCTCTTTTGTAAAAAGGGATCTCTAGATAATTGAGAGCAAAAACTCTGCCAAAATTGATATACTTCTTGAGACTTTGTGCTCAACTTGTAAATCATATTCTGTTAAATGAATGAGAAATAAGTTAATTTCAGACTTTCTGTTGAGATAATTTGTGTAATTTAGGAAATATATCTTATGTCCTCTTTCTTGATAATCTCTAATTCATTTGATTGAATAAGAAAATTGTGTGCGTGGTATTATCTAAAGACCATTCTAAAGGATAAAAGAAAGACTTTGGGATGCTTTTATCTTTGTGATCTTTTTATCTGTTGTAGTTTTAGGTGAAGAATTTGAACTTTACTTTACACTACTATTACTTTTGCTCCATATCAGTGAAGGAAGAAATGAAAGACTTTGTGCTTTTGTGGGTTTTCTCGCAGACCTAGTTACTACTCTAGGAGATTTTTTGCTATGTGTTGAATACCATTTCTGAAAGAAGAGGAATTATTTCAGCCATCAACTGAGATCTCTCTCTTTTGTTTTGTGAACATCATCTCTAAAAAAAGAGAGATGGATGATGTTATCCTACCCTGAGTATTATTTTTTGCTTATTTATATACACATATAACATATAAGTGATTCATAGGGAACCTCCCCTTGATGACAGGAGAGATTTATCTCATTAAGATGTGGTAAACCCACACTTTCTATTGTATAAATCTCCTTGTACTATGTTTGATATACCCATTTTGTCATCAGTTAGTTGATGACAAAATATTCACCCAATAGCTTTTGGTGACTCCACTGGGGACTATGAACGTGCATTTTGAAGCCTCAAGCTTCAACTTGAAGCATCTCTAGTTCTTTTTTCATTTTACACTCTGGTAGATCCACTGTACACATGAGACCAGAGATCTCAAGGTATTATTGATCCTATATTCAAGTTGGTATGATAAACTAACTTTGAGATTTCTCCTCCACCATCTCACCTATAGTGAACTAAGAGTTTTCCTCCTACCAACGTCAGATCTCCCATACCTGGTGAAGCTTCTAGTCTCAGTTTTGGTAAGGTTTTGTCTTTATTGACCCCACCAAGATTTTTTATCCTACCATTTAATCATCCTATCATAATCGCCCAAGGTCTGTGAGGTAATTCTTTTGGTCCTCTCAATCTGACCCCACCTTTACACAAACTACCTCATAGTTCTAGAAAGAATTTTCCTAAATTCTATGGCAATGGGAAGGTTCACCTTGATGAGCATATTGTTGCCTTCTCTATAACATGTAGCGTAATAGGTGTGGAATTTGAAGATGTGGTAGTGAGAATTTTTGTATAAACTTTGCAAGGCACTGTCGTGGATTGGTTCTACCACCTTCAAGCTCAAACTATAACTAACTGGAATACACTCAAATTCAAGTTTGAAGCTAGGTTTAAACCTGCTAAAGATGTACATGCCTTGTTGGCTCAGCTTACGCAGATGAAGGAACCCCATGAGCCCTTGAGGGATTTCATAGAAAAATTCAATAAGTTAAGGAATCAGATTCCTACCATTGCTCAACCCACATCAGAGAATCTCAAGTGCTTTTTCATCAACTTGTAACTTCCTGAAGTAAGTTTTCTATTGAGGTGGGCTAGCCCTATGGATCTCACTATGGCTCAAAATTCAGCTACTGAGATTGAGGATGATCTTATTTTGGCAAGTAAGATCAAAAAAGACTCCAGTAAAAATAAATTTTCTTCATCTGCTAAAAGTTCTACAAGCACCACAGATCTTATGGTGCAAAAATTGGCAAATGAACTATTAGCTTTGAAATGACAAATGGCCCAAGGTATGTCTGCTCCCACTTATCGAGATATGCCAAGAAGAACATTTCAGAATTAGTCATATCAAGGTAATGTTACCAAAAACTAAGGGCAACCAAATCGCCTGCCTCCCCCATATGGGAAACTTACCATTGAAGCAGCACTTGCTAATTCAGTAGTCGATTACCTGGAAGCTGAACAGGATTTATCACTCCAACCTGAGTTAGACCAACAAGATGACACTAATCTCTTTGAAGAATAAAAAGAAGAATTAATTACTGACTCCAATATCAGTTTCTTAGATTATCGAGATGAAGCTGGAAGTAAAGGAGAAGTGTTTAATGGATCCTATGCTATTTTTACTAGATCTTAGAACTAGTCAACTCAACAAGCTGACAAAGGAAAATTAGGAGAAGAACCTCAGCTGGTGGTCTCTATCACTAAATGAGGGACTCCATTACCTTTCCAACCAAAGGATCAGGTAACTAATAAAAAAGTAAGTACCTCAAACTGTCCCATACCTTCCACCTCTATTTCTCATACCAGTGCCACACCCACTAAGGATCAAGATGATGGGCCCTCTTCCTTTGTCTCTAATTCATTTTGATTATTTGATATAATTGATCACACCAAAAGACTAAGATTCAAATGACTGAGATTGAGTATTTGCGAGCCAATCTTGAACAATTTGATAGGTTGGCAGAATATGTAAAAAATAAAGTTATTCCCATAGGACAAGATTCTTCAAAGGCAACTCATGATTCCTCCAAGGATAAGTCCACCCAAAATAATCTTATCATGACTCCTATTGTTCTCAAGAAAATAGAACCTTTTTATGTTTTCCTATTGATAAATGGTTCTAAATGGAGTAATTGCATAATAGACTTTGGAGCTTCTGATAATGTTATGCCTGCCAAGGTGGTAGATTCCCTTGGTCTAACTTTGACTAAAACTTTTGGGAGGTGTTTTTCTATGGAAAATAAGCAAGTCCCACTCCTTGGTCAAATAAAAGATGCCTAATTTGCATTCATAGCTTTTCTAAAAAAGAGGATAAAAATGACAGTTCTGGTGGCCGATGTTCCAACCTCTTATGGCATCCTTCTTGGGTAGAACTTCTACAGGGATTTTGGTGGTGAGCTAAGCATGGACTTGTTTGAGGTGAGGATCCCAGTCAAAGGTGTTATGAAGAGATTGCTTCCTGAAAAAGAAGCAAAATATGTGGTCACCCAATCATTAACACCAAAAGCTCAAATTTTGTTTGAGTCTTCAGGCATGGGTAACTACTTCCTATCTATAGATGAAGTTCATGAGGCATCTGATGAAGCTCTTATAGGTAACAACTTGAAAATATTTTTAGCTGGAACAATAGGAGAATTGGTGAAGTGTAATGAAAGTATGGAAGAATCTCATCCTCCAAATGAAGAAGTTTTCAAAGAGAAAGTAGTGTCTAGTGAGGTATAGATTCTAGAATTTGATGGCAGCTGCTCCTTTATCAATTTTGGAGCCGGGGTTGTGTTGGTATCTCCTCAAGAAGATATTATTCCTTCATCTTACAAGTTGTAGTTCAGCAACACCAGCAACATAGCTGAGTATGAATCCCTGTTGCTTGGATTGTAGGCTGCTAGAGAAAAAGGCATCAAACTGCTTCATGCTAAAGGAGATGTTGAATTGGTGGTTTGTCAGGTAAGAAACCTTTATCAAACCAATAATGAAAGATTTTGCCACTACCACAATCTAGTCTGGGACTAGATTGAAAACTTTTATGCTTTCAGTATCTCTACCATTCTAAGAGAATTCAATGACTGGGTTGATGCATTGGCTATTTCAACTACTCTCTTGGTCCCCCACCCAGACTTTAAAGAGAACAAGTACACTATTGAATTGGTCTTTTGACCAAGTGTACCTGATAATTCCAGTCATTAGAAAGTATTCAAAAATGACAATTAAATCATTACCTTCTTGGAGTAAAAGGATAGCTTTGAATGGCTACATTTTGAAGGCAGTGAACCTCAGAAGTGTGAACCAGCTTCTGAATCAAATACAGATGCAGGTGAGGATTTCCTACAACTTAAAAGGATCAAGATTCCCAAAGGCTTGGTTTCCCTTGAGAAGCTATTTCATAACCATGATAGATTTATCAAACAACAACAAATAGATTCAAGCCCCTTTCAGGAGTTTGATCAAGTAAACCTGGGAACCAAGAGAGATCCCAAGATGGTGAACATTGGGAAATGCTGCACTCCCAAGGAGAAATTCAAGTTCACTACTCTACTTTTCCAATATATAGATGTCTTAGCATACTCCTATGATGACCTAAAATCACTCAAGCCTGATGAAATCTGCCATGACATTCCTCTTAAGGCTAACTCAGTGCCTTACAAGCAAAAGTCCAAGTAATATAATCTAAAAATATTAGGTACCATTTTATCTGAGATACAAAAAATGCTAGATGCCAGGATAATCTTCCTAATCCATCACTCAACATGGATTACTGATATAGTGCTTGTGAGAAAGAAGAATGGCAAAATTCAAATTTGCATAGATTTCTAAAACTTGAATCAGTCATCTTTAAAAGATAACTACCCTTTCCCTATCATGGATGAAGTTTTACAGATGGTGACAAGTTTAAAGATGTTATCAATGTTGGATGGTTTCTCAGGGTGAAATCAGGTTGAGGTTGGAAAAATAGATCAACATAAGACTACCTTCACCACACCTTGGGGCACCTTTACTTATCGAAGAATGCCTTTTTGTCTGATACATGTAGGTGCCACATTTTAGAGAGTGATGGAACTCATTTTTAAGGATGAAATAGGTAATTTCATTGCAGTATACCTAGATGATTTAACAGTATTTTCTAAGCATCATTCTAACCATGTGCACCATTTACAACAAGTGTTGGAATGCTATCATTAGAATGGTATTTCTCTAAATCTAAAAAAATCTATTTTTGGGGTGATGGAATAGAAACTTCTTGGACATATTGTATCTCGAGAAGGTATAAAAATTGACTCAGAAAGAGTCAAGTCCATCTAAGAGCTTACTCTACCTACCAGTAAGATTGTGGTTCACTCTTTCTTCAAAAAAGTGAATTTTCTATGAAGGTTCATCCTTGAGTTCGCTAAGAAAACTCACCACATTGTCAATATGATGAAAGGCAAAGCCACTTTCAGGTGGACTATAGAGGGCAAATCAGCATTCAAAGACATCAAAGAAGCAATCTCTCACGCACCAATTCTGGTTTGTCTTGACTACACCAAAGACTTCAAAATATACAGTTATGCTTCTAAACATACACTTTCAACTATTTTGGTTCAATAGAACCAAGAAGGTGTGGAATCTCCTATTTCCTTCATGAGCTATCCACTCAAAGCTCATGAGCTAAAATATTCAAACATGGAGAAGCATGCGTATGTAGTGGTCAAAATGGTTAAGTATTTCAGGTTTTATATCTTGAATTCACATACTATGGTTTTGGTGCCTGATACAATGGTGAAGTCCATTCTGACTCAACAAGAGTTTGGTACAAAGAGGGGTAATTGGATTGCCAAGATTCAAGAGTTTTATCTCAACATCAAACCTACCAAACTTGTGTAAGGAAACGGTCTTTATCAGTTGATTGCTGACAATATCCCCAAAGAAGCAAAAAATGGAGAAATGGAGATCAAAGACGTGCCTATGGTCCTCTTCATTGCCACTACTAATGAGTGGTATTCTGACATTGCCCATTGTCTAACCTATGGTGAGTGTCCTGCTCATCTCTCTTATAGAGAAAAATTGAATGTTAAACTAAAGGCTGCTAACTATGTTTTGTGGGATAATGGTTTGTATCAGAGAAGCCTTGATGGGGTATTTCTTCACTACATTGATAACGTGCAACAAGATAAAATTTTGGAGTCTTTCCATAATTTGGCCTTTACACTAGTAACAATGCATAAAATTCTATGAGCAAGATATTATTGGCCTACATTGTTTCAAGATGCTTACAAATGGGTACATAGATGTGAATTGTGTCAGCAGTTCGTCGAAAAGCCTAAACTGGCTGCATTACCCCTCAAACTAGTAGTAATTGAAGAGCCTTTTCAATAGTGGGAGACTTCATTAGAATAGTTAATCCATCTTTAAGTGTTGAACATGATTATGTCCTTATGGTAACTAACTACTTTACCAAATGGGTGGAAGCCATCCCAATTAAGCACGCTACTTCAGAGGTGGTGTGTAACTTTCTTAAGGAAAATATTATCTCTCGGTTTGGGGTTCCACTTAAAATTGTAACAAATAATGCAGCTTGTTTCTCTTTACATGAGATTACTCAGTTCTACTTTTATTATGGAATTACCCTATCCCATACTTCTGATTATTTTCCACAAGGGAATGGCCAAGTAGAATCAAACAATAAGAACCTGGTTACTATTATCAAGAAATTGGTAGATGATACTCAGAGAACTTGGCACAAAGCATTATTTGATGCTTTATGGGCAGATAGGATACATACAAGAGGACCATAGGCATGTCATCATTCCAAATTCTGTATAGCTTGAATGCAGAGATACCCATCACTCTAGAACTACCAGTGCTCAGGTTAGCCAAGGCAATCAAAGATTCAACCTTTGAAAATTCAATTGACAAGAGGATCATGTGTCTAATCGAATTAAATAATCAGTTAACCATGGTGGTGGACTGCATTACTACGCATCAGAATCAAGTGAATAAATTTTTTGACAAGAGGGCCAGGGTTCAAGATTTTAAAATTGGAGATCAAGTCTTGTTGTGGGACAAGAGGAGAGAACCAAAGGGAATGCATGACAAATTTGATTCTTTGTGGAGAGGTTTGTTTACCATTCAAAAAGTCTGTGGTGAGAATAGATTCTTGCTAGAGTATCAAGATGGAGCACCATTTTCACTACCCCATAGTGGGAAACATCTAAAGCATTTCAATCTTTGAAGTTTTAGATGAATTCACTTGTACATTTGTATAGTTTTTATGTTTTGTTTGTTTTCTTTTGTGTCTTTTCCTTTTTAGCTTGACTCCGTAGCCCAATGGCTTGGATGAAGGCACTTAGAGATTGATTTCTACTCCCATTAATCATTTTAATCAATGGAAGTTCTCCAATAGGAGCCAGTTATTGTTCCCAAAATTAGCTATGCTCATTTTTGGAATAACCCTTATGAAACTTGTCTGTTTCACATTTTTCTCTCTAAGTTCATTTTTCGAGACAAGTTTTTCTTGTTCTCACATTTGACCAACTTGCATCATTTAAAGTTTATAATGTCTCTTTATTACATTTTCCCCAAAATGCAAAAACTGTTATAGTCTTGATGTGACTAGGGGACAAATTTTCCATTTTCTAGAGTTAGTCTTTTCTTGCATTTTCATGCAAAGGCGGCAGTTTTTGCTGCCAATGCATCTTTTATTTATTTCCATGCAAAGGTGGAATTTTTCACCACCCTTGCATCTGACATGTAAGAGTAGAGAAATTTTCCACCCTTGCATTTTTACTCCTTCCCATGTAGGAGTGGCAAAATTCACCGCCCCTACATATCTTTCAAATTTCAGTGCAAGAGCGACAATTTTTGCCACCCCTGCACTGCCTCAATTTTCATGCATAGCATTTATGGCCACACGTGTCGAGTGGTTGGGCATGATTTTAACCCCATTTTATCTCTTTTTGATCCTTTTTGATTCATTTTTTCCATTCCTCCTCTTGCCTTCTACCTTTAAACGATCAAGTAAGTGGGAAGAAGCGTGTTTTCACCGAATTCAAGCCCTTATCACACGTTATTTTCCAGGTAGGTCTTTGTTATTGCATTTTTTTTTCTTTACTCTTTCTCTTCCATTTTTTAGTTTTCATTTTGTTTTTCCTTTTCTTTCCTGATGAGGCATTTCTCTTCTCCCCCACCGCGCCTTGACCCTCCTCTTTTTCCCATTCAACCTTTTCATTTTTCCCCGTGTTAGGGCAGCAATTTTTGCTGCTCTCTTATTTCCTTTCCATTCTCTTACCCATGTAATGGTGGAAAAAATCACCACCCTAACACATTTCATTTTATCCCATGCATCAGTGGTAGTTTTTGCTACCAATGCAACCTGACCTGATGTGGGTGTAAGGGCAACAAAAATCACTATCGTTGCACCTGAGTTTTCTATCAAGTGCAAGGGCAATGGTTTTTGCTGCCCTTACACATTCGACCCATTCCACATGCATCAGCGGTAGTTTTTGCCACTGATTCATCTCCATTTTACCCTAGCATATAGGGGAAGCATTTTTTGCTACCTATGCACACTGATTCTTTCCACATGCAAGGGCAACATTTTTTGCCGCCCCTGCATCCTTTTTCTCCATTTTTATCTAACTCTAGAGAATTTTTGCTCCTTCCATTTTTTGTGCCTGCTCCCCATTTTCTCTCACTTTCCAACCTACTTGCACCTTAGCCCATTCAAGTGCACTTCCCTGGTCATGATCACTTAATGTGCAAATTCCCTAGATTGCCAATTTTTCCCTAATTGTGTGATCATGACTCTTATCACAGTTCCTCCTAGAGATCCTCCTTTATCAATGTGCTTTCAATAAAGGCTTGTCTCGATGACTAAAGCTTCTCTAAATAAGTTGAAGGAAATGAAGTATTAGTATCAAGGTGTTTTCCCAGTCACCTCAGTCACTTCTAATGTCGATGACATTAGAGACACAGAGATTGGCCACGTGGATATGGCCGAGTTCATGGAGAGAAACAAGGCAAAAAACTCAAGCTCAGAGATGAAAAGAATAATTGAAAGTAACATCCACCTAGTCTTCTCTTTCCTTATGGCAGTGCATCACATTGAGTTCATCCTCTAGTGCATCCAATTCTACAATAAAGAGACCAGGGCAGTGTCAGATGCCAGTGGCAACATGATAATTCAACTGGACCCTAAATTTATTGATAAATTTTTCATGTGCCCTTTTGCTACTAAAGTTTTGAAAATTGACTTCATCGAGGTAGAGAAGGAATATGACAAAGATCTTGAGAAGGTGAAGAAGGTGATGAACAATAGATGGCTCAAGCCTCCCAGAGCCAACTTGTCTGGATGGCCACATAATTTTCCAAGAAGTGATTTTATAGAGTAATTTGGTGACTTAATTACTCTTCTCAGCATAGTATGAGGTCTACCATCTTCTTCTCAATTCCATGAATGGATGTATCCCTTTATCAAGATAATTCTATAAGGAAAATAAGTCATCTTCTAGGGTGAGTAGATCATCAATGCTCTTCATGAGAAATTGACAAAGGTGTCTACTAATTTGAAGTTCTATATGACTTCATACTTAGTATACATCATAGCTTCAATGCAAACCTTTCTAGGTTTGACAATAAAAGGAGATAGAAGAACCACCCCTGTTTATCAATATTACCCTTAGCTAACACTAAAAGGATCAATCCATCATTTTAGGAGGGTAAATGATGCCTTATTAATGGTATTTTTGTGTCTTTTTGATCCTCAACTAGAACAAAAAAGAGTATCAGATGAAGCTTGGACTGTCATCAATGATTTTGGCTGCATGTTTTTACAATTCCCTACTTTTTGCTATCTATAGGTTGGCTTTTTCCAAGGCTATCCCTACATGCTCCCCAGATTTCCTTTTGATAAATTGGTCCTAATAGAGCTATGTAGATAGATTATTATCATGCACAATAAGCAAATGGAACTTAAAAAACTAGGTTTCAGGTTCCCAATAGAGATTGGCAGATACTCAGTTTTGACTGTTGCCAAAGTAAGAGCAATGGAGATAGAAATACAACTTCTCACCATGAAGCAGTTCAAAAGAAGGCCCAATTTTGACTATAGAGGTGTCAAGTATATGATCAGAAGGAAGACTCAGTTTCATAAGCCCATGATTGAAGACATTTGGATAGACTTGAGAATAGTAGAAGATATCAAAAAAATGAATTACAACAGATTGTCTTTGGAGCAAATTGAATATCTAGGGTTTGTTGATATTCCCCCAAATCTGTTAGATGAAAAAAATATAATTAATAGTAGATACCTGGTTGAAAAAGTTGCTAACTCTCCTCTTCCTCCAATCCAATGATCCCAAAAAGAGTTGACCTCTTTAAGGATGAGATTCAAACCAATATTAGCTAACATCAATGATTGGTTAACAACCAAGTGAATCACATTGAAGGAATTCATCACAGGATCAGAGGCTAAATTCTGAGAGGAAACAAGGAAGAGGGTAGAAAATAGAACCAAGAATAAAAGTGACGTTCCTTCTCCTTTTAGGCCTCACAAGCTTAGGATCATTTTTAAGAAATCAAAGGCTGTCGAGAAAGAGCCAGAATCAACAGACATGGGGGTTAGAGAATAAAGCACTCAAGAACAGGTAGTAGAATAGATGGAAATAGATGATATGCCTACAGAGAAATAGGGAAAGGAACTCTATCTTCACAAGAGGGGGCACAACCAGTTGCACAGGTTTCTTCTTCTCCACCCCAATCCCTTGTGGCAACTCCTTCACCTCTTTCTCCCTTCAACATTCCTTCCTCTGGAGCCACCTCTCCTTTGAGATTTATTTTTGGCAACCCTCAAGGAACTTCTAGAGATGTTCTTTGATCATCAAGATCTATCCCTAGTCTCTCATCTCCTTCTTTCAATATCAGAGATAGTTCCACCATCGACTAATCAGTGGCTGATGTAGTTTTGACTGATGCTATGCCTGCTACACCCACTACGCCCGTTGTTCTCACTAATAGTGTAGATATTACCCTAGTAACACTAGCCATAGGAGCTATTGCTATATTAATTTCTTCCATTCTCCCACCTTGGTTATCAACTTTCATTCTTAAAATAAAAAAGCAACCCATCTCTACAGATGACTTTGATTTTGGCAAAATAGTGCCAGTGAAAGCTAAGACCCCCAAGAAGCTAAGGATCTTTTCAAAAATGGTTGAGAAAAAGGAGCACAAATTTTTGGAAATATCCAAACCTCCATAGGATGCAACCTTAGATAATTTTGATGAGCAGCTACTCCATTTCTCGCATTGAGTTGGGGAAAGTAACTCATGAGGGTGCAAAGAGTGATCTGCAGTTTGCAGTAGATATCATGGTCTAAAAATTTGACAGGAAGAGAGAGATGAAAGATTATTACAAGGAAAAGGTAGAACAATTGACCATGGTAGTCAGGAGATTCACTTTTACACCAGAGGTGATGGCTCCAGAAGCCTTTTCCATAGATGATCATGTTATCCAGAAAGTTGAAAAGACCTACCTAAAAGGGAAAGTACTTGAAGATTACATATAAAAGATGCATACACAAAAAATTTCCTTGCTTATAGAGGTTGCAGAGAAGATAGGTAAAATGAAGAAAATGAGGACAGCGTTGGAAGACCTCATCTCTCTTATTTCTCAAGATATTGACAGCACAAACAAATATCTTAGCAAGTGGGTAGAGATGAAAGCTGAAGAAACACACCTTAGTATTGATCGGCATCATTGCCAACAAAGATTCTTATGTTGAAATCAAAGAATCACTAATATACAAAATCCAAGTACTTAAGGAGCTGATCGATGACCTTGAATCTTCCAAGGATGCCAGTGAAAAAAGTGATACTGACCTGTTGAACAGATTGGAGGAATTGCCTTGCAAACTCACCTCTCGAGACAATCAATTTCTTTTAGTAGAGGAAATGATTCAAGAATTCAAAGGTATGATCTAAAGGGAATTCAAAGAGAAGGCATTTTCAATAACTTCTATGGATAACATCTTAGATACTCAATTAACTATGGATAATCTAAGAGCTAGGTTAACTTGTCATGTAAAAGCCATCACAGCAGTGAAAGATGCTACAATCAGAGCTAAAGTAATCTTCAAGAATACCATTGCACTAGATAGTATAGGAATACAAGCATCTATCACCATGTATGATGCTCACTTGAAGAAGTTTGGCGACAAGAGTTGAATTATTCCTCCATTCTCTCTTCTTCATTCTTCTCATGTACTTTGTAATTGACTTAGGACATTCACACATGTAATTTTGTCTGGAGTAAATACATGCACTTTTGTAATATGTAATTACATGTAAAAATCTGAAAAATGTCCCAAAGTCAATGCTGACTCATCTTTGACTAGGTTTTCAATATTTTAATCTTTTTCCAATTTTGAAGGTTTTTCCCTATATATAGAGGGAACCTATTTTGTAAAAAGGGATCTCTAGATAATTGAGAGCAAAAAATCTGCCAAAATTGAGATACTTCTTGAGACTTTGTGCTCAGCTTGTAAATCATATTTTGTTGAATGAATGAGAAATAGGTTAATTTTAGACTTTGTGTTGAGATAATTTGTGTTATTTAGGAAATAGATCTTATGTCCTCTTTCCTGATAATATCTCATTCATTTGATTGAATAAGCAAAGTGTGTGTGTGGGATTATCTAAAGACCATTCTAAAGGATAAAAGAAAGACTTTGAGCTACTTTTATCTTTGTGATCTTTTTATCTATTGTAGTTTTAGGTGAAGACTTTGAACTTTACTCTACTATTACTTGTGCTCCATATCAGTGAAGGAAGCAATGAAAGACTTTGTGCTTTCGTGGGTTTTCTCACGGACCTAGTTACTACTCCAGTAGATTTTCTGCTATGCATTGAATAACATTTTTAAAAGAAGAGGAATGCTTTTAGCCATCAATCAGGATCTCTCTCTTTTGTTCTATGAACATCATCTTTGAAAAAAGAGAGATGGATGCTATTATCCTACCCTGAGTACTATTTTTTGCTTATTTATATACATATATAACATATAAGTGATTCATAGGGAACCTCCCTTTGATGAGAGGAGAGATTTATCTCATATATATGGGTAAACCCACACTTTTTATTGTATAAATCTCTTTGTACTGTGGTTGATATACCCATTTTGTCATTAGTTAGTTGATGACAAAATATTCACCCAACACTCTGCATCAAAGTGTTGATTCTTCCTTTTTGGAGTTGTCAAATGTTATTTTTTAGGAGCTTAACTACTATAAATTTGATCAAACCAGCATCAACTTTGATCAATTTTCCTTTGAAAGAAGTAGGTTCCACTGGGCATGCCAAAAACTATTATAGGCTTAATTTTTACCCTTAGAGAGGGTTCTTCAAGCTCTCTCTAACTAAGATATAATATTGGGGAAACCCTAGGCTATGGGTAACCTATATTAGGGTTGAACCTCTAAATAAGATTGACTTGCTCTTAATTCTCACCTAAAAATAATGCTAAACTAATGATTCATAAAGAAAAGGGTTAGAAAGATGGTAAAGGATCCTAAGAAAAATAGAAGGGTGATGTACCAAAGTTAAGTGGGCACTCATATAATCTTGAACACACACTGGATCAATAAAAGACAACTATGGCTTACTCAATCTCACTAGTTACATAAATATTTCATAGAAGAGGTTCCAAATAGAACACTAATCTAGACCTAAAAGTTAGCTTGAAAACACCTTCAAAGAGGCAAGCAGAAGGACAACGAATTAGGAAGAATTTACTTCACAAATTTATCATGCACAAGCATACTAAGCACTGATTAAAGGAAAGAGATAGGAAAATAGTTGATCCTATTATTTTAAAAAGTAGTTCTTACAATATTTTGATAGGATTTAACCTTATATAACAAGCACACTCTTGCAAGAGTCTCAATTAGTATCCTTCTCTTAGAAAATAAAATGCTAAATTCTAAAAGCTGAGAACCCCCTTAAAGGGAATGAGTCTAGGATATATAGAAGAAGAGAGGCATCCAAAAAGGATGTAAGAGAATGCTATCAAATAAATAACACTTGTCTTGGGTCATTAAATGAAATCGAACAATTACCTTTCACTCTTTAGCCAATGGAAACATTACCACATTTTTTATCAATCTGAACACTACATGTGGCTTATAGAGTGAGAAGGTTTCCAAAGGTTTTGAGGATGAATTAAATTCTCTTAGATGTTGTTCCCAATACTAGACCTTTTATTTTATCCTTCATGCCATCTCTCCCTTGAAAAAAAAACATCATGTTCATAGATTTGATCGGATCATGTCTCTGTGCCTTTTAGGTAACTACTTATCAAGACTATGGCCATGATAAAGAAAGATCTTTTGTATTAATTATATCTCTACTTTACCTTCATGTTTGGATCATAGGTATATCTATAGGTGTAAAACAAATTTAAGGCTATTGGTTTTCATATAGTTTACATATTAGTATAGACCTATCGACTATATAACACCTTTTTGTATTGTGGTAGGTCAAAAAAGACCCATCTTTTCTTTGTAGAAACCAAAACTGTATATGCATACATTGATCCTCCTTAAAAGGATGAACACTATTATAGAAATAACTCTAATATAGAAAAAATATGAACCAAAGGTCCATATTTTAACCTTAATGGTGATACATATGTGTTCTTTTCACCTTATTACATCACCTGAACCATTATATGGCATTTGAACCAACTATAATGGCATTTGAAAACCCTACAAAACCCTATGTACATGGTTTAAAATAGCTTCCCAACCCTTGTTAAGAATCTTGGGCTCATGCTTAATCTAATTGGTTGTCAAAATCTGACTCAAATCATTAACAAGTTGACTCAACTCACTATGTTGATTTTAAACTATATGAAAGCCCATGGATCATTGATATTCTACTTGCTAAACACATCCTTAAGGCTTGTCATGAATACATTCCTCTTTGACCACTGATCATTGTTAGATCTAAATACTTAATTAAATGCCAGACATCAATCTATTGGGATAGACTATTTGAAATAAAATGTCTAGTTCATGGTCTTAAAATTGACATCTTCATTCCCATCAAATGGCATTCATGTGACCATCTTTTATGGTCATGCAACCATCAAATTTAAGTTCAATAGGATTTATCTTGTTCTATTTTTAAAGTTGACATCCTACTAACTGTCATTCTATATTCTATAGAACATGATTGACATTTCATAGACCATCAAATTCAAGCACATATAGATATTTACCCAAGCCTTAATTTGATGTTAGCACGAATGTCTTATGTTGTAGGTCTATATTCAAAAGATTATAACTTGAAAATCAAAATTCATGGAGGACTCAAACTTTCAAGGGATGTTCCTAAGGTCAAAAAGGACAAATATATTTGATCCATTGGTCTCAAGATCTTCCAAATTGAATATATTCAATGCTTAAGATGGTTGGTCCATGTCTACTCCATTGTGACATCCTAGTGATGGTCGAGCTCATTTGGCTAAGTATGAGAAACTTAGTGAAAATTGACTGAAGAGCCAACTTTGCACATGAATAACTTTGTTTGCACTTTGATAGAGGACTTGGGACTTGGTGAGTAGAAAATAAGAACTAATATGAAAAAACCCATATAACTAATTTTCTCTACAAATTTTGCATGTGTGAGATATGGCTTTGTGAAAATGCTCACTCAACTATGTTGGAACTTCCTGAAAAATGGCTATGGGAAAACATGCAAAATTTAGCTAAGAGGCCAACTTTGGACCTTCATATCTTTGGATGGGATTGGTTATAGAACCTAATATTTGGCACATATGATCTTGACACAAAAGTGAACAAATCCATATGACTAATTCTTCTTGACTCATCTATATGTGTGATATTTGGCCTCATCAATCTACATACTTGTTCTTTCTTCAATTGGATCCAAAATGTAAAGGTGAACTCAATGAAGAACTAGATGGATCCATTACATTTACACACTCATTTCAAGCACTTTTGATACTCCATAGGGTCTCTAAAATATAGATCATGCTCTAAATTTTTAGAACACATCAAAACGTGTATGCTTCATCAAATCATGTAAGAGCTTCTTATGTGGGCCAAAAAAATGGTCTACAAAAACATCAATGATCATGAAGTTCTCATCTCTGACCATTATTTTTATGAATCCTCTAAGGCTCTACCTTAATACACTATTCCTTAACTAATCTTTGCCCTCTTCAAGATAGGCTTCCCTTGAGTATTGGTTGTAAGTGTCTACTAAAGGTCAAATATTATGTATCATGTTTGAAACCATCACATTACCTTTTGACCTCATTCATCATCAAAATCTCATGAAACTTCAATTAAACATGACATTTCATCATGGACACTATGCTTGAACACTCCTCACTATTTTTGGAGATAGGCCTTAACTCTATAAGAGGGTTTTAGGTGCTCATTATGAGCTACTTGAGTCATTTAAGGCTTTGACTATGTTGTTCTTTGGCTCTTATATTGTTAATTCTCATAGTAGTCACGAAATTATGTAGATTCAAACTACCTTCTTGACACTTGAGTAGATTTATGATTACTAAGACCTTTTCCACTAAAGGTTTTGTCCTTATTTAGGCCTGTAGGTGTCTAAATTGATACTTGACTATTAAGCATATGACTACCTCTTATTTTTTATGATATGAATTCTCTTCATAAGATTTAATCAAGAAACCTACATTTATGTCCATATTAACAAAAATAACTTGATATTCTCCTTAACATTAGTCATTAAGAACTGCAAACCCTACTATATGTGTATGTTGATTATATGATTACATGAACTAAGGTGAAATAACCCTGAGAAGGTCATATTAGTCTTGGTGAGATTCATATTAATTCATGTCAACTTTGAAGGGAGTTTAAACCAATACCATTTATAAGATATCCTTCACACATTCCTTTTCATCTTTGTACTTCCAATTAAAGCCTTTGACTGCACTCAATCTTTTGTAAAGATTGATCATAGGTTCAAATTATAGTTTTGCACTTATAGAACTCCAAGGCCATTATCATGCTCTCATTATTTCTTGATATCATCCTTTTCCATCATGGTTATAGCTTACTCTTTTAAATCTAGCTATAGGTCTTAATTTTGCCTTTTGAGCTATTAAGACTTGGTAGCTTGAGGATGGTTTATGATTAGGAATGAAACCATGATATGAACAAAACCATTAAATCATATGTTCTAGTGATGATGTCATCCTCCAAAATCTTATGTTCTTCTCAAACTAAAAATGACTGTGATATGACTATACCCTTGTATTGTTTTATATAGATAGAGATTAGAATTGACCTTGGAGAGGTCACCAATCATGAATACAATGTTTGTCTCTTCATTATTTCAACTTGAGAAGGTGGATCAAATCTTCTTTGTATGATAGAAATATTCATGCCTTTAGTGCCTTAAATATTACATTTTCTTGAATACATCTTGATTATAGCCTTGATTTTCATCAAAATCTAATTGTAGGTCTTTCTTCCTAGGATTCTTAAGCCACTCAAGGCCTAACATATGTTGTTCTTTAGCTCCCCTCTTGGCATCCACTTCATATTATCTTGTTATGTATTATAATGAAGTAAATAGCCTCCAAAAGACTAATAAAGTCTAAAAACTTATCAAGAACAAGCATATGCCTATTGCAAGTAAATGCCTCAATTAAAACCTATAGGTAAGGTTTTTTGTTCTACATATCATTTTGAGTGACCAATGGAACTTAGTGTTCCTAACTCTTTGAAGGTGATGAATGGTGATGAAAACTTGGAATGGAGAAGGGTAGAAGGTAGGAAACCTTGAATGGAGAATGGGAAACTATGAATGGAGGGTGGAAAGAATCCTTGAACACAGTAAGAATGGTAGTAAAAATAGGGCTGTGAGAATGGATGAAAATGAAGGTGGAAGAGAGACAATAGGAATACCAAGATCAACTTAGAGTCCCATGCAAGCATGTGCATATGCTTGAACACATACATAAATTTAGAGGCCATTTCTATAGGATAATAAGGTGAAAATGAAACATAGAAGTCTATAAAAACCCTTAAACTATGCTAATAAACCTTAGTTTTTGCTAAATAAGCATTTTAAGGTGATTGAAAGCCATGAAGGACTTGGTTATGAATATTTTTGAAGAGTATCATGATAAATTTGGCATGAGGAACATATGAAAACATGAATTAGATCACTTCCAATAAGAAACCAAGAATATTGAAACCCTTTCTCTCTCATAGTTCATATAACTATCCTTTCGAAGCATGCCAAACTTTAGATTACACACCTTATCTTATTGAGAATTATTTGGTATTAACATGTGTGAAAAATGAATACTTTTTAACATGGAGATTAATTAAATGTCCTAAAAAATCCCTAAAAATTTGAAATTTCTTGAAATGATTCCCTGGTGAGGAGAAATTACAAAAAACTGGTTGCCTTCATCGATGAAAGACTATAGAATTAAGATTGAATTCAAATGTATGGTTTTTGAAGGAGAGAAAGAAAAGTTTAGATCCAATTATAGCATCAATAATTTCCTTGAGTCTAGTTTATTTGACCAAAAAATTAGACATGTACCTTCTCTCTAATGGCCATACTGTCATAAAACCTCTTAGGCAGTCCTTATATGCAAAAAAACCAATTGAAGGTAGGGGACCAATTTTGGGCCTATTTTACCTCAAAATTCCATGAAATTCTTCATTAACCTATGTAATTCCATACTTCACCTGTTAATGCCCCTTTTTATATGGATGGTTGTATGAATTTTATACTTTACTTGTAAATATACATGAAAAAGGCCCTTTTTCACCCTTCTATTTCATTTTAAGGTTTCCACTACCAAAATTAGAAGGTATGAGAAGCTACAAATTTTTTTCATCAGGTGAGGACAAAAATTTAATATTTTTTAACCTTTTAATTGCCAAATTTGGCACGTGGACCCCAAAAATCCCCTTTTCACACAGACTTTCTTTAAGTGGCTTTTTTTCAAAAATGAAACTTTATAAATAATATAAATTCATATATATGAACCTTTTAAAAGGTAAATTTACAATTTTAATGGCTTATTATACCATAATTTTAATATTTAAAGACCAATTTTGTCTTTTTTGGTTAAATAACATAGTTTTACAAAGGGCAACTAATATTGAATGTTAAATAAGAATGTGATAGCCTTATGAAAGGATTCAAATGAAAATTTTAATAAATTTTGATCATATTATCAATTTTATAATCATTTAATACCTTTATACACTGAATTATATTGGAAAATCTTCATGATGAGTCACCAATTATCTTCTTTTTGCCATCTCCTTTAGAGCATTCTCAGACCACAAAACCACTTGTAACTCTATCAAAACCTCAAAAATAAGCTTGAAATGGTTGATGACACTGAACAACTCACTTTTCACTTGAAAAATAATACATCATGATAACTATGAAAAAAATTTAACTGTTGGGGTTGGAATTTGGCCTTGATAGGATAAATTATCGACAGTTATTTTTTAATGAAATTTTGTTTATGGAATTTATATTTATTGATATCTTTGTTCCAATATGATAATTCTAATAAAATTAATGAATTTATCTAGCATAAACCCTTAAAACCCTTAACACTTTAGATTTGTAGATTCATATCATTACAATATGACAAGAATCAAGGCATACATATAGGGTAAAAATAAACAAAAAGGAGTGTGAAAATATAGGTTTATTCTGTATTTATAAAAACTATCAAAATAATAAAATTTTAATAGGACTATAAAGTCCATGTCAGAATTAATTATAATATTAAATGGACTATAATATTATTTATTGGCCATATTACTATAATATTATTTACCCCATGGCCAATAAAATTCCACCACGTGTCTTATTGTGATCATAGTTTTGATTAATATATTTACCTTGTATATTTCAATATTTATTTTAGTTATGGACCCATTTTGTTTATCATATAGGAGTGGACACATTTAATCATAAATTAGATTGAAATTAACAATTAGACCACATATTCACCTTGGTCACTTTGAGAATGATACATTCCATGATCTTGTGATCACTAAAGGATAACCATGTGTCACATAAGCATAGACAAGTAGAAGGGCATAGTTAACAAATGGAACTTCATGGGTCTGAATCACTTGGGGAGGCCATGCATCACTTAAAGTTGTATGAAAATAATAATCATAATTTATTAATTTAATGGGTCCACATTAATTATAAAATTGAAAAGTTACCATGTGAACCCAAGGTCATGTGATTTTTCCACATGGATGGTGATGATGCTATGTGGATGTTGCATTAAATTTGATTTTCTTCAAAACCATCACTATTCCACTCTAATGAACCACAAGCCATATATTCTTCCATATGGATGGTGATGATGCTTCATGGACTTTACATTAAATTAAAAACCCATCACTGCCTATCATCGACTCACAAAATAATTATCTGATATTGAGGGATGAATAGGGATGTTCACACATTGATATTTTAAATTTTAATTCCATTTAGTGCACATAAAATATTTAATGTATGATGGGATCTATAATTCAAGTTAAATGAGTGAAAATCATTGAATATTGATGAATATCACATTAAACCTCTATTTTTGGGTGCATGTCACAATGAATAATGGAACAAATGAGTGTACAAAATAAAATCTCTAGATGATACAAGTGGGGAAGAAGGAAATGTTAACTTAAGTTTAGTCTGTAGTGGTATTAATAAATTTAAAAAATCATATAGAGTTTAGTGGCCACTAGATTGGACTTAAATTTTGAATATTGATTACAAAGGGGTCATGCATGGATTAGAATTGCAAAATTTACGTAGTTTACAAATATATTAAGTAATCTCTTAGTTTCATTTTAAAAAGGTAGCCACTAATTTCATGAATGTGTTATAAACAATAGAATATTTAGGGGAAAAAATTAAAAATTATTCATGGTGCACAATTATCTTATAAAATTCCTAATTTAGATAAGGGATAAATCTAAAGTTGCCTCAAAGTGGAAATATTATCTTAGTTATCTTTATGATTAGATGACTTACTAGATTTAAAGATAGAATTGTTTTATATGTTTTTAGATAGATTTATGATATCCTATTTTTATATAAGTGATCACATGAAAAATTATTTTTCAAAGCATGGTAGTGGTCCATTAGAAAATTATAAATACTTTATATTAAGACTATTTTTGTTAGGAAGGAAATATGGAAGACTGTATGCCTAATAAATAATTGTGGATGTTTTGGGATTCTATTGTTTTTTCCCTTTCTCAAACTCAAATTGATGTTGTATATTTATTAGTTTAAGTGATCACTATATGAGGTATATATTCTTATTTATGAGTAGCTTAGATTTACTATTTATGATATTGTAACCATTTGTATAAGTAAATCTTTGATATCTGATTAATATAGTTGGATTTTAATTTTTTCTATTTTTATATTAACTTTGATATTTATCAATTAATATATTTGAATGTGCATATTTAGATTATCCATTGTCAATTTATCTTGAAAATAGATGTTGCAGGAATTTAATCATAATTTATTAGAACTTACACCCTTGCACTATGTTTATTCAAATTTAATTGAATTCTATATTGGATTAATTCTAGTTATTTACAGTGAATCTCAAAAAGTGTTTTATTGAGAAAAATAATATGTTAGTAGCAATATAAAACCTTATTTTATAGCCTTCCCTTCCTTTACTTTTGAATTTTTTAATGATGATCAAATTATTGTAACATAGTATCCTTTTAAATATCCATGAATTGGTTAGTCTCAGGTGTTTTTTTAGGGAGTAATTTGAAATAATATAGGTAAATTTTAGAGACATGTCTACAACTACATTACTCATCAATATATTCAACTAATTAAAAATCTTTCCCTAGGTTACATCTTGTGATCCTAAAACAAGTTAGTTTACCATTCACCTATTGGAACCTATTCACAAACTTACATCAATAGTAAACTAGCATTATAATGAGGGAATGAATGAAAATATTCCATGATACCAAAATATGAAACAATATGTGATGATGCAACCTAGTTTTTCAAACCCATCTTAATTTATGTGCGTAAAATACACTTAAACACATGTTAGTATTAGAAAATGAGACCTACCAAGTCAAAGTGGAGTTAGTCCAAAATTATAAAATCCATAAAAATAAAAAAATAAATAGAAACATGTCTTAGCTTGTTGAAATAACCAAAAAAATCCCCAATCTTCAACATGAATTATAAAAAAATGCTTTCAATCCTCCTAAAACTAATAAATGATAGAACAGTTGAGGAACATGTTCATGTTTTCAAAAATGCTCTGGGATCATTGAATGTTCAATATAATAATATAGCCTATAGGTTATTTCATTTCACATTAGAAGGCCTTGAGTAAAATCAATTTTTAAATCTAAAACCTAGTTCAAACTATAGTTAGAAGGAATCAAAGGATGTATTTATTATAAAATTTGGATAACTCACTGATCCATTCACTTTATTGAACTAGTTGTCCACACTCAAGTGATAACCCAATGAATCATTATATCCAAGAAATGACTTCATTTTTCCCTAAATAATATTCCTTTTGTGTGGATTTAAATGTACATTCTATAACTCATTACTAATTAAAAATATCAAATGAGTACTTTGCCTTGATTATTATATGCAAATTAATGTTACTTGTTTACACCACTTTGCTCCAACCTTTTTCTTGAAAAGCTAATAATTTTGTATATTTAGGTTATATAAATGTACTAGAGGTAAAATATTTATTTTGACAAATAAAAAAGACTTCCGAAGATCAATTTAAACTAGTTTTGATAATCCCCAATCTAGCTCCATAGATCACTAGACTAGATCTAGAATCCATCAATCTGGCTATGGAGATCACCAATTAGGCTCTAGATATCTCTAGTCTAGTTCAAGAGATTCCCAAACTAGATATTGATATGATTAGAGACTAGTTTTAAAGTATTTGATGAGCTTGAAAAATGACATTTTTGAATATTTTTCATCATGATGAAACTCATATTTACTTTATTATAATCATTCAAGTCTATTTTTGGAAGATTTCTAGAAGTCATATATAAAATTTCCAAAAGTAATATGTTTATTTATAGTCATAAGTATTTATATAATTTTATCTAAATCAATTATAAGTACTATAATGGGGTATGTTTATAGAATATAAATGGATTCAATTGCAAGAATAAATTTTGACAAGTAGCAACCAAAGGTAGCACATGAAAACCAACGCCAACACTCTTCCATTGATTTGCTCCTTAAAATGTGGAAAGGATGTTATCTTTCTATTTTCAATAAACATGAACCTATTTAGTTATAGTCTTGTTAGGAGGTTAGTATATTTTGGTCAAATGTTTTAAAAGTGTTGTCACATATAAATAATGTCTTCTTAATGATTTGGTAGTAGAGAATAGAATTAGAGCATGTAATAAGTAAAGGATTAAAGCATAAAACTAAGATTTTATAGCATTGCAAGCATTTATATAATTAATGAAGAATTATTTACATGATATTTTTACTATAATATTATTCCAAGGGAGAGTAAGGGCCCACTCAACCAAGAAATTAAGATCATTTGTGATATTTATATGTTTATGTTATGTGTTTTTGCATTTCATTCCTTTATGTAAAGTGTTGCATGACAAATTCTAACTTGTAGGTCTCTGTGCATGTTTAATGCATGTGTTATTTAATTAAATTCTTTGGATTTGTACAACATTCCCTTTAAAATCATTTCTAATTTTTGTAACCTAGAATAGTTTTACATGTTTCCTTCAAGACCAATTTTTGTTGCAATATTTGTGTTTCCTTTTAAAATCACTTTCTATTCTAGTAAAGAGTGTTTCCATTCTAATTATTTTAATTTAGTAAGAGTGTTTAATTTTAAAAGCAATAGGTTATACTTAAATTTAAAAAACAATCCAAACTTCCCCCCCAAATAAACAATTGTTAGTCACTATCTTGCATACCTTACAACTAACTACCGTTAGACATCTACCTTAGTTTTATATGACACATACTCAACTTAGTTGATTAAATGAAGAGGGAACAATGACCCTCATCATTTTTGACACAATTTTTAGGGAATTTCTAGGTGTTGGTAGGGTATAATATCCTAAATTGATAGTTGATTAATAAAAAATATCATAAATAAGATAAATTTATGAATAGAAAAAAAAGATTTATAGGGAAGATATATTCATAATAACCCTAAAAAAATAAAAAGAACTAATAGGTCACAAGAGGAAATATTAATAGAAAACCTTTTATGAAAATAAATCCAAACTATTAAGGAGGAAATGTTGCTAGCCTCACCTAAACTTTGGGATCATTCCCTAAAGGTAAGTACACCATTGTAAACAAAGAAATTAAGGCTAAAAATATTGTAAAATAGAGTTTTGAATCCAAATCAAGTATCCTTATAGCCACTTCTGATGATTAGACATCTCCCAAGAGAACTCTCTATACCATCTTTTGGAAAACTATGGGAGATAATCCACTAAATAGGGTTATAGGAGATAGAGTTTAACCACTAGGGAAAACTTTCGTCTATCCTATTATCCTATATCAAGATGAAAATGTTAAAATGAATAACATATCCACATCCATAATACCTATTTTTAGGGAATTATCCACATAATACCCTAGCCAATTTATGTTTGATTTTAAAGTCTTGGGTCAAACTTATGATTACAAAACTAATAATCAAAAACTAAAATTGTTCCCTTCTAAACTTAAGGATTCATCCATGAGATGGTTTATGGGTTTACAACCAAATTATATTCATACATGGGATGATATTTAAAATGGATTTTTGGACAAATATCATGACTTTATAATAAGGGATAAAAATATGAATTCTTCCACATAAAACAAAAATAAGATGAGAATATGGAAGAGTGTCTTGATTATTTCTTCTTTGCACATAGAAGATGTGGATATGATTTAGGAGAAGATTTAATTAGAATGGTTTTATTAAATATATTAGATGATGATGATAGATGATCCTTGAAACTAATGGGAAAAAGAGATAAATAAACTAGGTCTCAGTGATATTGCTGAACTATGCAATAATTACTCAAGAACAAGAGCTAGTATTAGAAAATGAAAAATATGAAAAGGAAGCAATGATGTAGGACAACTCATGGGGGAATTTTAAATTCTTAAAATAGACATTTTGGTTTAATTAAACAACAAAATAGATGGATTTAAATCAAAATATAATGCTACTATTGAACCTTTGGCTATGTATTGCCTAAAATGTAGGTTGAAACATACACTCCAAGATTGCCCTCTTGATATGACATATATGTGTGGAATTTTTGATATAGATGACCATGATAAAAAAAATTATATCCTCTTACCTATAATAAATAATCAATTAAAAAAATCTACCAAACCAATGGAAGAGCTCAACTATATACAAATACAAGGGAAAATTTTCTCTTATAATCTAAATCCAAATCACTTTATTCCTAGAACTCCTTTCAATCCATAGATGATGCCATGGGGTAGACCAATGCATCCAAAAACATGGGGACCTCTAATTTATCCTCCATAATATTGAACATCACCATATCCATGGGTATCACAACAAAAACAATAACCATGGATTCCATAAACTAATAAATAATGGGTACCTCAAATGTTCATTCAGTAAAGGAGGTTTCCACCTCAACAAGTATTGATGCCTCCTCTGCCTACTTAGCTTCCATAAACTGAACACGTAGCCTAGCCTTAATTACCTTTAAAAAATTTATCAAACCCAAAGAATATATAATCATCCCCTATCTATGGGAATGAACAAGAATGAACTATGGGGTCAATGTCTTTGACTATAGTAATGTCTAGCTACAATCAAACAAGAAATTAACTAGTCTTCCAATCACCATTACAAAAATTCCTATTGAAAAATAAAGTTAAAACCCTATAAATAATCTAATGAAATATAAATAATACATTAAATAAAAATAAAACCTTGGTAAAATACTCCACCAATTCTATTTCCTGAGATACTTAAGGAAACACCAAATAAAGATGAATCTAACTTAGTCTAAGAACTAAGAAAACTGAGTATTGAGATCTCACTACTATAAGTTATAAAAGACATTATAAAAATTAATAAAATAATCAAATTTTTGTACATTAAAACTCAAATAAGGATACGTTAATATCCCAAGACCATTTAAGTAGATGGAAAAGTCACATACATCTTAGCATGAAAACTACTACCAAAATATGGAGATCATAAGAGTCTAATGATCACTTTAGCTATAGGAAAGAAGGAAATACCTAATGTGTTAATTGACCTAGGAGATATTATCAATGTTATGACATCAAACATGTTTAAATTTCTCTCACTAGTTGTATTAAAATTGATTACTAAAATATTAAATATGGTTGATCAATTCATTACCAAACTAGAGGGAATTATAGAGTATATCTCAATAACAATAAAATCTTTAGAATTACCCATGGATATTATGATACTTCAGTGAAAGAGTAAAACATTAGGTTAGCCATTTATCTTATAGAACCATTTATATCCATATTTTTATCGCTCATATATGTTATATCCACATCTATGGCCATCTCAAATGGATTAATAGTAATGAAAATTTATTTATATCCACCTACAAAACCATATCCAAATTCTATAGTTCACTTGTGGCTAGATGAACTAGAGAAAAACAACAATATTATTTCCTCTTTGGACATGGTATTAGTTATAAAACATGTGAATTAATTAGAATAGGATTTAATGAGTTGCATTGAAAAAGTCAGTCTAGTTCTAGAAATACCTAATCTAGATTTGGAGATGCCTAATCTAGCTCAAGAGATGCCTAGTCTAGATCTAAAAATGCATAGTCTATCTACAAACATGACCAACATATAAATATAAGTTTTTATACCATATTTGGAAGGTTAAAAAACAACCCTGATGATGCTTAATATAATCATATACCTCTCCAATAGAGCATTGTTAGTTGGACACATGACAGTTAAGAAATGTTTATTTCAATTTTTTATTATCCTCTAGCAAATGCTATTTCAAAAGGAGAATCCTTTATTATACATAACCACCTTACATATGTTACAACCTCATAATTTCACGTTTAAATCTCTCATGAGTGAATATAGGCAAGTTAGTTCCATCTATCCAGGGACAGAACAACTAGTATTCCAAATGGGAAAAATGTTAAATATAAACAATTGACTAGACAATGAGAAAGAAACTAAGGTATTTGACATTATGAAAATCCATAAAAAATCCTTTTCTTGGGAGTATAGTGACATTAAAGACATTCAACCAAATTTTTTTACTCATCACATTTACATAAAAAATTAAACTAGTAAGACAACCACATAGAAGAATTAATCCAACATTGAGGGATATGGTCAAAAAAAGAAATATAAAAATATTATAAATAGGATTCATCTATCCCATATTAGATATTTAATAGATGTAAACCCTTGTTAAAATACCAAATAAACATGGAAAATGGTGGATATGTATAGATTATAGAGATTTCAACATAGCCACCATGAAATACTACCTCCCTTTGCCTTTCACAGACCAAGTCCTAGATAACCTAGTTTGGAAGAAATTGTTTTCCTTTTATGATGGGTTTAGTGGATAAAATAATATAAGGGTAGCCAAAAAATATTAGGATAAAATAACCTTACATGTACTTTGAGGGTATCTACATATAAAGTCTTACCCTTTATCCTATGCAATACACCAATAAATTTTCAAAGAGTAGTCTTAACTATATTTTTTGATCTTAAAAATGTATTTTGAAATGTACATAGATGAATTTATAGTGCATGGTTATTATTTTGATGAAGCCTTAATAAAACTATATAAAGTGTTAACCTAGTGTGAACAACATCAATTAGCCCTAAGCCATGAGAAATTTCTGATGATGTTTGATTAAGGAATAGTCTTAGGTCATCTCATCTTATCTCAAGGAATACAAGTTGACCCTAAAAATATTAAATTATTATCATAGTTGCTTGTACCTAAGAATCAAACTGATATCAAAAGTTTTTTAAGACATGTAGTAAACTATAGGTACTTTATAGAAGATTTTAGTGAGATAGATGCACCTATGTTTTGTATGATCACTAAGGATAGTAATTTGTGTGGAATGACAATTGTCAAAATTATTTTAAATTAATAAAGCAAAAACTAATTTCTAATCCAATCTTGAGAGGTCCTAATTAGGAGAAACCTTTCCACATATACACATATGCATCTAACAATGTCATGGGGGTAGTCTTTAGGTATAAATATGAGGAGTGTAATATGTATGCTATTTATTACATTAGAATTTAATGCACACTAAAACAAATTACACAACAACTGAAAAGGAGTTCCTAGATGTTATGTATGACATGAAAAAGTTCCATCACTACATCACTAGTTATCAAATATTTGTTTATATGTACTATTCAGATATAAGGTATCTAATGAGAAAGCCAATGGTAGGAGGTAGGATCAATATATGGTTACTACTCTTAAAATAATTTGATATCACAAACATTGATAATTAAAGAAAGACTAATGTAGTTGTTGACTTTTTATCAAGATTGAATGTTTCAAGTGAAGGTGAACAAGTAGAGGATAGTTTTCTATATGATCAAATGTTCATAATTTCAACACACACACACACACACACACACACACACACACACACACACACACACACACACACACACACACACACACACACACACACACACACACACACCATGATTTATTGTTGTGGTTGACTATCTATATATAAGAAAAATTCCTTGTGACTTCACCCATAAAGAAAGGAAATTTTTGGTTATAAATGTGATAGTTATAAATGGATTAATGGACATGATATGGTACTTCATAGGTGTGTAAGAGAAGATGAAATTTTTGACATCTTAAGAACTAGCCATGATGAACTAAGAGGAGGCCACTATTCAACCAAGATGAGATTGGTCATAAGATCCTTGGGGCTAGTTACTACTAACTTTCACTTCAAAAAAACATGAAAAGATATATTTTCAAATGTGATCCTTGCTAAAGGATGGGGAAAATTACATTATCCAATGAGATACCTCTCCATCCTCAAGTGGTTTTAGGACCCTTTGAGAAATGGTGGTTAAATTTAATTGGTATCATTGATCCACCATCTCAAAAAAAGGAGTACATCCTAGTTTTTATTGATTATGTCACCAACTAGGTAGAGATTAAATTTCTACCATTTTCTATGAAGAAATAATTAATGATTTTTTGTACTATAAGATCATGTAATGTTTTATATTACCAAGATCAATCGTGTTAGATCAAGGCCCTTAATTTTCATCTAGCATGATCAAATATTTCAAATAATACTACCAAATGACTCATTATAATTCATAAACATACCATCTTCAATCCAATATTCAATATGAGATTACCAATAGATAAGTAGATAACATCTTGACCAAGATAGTGAGAATTAGAAAAGATTGGGAAATCAAGTTACCTGAAGTAGTATGGTCCTCTAACACAACATGAAATACCATAATATTATTTTCCCCATATGAAATTGTATATTGAGAAACCCCATTACTTATAATTAAATTTGAGTTGAATTCACTAAGAAAAAAAATGTGTATAAGCATAGATTTGGGTGAAGCATAAACATAAGGATTATTGAAATAATGAACTTGATGAGATGAGACTAGAGGAATTAAATCAAATATAACTTATTCAATAGTAAAGGAAGGCATGGAATGACAATCACATCAAGGAAATATTATTCAAGGACATAACTTCTTGTTTGATTCAAAGTACCAACAATTCAAAAGTAAACTTTGTACTAGATGGCTAGGTCCTTCTTATATAGAAAAGATTTTTTATCGTGGATCAATTATATTATTGATAAATGATGGAAACAAAAAGACACTCTTGGTAAATAGACACAAGTTGATGATCTATCATCAACCTCCAATAAAGGACAAATTATTTAAATAGATTTAATCTTGAAAATAATTTGGATATATGGAAGAACCTTGTTATTCTATCATAACCAGAGAATGATATTTTGATTTCAATAGAAGAGGGGTATTAAAAACTAGTAAATGGTAGTCCTCTTCCCCCAAAAAGTTAAAAATACAAAATAATTAAAATTATATATAAAAAAAAGTTAAAATTTTGAAAACTAGTAAATGGTAATTTGTTCAAGGAATAAAGCAATAAAATAGTACTCCTAGTTGACTTGTGTAAAACTTTGAATTTTTTTGTGTGGTCTCTTTATCATAAGACAAGTGGTATAGCTAGGAATAAATATAAATCATAGGTAATTAAATGTAGTTATATTAATTATTTTATGAGTAGTATTATTTCTAAGTTTTAGATGTAATTTAATGCACAACCAAAAATAATATTCCTATGAGTAAAGACATGCCAAAAAGAGGTATTTTCAAAAAGTTTACAAATATATTTTATAAAAAATTAATGTGTACCATTTGGATGTTATTTACATTGAACAAAAAATAGATACGATGTCATTAAGGTGATTAGCTCTAAAAAATCATGAGGAAAAAACATTTTTCAAAAGGCTCATCATGATTTAGATAACTGAAGGCATGAACTGAATTATGTAAAGGAATGATGGAATTTTTTTGCATGATAGAAAATGATACAGATATATTTTGGTCCTCTAAAGTAACTCCACATGTGGGTATTAATTTTTTCTCTCCCATCAAACCATCCCATATCATAGATTACTCAAGCTTTGATATATTTTGAGAGCCAAGGAAATTAATTATAGAGATTGTTAAGTGAGCCTTGCTTTATTATTTTCCAAAGAATTGTATACTATAATATTCCCAAAATAATGTAACTTGATAAAATCATACATCACTCCTCCAAATTTATTCTCAAGGGTTCCTCATAGCACCAAATCTCTTTGAAAAATTCATACACTAGGTCATAAAAATAAATCAGAACCTGAATCTGTAACACTATTGTTAGAAGATGAAGTGATGATAGTGTTTTTTTAAGGAAGCTATGTGGCTAGAGTTTCTCAAGAAATTATAGGGATATAATTAGTATTTATTAAAGGTATTTATCATAAACCTTAATGGCTAAAATTATAAGGTTAAAGTCATCAATATTCCTATTAACAACACTATAATCAATAAGCTCTTAGGGATTCCATAAATAGGGATGAATATCTTTGATAAATCCACAATTATAGACCTAATTAATATATTATATGAAGAGGGAGAACCCATTATTGAAATTATTATTATCCCTTAGGGGATAACTAAAAGAATCAAGAGAGAAATATTGCTAGATCCTTGGAGGATTGTTGTATTTTGGGTCATCAAAATATTTACTTATGATGGACAATATGGTTCTCTTGGGGGGGATGCAATTAAAATTGTAAACCATCTAAAGTAAGGACTTCATAATATTGAAAGGAGATTCAATTTACTATATTTAATCTATGGAGATATTCAAGTTATGTTATGAAATTATGTACAAGTTGTAGTCTCTATTAGACATCATGGAGTAATTATGCTCATATGACATCAACACTTCTTAAAGAAATAAAATGGAGAGGTTAAGTGGGAATAATTTATGAAAAACAAGTTGAAGAAGAAAACTAAGGTAAAAATTAGTCCTTTGTACTCCTACCTTATACCTAGATATAATCCAAAGTTAAAAATTTCCAATGAGGAACCATCTCCAAAATTTGTAAGAAAGAGGAAATTAAGCACAAGAACATCCAAAGTGAGCTCTATAGAGACTCTAAAACCTATTATTGATCACAAACCCATCATTGAAATATATGATGATGATGATGATGATGATGATGATGATGATGATGATGATGATGATGATGATGATGATGATGATGGTGATGATGATGGTGGTGATGAATATCCAGAGACATATAAAGTAGGGTATTACTTAGGGGATATTTTTCACCAATTGGCTATCTTTGGACCAATGAACAAAATTTTGAAAAATTATTTACCAAATTTTATTAGAAATTATCCATATAATTAGTAAATTTGACAAGATATACATATATTAGTATTAAGTTTTATGTTTTTATTTAAAATTTTCCTATTATACATATTTTCAATAGTTTTAAATAAAAAAAAATTGCCTACAAATATACACTTGTAAAAAATTATCATGCCTTAAAAAATACCCTGATCTTAGCCTAGGATTTTAAGAAGTGCAATAAGGAAGACTCCAGTAGAGAAGTCAAGACCAAAAACCTTACCTAAGAGAAAAATATGGCTCATCCTACCTAAATAAGATGATGTAGATAAAAGTGATTTATAGACTATTGTAAGTCTCAACCAAGGATAATTTGTTGGAGCTCTAGAGACATTAAAAGACCTTGTATAAAATAGGTTATGAGAGAACCCTTAATTGGTATTGAGGATTTGGTAGCCATGGAATAAGTATTTTTAGTTGAGGAAGTTGTGGAAGATCCCCTTCCATATTCTTCATCTAAGCCACCATTAAACAAAGGAAAAGTTCCAATTGTAAAGGAATGATAAAAAAATTTCAACCATGATGAGGAAGATCAAGTACAACATGCCATGATTTTATCATGGGTAGAAGCAACTATAAAAAAACAAGAAGATAAAATATCATTCCTCAATAAAATTTACAAGGTCCAATCTTTACATAATAATTCATAAGAAACTAAAATTTAGTTTTTTAAATAAAGATAAATAAATAGCTTCATTAAAAAAGAAAACTATGGAACCTAAAATACAAGTAGACTATGGTGTGTAAACACTTGTCCTTTGATGGTATCATGGCCACTTGGGTATAAACATGTCAAACCCTTAGGGGGGTCAAGGAAGAGAATAGGAAGTTGAAGAAGGATATTGAAGAGGAGATAAAATAAAAAGAAAATTTATAATCCATAGTACAAATAACTTGTGAGATGGGTGAAAAAATCCTAATTTATAGAAGGCCTACCTTCAAGTATTGTTTGTTTCTTCAAGAACAGTTCTATAGATGAAAATTGTTCATCATTTCTTATGTCATCCCCTATGACCTAGAAGCTTATCACACTAGTAACCCTAAGCAAAAAAATATTTTATGTGAATTTTGTTTGTGTAAATTTCTCCTAGGATGCATGTACTCCTTAATTAACCTATTTATAAGATAAGTAAGAGAAACCATGTAAGTAACAAGTATGTGGTATTAACTCATTATTGAATCTATAACATCTTAATATTATTTTTTAATGATTTTAATCAAGTTACTTTTCCTATATTGATGATATATATTGAGAAATTTATATTACAAGTTATATTTTTCTATAATTTTATAAGTTTCCTTAGACATATCAGTTGACTTGTAGTGCCACACAAGAGAGTAGATCATATAATTTACAATGTGCATTTCCCATTATTCTAATATGTCAAATTTATTATCACTATCAAGTTTATAAACTCCAATATATTTATCAAAAGAATTATGAACCTTCTTACATCCCTTTACATCATGTTGTAGATCATAAAATGACTCTTTTCTAGTGGATTTATATTTCACATCAATGCAATCTATGTAATTTTCTAGGTGACCTTTTTAGAAAATTTGAAGAGGCTAATTTTCTATATCTTATATCTTATTACATAAAATTGTGTTGAACTCTTACACATCATGTTGCTGATAGGATGCACATGTGGTCCAACTAAATGATTCTACAACTTCTTTTGTGCATACACTATCATTGTTACTCTTCATATTATAAACTAGGGTCTGCAAAGTATAACTATGGATAATTGAGTTTAATTCAAATCCCCCATAGTATAGGATTAATTTACCAAACTAATTTTCAAATTGGTTATCTGGGGGGAGAGAAAGTTGTTCCTTAGTAATAGAACAATCAAATTTACAACATTGGCATAACATACTAGTGTTCTAAATCTTCTTGATCACTTACACACAATATGATATCAATGAATAAAGTCTCTTTGCCTAATTTATGATCTAAAAATTATTTTTATTATATATAAGAAATTTATTTTTCCACTTTATCTTTTCCTAATCTAACAATATCAACTTATTAAAAATAATGGTAATATTTTCCTATATAGAAAACTAGTTACAAGTGTTACAACACCTCCCTTTGATTGATGTCAACCTTGATATGACCAATCACTTGTAGAGGCATAATGATATTTTCATTTATTAAGAAACATTTTGATAATTGAAAAATAAAAGTCCATCATAAAAATAGGAGCAAGAAATGATTTAAATGTGCTATCAATTAAGTTTAGCGTAGGTACAATAATTAGTTCATCAAAACAACTCTATGATTTTAAGTTTAACTCAGTTAATTCCTCAAAAATAACCTGCATTACTTCCATTCATTTAGACTTCAATATCATATGTATCAAACAATCACCTAGATCCCATACTCTTATGAGTATACAACCTTGAGCGAAAGGATCTACATTCCCTTTACTACAATTTGTGTTCTTCACCTTCTATTCATTATCATGGTACTTTCCATGATGGAAATAATATTTTAATGATATCAAACCTATGCTAAAATAATACTTTCACACCTTGAATCATAATCACAAAGATAGTAAAATACTTACCCTTCATTATTGAAGTTATAAACTCAACACCTACCTCTACTAAAATACTCTTTCCAAGTATGTGATTATCAGATAATCATTTTAAAATTCAATCTGATATGTTTCTTGGATCATAAAATTCATTTCATAATATGAAGTGACATCATAGGAATATTCCAAGGGATTATCTTATTATATTGATGCCTCTAATAATTTTACATCAAATCCATCCTTTAGATGACTTAGGAATTCAAATTTTACTAAAACATTCTTCTCACTTTTATTTTCACAACTATCCTACAATTCCCCTTCATATGTCACAAAATCAAACTTTGGGATATTGATGGGTGATTATTTAACACACATATTTTTAAAATTTATCTTGTATGGTGGATTCCTCCATAGGATGATCCCTCTCAATTTATTGTATCTCTAATTGTTCTTCTTTCTTATTTAGTCTTCCACTTTTATTTTCTTCAAATATTTCAAAGAATTATTCAAGGGTGATATAAGATTTTTAAATGTTATAATTCTTGTCATATTCATAAAAAGTAATAATATTTAACTCATCACTAAACATGTCTCCTAAATATGATCCTTATTTCATGCTTTTCTAAATGAAGTTAAATCTTTAAAGCTATTATAAAATTTCTTCAATAGCTAATCCTTAAAACTTGGGTTCTTCATGTTTGCTTCTTCTCTTTTCATAAATGTTTCTTGGATCTCATCAGTGAAGAGCTTAATTCACTTTGATTTACCTTATTCTATTTTATACCCTTCAAGGCTCAAACTAACTCTGACCCATATTATTTTACTATTATATAGATTGTTCTTTTTAGATCTCTCTAACCCCAAATTATTGTTTCTTACAAAAAACTCATCTTGTGTATAGGAAACCTCTTTTCTTTATCCCTCATGATTTATTGTATGGTACACATGTTTATCCATATGCTGTCAATATCAATGTTATGATACTATTGTAATGTCCCTTTCTAGATAATTTATCAACTCAAAAGTTTTCTGTGATTTGTTTTCAATAGTATATATAAAATAAATACTAAAACATCCTATATGAAATATTGATATTAAAAAAATAATTTAAACTTCACTAAAACCCTTATTTTATTGAGATGAAATCATATAAAATTATAATAATGAATTGATCTAAATAATAATAAAATGATGTAATAAAATTCTTATATTTATTTTTCATCACAAGGCCAAAAGACAAAATTATTATTTAATAAACCTTTGTAAAATAATTACATGAAATAATGAGAAATAAACAACAAACAGAAGGATCAAGATTTGAATGAACCTTGAAGTAAGAATAAAAATGGAAGTAAATACCACAACAACCACTTTGATTTACATAACTTAGACTCATGTGGTCATATAAACCCCAACATAATAACCCCAATTGTACATGAATCCCCATCACATCAATATGAAGTTTGTTCTTGACTGATACAACAACAAATAAAGGTAAAAAATTATGAAAGACTATTAGGATAGTCTTGGACACTAAAAACATCCCATGAATAAGTTATTGATATAGTAAACTCCAACATAATAGTCCTTGATGGGGAGAAACACCAACATAGTAGGAAATATTCATAAAATTCACAATGTAACAATCTTTCTAGAAAGGAAAACCATATATCAAATATATATGAAAGGGATATATCAAACCCTCATGAATTATATAGATCTATATAAATATTCAATCACACTTAAACTAGAATTTTATCATATTCTATTATCACAAATATGATTCTTGAATGGAATCACCTTAATGGGTTAAAGGGTTTTTGTCCTCCAAACCTATATGTAGTGGTGTTTTCTTCATCAAATGAAAAGATTAAACACAATGACTCAAGCTCTGGATTAAGGTTTAATTATCAAAGATGAATAATGAAAACTAAATATTTTAATCCCAACTCCTCTTATAACTTCCCTTTTCCAATTTTACCCTAAAATTATTTAAAATTACTTTTAATAAGATATTAAATTTTATCCACTTAATAATAATTAAAATTTGGCCATTTTTAATAATATTATATAAGTGTCTTTTTTATATATAAAAATAAAAGTGACTTAGGATAACTTAAAGTATTATTATTAATTTATTTCCCTAACTTTATCCCTTAGCCTATAGGAAAGAGGGAATAGGCTACAGGTCTTCTAATTGGCTTAATTATGAAAAGGGGACAAAACATGATAGCGTACACATAGTTGACCATGCTAAAGTACCATGTAGAAAGGCCATCAATAACTAAACTTCCTCCAATCAACTATAATGATTTAAAATTAAAAACAACATTTGGTGAGGGAAGGATAGAGTTAATAAGCCACTATATAGGTTCCCATCAAAAACTTATAGCTATATTCCATGTTATTTTATTCAACCCCATAACATGCACAAGGAGAAAAATATGCACATTGTGTTACATAAGAGAAACCAACATTTATAATTAAGAGATAAATAAAAATCAATTGATTAAATTGAAGAATTAATTTATGATCAAGTAGTTTAGAAAGAGTGTCAAAATTGGAAAATAAATTTATAAGTTAATAAATAAATAAAAAATCAATTAAAAACTTTTAAAATTTCCAGATAAGAAAAGGTGTTAGTTTCAAAATAATTTAATTTTTTTAATAAAATTAAAATAAGTTCTAATAAATAATGAAAATAGTTCACATTGCATGTTTGAGGGGAAAAGGACTAATTAACCATCAAATAAGTCTCAATTACCTCCAAGAGGTAAAATCAATTAATTATAAATATCAACTAATCCACATGACTCAACATAGAGTAGTAAACATAAAGTTTATATATTGATAACCACTTGAGTTGAGTGGATGGACACTACATTTATAAGGTGACCATTATGCATGAATAAATATGGTTCTTTCTACAAATATTCAAGGCACAAATTTATGCAAAAAGGGAAAATTGGGTTTTCATCTATGAGAAGGTCCACTTCCTATCTAGTAACCAGTCAGATTAATATGAAAATGGATATATACCTCCCTCAAACCCCATACTTGTGTCATTCTCAAACATAAAGAAGTGACACATGGTTACACGACATGACATTTTAGTAACAAGTATGAGTACACTAATCATATGTTTTAGATAAATGGAAATGTAAAAACATATCACATGTATGATCATATTTATAAGGTTTCAAATATCTACATATGTAAATCATCATTTTCACCATTACTTTTGTTATTATTATACAAAAATAATGTTACTTAGAGAGGATGAGATTATTTTAGTGCTATTTTACAATTATATGGCTAGGCAAGGGTAAAAACAATAATACTAACATACAAACATACATATGTTTCCTCAAAGGTCAAAATGAGGTAAAAGATAAAAATTAGTAACATAAAATCACAAGGGCCACAATAGTGAGTAGGGAGAGTAAAATACATAATAATTAAATGAAGTTCTATCACTGACATGAACATGACATAAATAGTTAACCTGCTAGTCCAAAACTATATAAATCATGTCAAAACTATAATCATAAATTGTTGAATGATCTCAATTATATCTAAAAAATGAATTACATCAAATAAATATCTTGTTATCAAATGAATAGTATCAAGTTGTACACTCATATACAACATCCCAATGGTCAAGATTATCTCATAAACATATACATGTCTTTTATATGTTTTTAAATATCTAACCAACCTTTTTTATATCTACTAAAAAATATAACTAAACCAAAAATAACCATCTACCTATAATTCCCAATACTAAACCCAAGATCTGATACCAAAATGTCATGCCTAAAATTTTGTACGATTAAAATTCACACCAAATATATACCATTTTTTTAATAGTACACAAATTATGGTACATGAAATGTCCATTGTCTAGCCACTTCCATGGCATGATACACACTAAACACCATAATAAATCATATGTTAAAAGAAAAAAATAATGAAAATAATTGCATTGTCATTATTCCACCATGCCAACCTTAATCTAGCCTAAGACCTAGATGTGATGCCCCACCTTAACATGATAGCCTACATATCTATCCTTAGGATCAGGGTCAGATATAGTTATGTAGACTTGAACTTTTGAAGATTCTTATCCATGATACTTATACATCGATAGGGTTGATAATCTAATCCAATGAGTGAAGAATCAAACTAATTCCAACGAGTCTCCAAATGATTTAATATTTAACACTAAACTAAATTACACATACAAATAATCCTTTACATAAAACATCTTGACAATCTAAGGTGTGTGTGATTATTCAATAGAAATAAATCACAAAGGCACAAATGAGTGTTGAAACCAAATATAAGGGATCCTACATTCCTTTACCTTAGCTAATTTATAAGTTTTAACAACTTATAAACTCACAACTATCCTTATCATAAGCACATTGACATATTAATATTATACCCACCTACTATCAGGTTTATAAGATATTATAGTTATGTTATATTTATTTTATCAACATTATTAAATCATTACATTATTAAAGATATGAAATTCATCATAAAAATACTTAGCCTTTTCTAAGGATTAAAATATTATGTTGAGGCACAAGGGAATAAGAAAGTATAGAAGAAGTTGAGCAAAGGGGGCCTAACATAATTTATGTTGAGGATAGAAGGCTTTGATGAGGTTATATCTAAGGAGTTTATTCTTTCTTGGAATAAATTTATTGAGAGGTTAAGGGGAGTGAAAATTTTTGTGTATAAAGAAAGTATATACAAAGACACTAGGATGCCTTGTGAAGATGTGGAATCATATAAGCTAGAGCTAATGTAGAATTTTTTAAACACATATGTCATGCTGAATACTAACAAGAAGGGATTTTGTGATAGGATATTCCATATAGGTGGCTAGAGCTATGTTTAAAAATCATTAAATACTTAACCCTAAAAGTGAAATATACCTTGATTTTTTCTGACCAATTTTTACTTAATCATTTTTGGGGATATAGAAACACCTTGCCATACTAGCTCATTAAATCCATTGAATCCACATCCCTTACATTATAGGTTAGTGATGAAAAGTATATAATACACCATGGACTCATCCTTATACTAATCCAATAAGGAAAGACCATGGACATGAAAACCATTCTCCTAGATGAAGACTCCCTAGCCAAAAACACTTATGTGGAATACACCCCTCTTGAGGATACCCTAACTGATGACCCTTCTAAAGAATATTTTGGCCTACTAGAAAATGAGGAAGGATCCCCAGCCCAAGTCCTCTTAAAATACTCCTCACCCTTTTCTATGTCAATTCCATAACACCTTTATATTCTATCACAAAACTTCTCAAGTAAGAAATCCATAACCATGGTCATTCTATCAAAAGGATTCATTAGTCCTAAAATTAGGGATCTTAATAGTTTGGAAAATAAAAATCTAATTAGAGAAGGAAACTAGGTTTTTCTTGGATAAATTATAAGGCATTTAGATGGATATTTATGCCCTCATAAAATATTGGAACAAGTTTAAGGAACAAATAATCAAGCTCAAACATGAGTTGGATACGGATAAAGACAATAAAGTACCCCAATCAAAAAATAAAGGGAATAGCGGAGTAGGGTAGGATCACATAGAAGACACCTGGCCTTCCCTAAAGGAAAAAAGAAGAATCATAATCCCTCAGTTGAAGGCAAGACAAGCCATTGTAGAAGGCCCTTCTAAATGTACACGAGGAAGAACCAACTAGGATCTGCTACTAGAGAAGAACAAGGATACTAAATAAGCCACATCAAAGGAAAAATCCATCTCAAAGGATGTATAAAGTTGTTTCTTGGGTACTTACTATTTTTTGTTTTGTCTTGTATACTTTCTTATTCATTGTTGTATATTTTTGTTGATGGTCTTCCACTTGGCAACCCATGGGGATTTGTCTTAGGACATTGTGTCTTATTTTGTCTAAACTACTAGCTATTGGATCCTTATAAAACCAGCTTTATTTTAACTATCAAATAAAAAAATATTGTGTTTCCTCATGAATAAGAGGATTTTTATTTGCCTCTCTAGTTCATAAACAATACAAAATATTGATAAAACTATTTTATATGATAAGATAACATGAATTTTTTATAGGTAACACTCAAGATTAACTAAAATAAAACACATACAACTATCATTTAATTCCACCAGCATTATAAATTTTCACAAGACCACTTATAATCTAAGAGGAAATAATAAAACTTCACATTTAAATGGACATTGTAATTTAATAATTATAACTACACAATATTCTATTATAATATTAAATTGAAATCTATTAGGTCTCTTGAGAGTTAATCTAGTAAATATAGTATAGGTATTTAAATAATGTGGAAGCCATGAATATTTTTATACAATTAGTTACAATAGTCAAATAATTATTCCAAGAAGCAAAACACCATTTTAGTTTTATGACCATTCTTATTCAATAATATCAGTTTATTAATAATAGTTTCCCCATAATCTTATTTATATTTAATTAAGATTAATATTCATATTATTTACTCACAATAACATTTACCTAGCCTGCTATTTTCACATAATATTATTTACTTTTTCTAAATAACTTACCTTAATGCCCTCCAATAGTAATTTCCCTTCAAAATTAGATAACACTAACTACCCCACAAGTAATAATTCTAATTTCCCAACAAGTATAATTTTTTAATTGTCTATATTATAAAATCCTTAAAACATAATTGACCTTATGTTAATAAACAACATTATACTAAGCTTATTAATTGATTTATTCTATCAATTAACACAATCCTCTTAAGCTTATTTAATTAATTAATTTAAAGTGTCTTCTTAAGATTAGATAATTGTTGGCCAATTTTGGCCTACATACAAAACCTTGCCTTAAAATATCAAGCATGAATCAAACCAGGATCATGGAGTTGGCTCCTCAGGCAATTTCTATCATTTTCCCATACTTGACCATTTTTTAGAAAAGTGCAAGTAGAGCTGAGTAGGCATTTTCATGAAGCCATATCTTACACATGTGATACTCTTAGGAGGAAGTAATCACATGGTTTCATTCATCTTAGTCCCTAGTTATCATGCACCAAATTCTAGATCGTGTGATGATGCACGAAGGAAAATATGCTTGATCAAAGTTGGCCTACCTCTTAATTGAAGTCCTTTGTTGGTGGTAGCTATAAGTACATCATGCAAGGTCACACAAAAGATATCACTTCAAAATTTAATAAATACATTTAGAAAGCTCCTAGAACTAAAAGATCAAAAAGGTTCACTCCTTGTAATATAAGGATAAATTTCCTAAAAATTTGGCACCATAATGATTCCTATGCTTCAAGTTATGAGATTGAAAATATGATTAAAACAAAAAGGGGAAATGTTCACATGAACATAAATTTCAAGTTATGAGAAGTAGCCATTGAAATTCAAAAGGTAGGCCCAAGAAAATTAAATAGTGTGCATTCCATTTGAACAAAGTAGATCCATAGTACAATTTGAGGTCAAATTATCAATAAATCCTAAGGCCCAATCAAAGGATGAGATTGAAAGAGAAGGTCTCAAGGATTTATGGTACATGTAAAATTGGGTCTTAGATCTGATGGAAAAAATGAGTTATTAAGTCCATAGAGCCAAGTTAGATTACCAAATGACCAATAAGTAGAAGTAATCCCAAGGCATTCTTGATGAAGGTTGGTGAGGCAATTCTCAACTTGATTTGATGAAAACATAGAGCTGAGCTTGAATGAATGAATATTTAGACACATTAATTTACTAATTAGATGGAACTGACATCAAATAGGCAATCATATATATAACTATAGGAAAAAAATATTATTGGAATGGTTTTCATATATAATTAATATAGTTTAAGATCTAAGGTAGAGTAGATATGTAGTTAATGAAAAATCATCTCAAACCATACCTTTGACAAACCACCACTCAAAGAAGATGGTGTGTGTCATTGACAATTTGACAATCTAGATTTTGTCCTCATGACAAATTAAAGTGGGGGATGACATGGAGGATGGATGTGATCAAGGTAGTTGGAACATTCATTTCTTAGAGGGTTTTCTTCATCAACATAAATCATGGTGCATCATCATGCAAAACAAACTCTTGTCTCCTAGTGCCACCTGCATGACAATAAAAATATTCAAGATCACTGGGGGTAGGGTGAAGCAATTTTTCCATGATGGGTTAGTATCAATCAAATCAAATTAGGTGGTCCATTCATTATAAAAAGGTGATATTTTAACCAATTATCTTAGATAGCTTATGAATAGATGCATATTTATCTATCCCTTATATAACCCCTTTTCTTTTCCTTTAGAGGGGGTTCTCAATGTTTTAAATTTTTGAGAAACTAATCTCTCTTAGAATATAGAAGTAGAATCTTTCAATTTTTGATTATGACTCTCTCTCAAGTCTGGAAGAGTAGAGAATCTCTTTTTGTAAGGCAACCCTTTATCAAAATTTGTATGAAACCTCTTAAAGAAATAAATATTTTCCTTACCTATCTCACCTCTTTGAATTGTGTTTATTAAAGTGTGTGCACTATCGTATTATGAAGGAGAATCTTCCATGCTTTCAGTCCTTCTTTCTTGCTTATTTCTAAGTGTCTTAAATCTAGTTACAGGTTTAAGTTAGTGTTCTTCTTATAATTAATGCAAGATCTTAGTGAGTCTTATAACTCTTATTTGTCTTAAATTCTAATTTATGAACCTAATTTATGAAATACTAATGCAATTGGATGGTTTTATGAGATTGTGTGAATCAATATTGACTTAGGCTTCTTTAGTGTTTTCTCCATGCATATGAGAACCTTGTTTAAATTTGGTGCATCACCCTGTTAACTTTCTTAGGAACCCTTATCTATTTCTAACCCTTTTCCCATAAAATCAATAGGCTTAGATTTAGTTTAGGTGAGCATCAAAGAGGAACTATCCTACTTTGAAGGTTCAATCCCTCCATAGGCAACCCACAGCTTGGGATTATCTCCATTTTATGGCTTAGTTGGGGTAATCTCAAAGAAATTATCCCAAAGGTGCAAGTTGAAAGTCATAATAGTTTACAACACACTCGATGGGACTTATACCATAAATATGTTGAAGAAGATTGATCAGGTTTGATGCTAGTTTGGTCAATTCACAATGGTGATATCTACACATAACAATATCTAGCTACTCTGAGCTATGAATATTTGAAAAAATCAAAATGGTAGCATACAAGTAGTTATATCTCATGGCAAAGGTGACAATAAGGTCAGCTTCTAAAGCTACTCTTGAATTTATTGAGCTCCCTTTAAATTCATCTAAAAGGTTAAGGTTTGCTAATACTCTACCATATGTAGGAAATCCTTTTTCTAGGCTAGTTATAAGGCCTAACTTTATAAATAGACCCTTGATCCCCCTCTTGATAATATTATTCCTCAAAGATATTTCCCATTTATGGGTTTTAACAAACAAAGTCCATTGAACCTACCACAATACGATCCCATGCCAGTTTTAGCCCTCAAAAGTGTTCCCTATTTTACAGGAGACTAAGCTAAAAATCCTAATTTGCACATCATGGACATAGCTAATTTATGTAATATCTATAATGTCATGGTGGAAAATATAGCCATAAAATTGCTAGCCATCTCTGTTAAAGGTAAAACTTTAGACTAGAATAAAGGCCTTGCCCTAACCTCTATCTAATCATGGGACCAATTAAAAGAAGCCTTATGTAAAATATTCATATATAAAATTTACCATTTATTGCTTACAAATCAATTGACTACAATCAAGAGAGCTCCCCATGAAGTCATGCAAGACTTTAATACTAGATTCTAAAGGACTTGGGATAGAATTCTAGTTTCTATTAGACCGACTCTTTGTTTTGCCTTCTTATACTATTTAAAGGATCTAAATAGTGATATAACAGTGATGATCTAGTATATGGAAGTGTATTTCCAAATGCTTACGAGGTGGCCATTAAGGCAAAAAATTATCTAGTCCAAGATGGCAAGCTTATGCCTAGGCTCTTAATGCATTTGTTTCCAAAAATTAGACCACCTCCTATCTCAATTCCTCCACTAGATGTTGTTCTCCCAACACCAAAAATTGCTACTATATCCCCACCTTAGCAAGAAAAGGCTTCCACTAGTGGATCTGGTAATTCTTCAGATAGCAAAGAACTCCAAGAGCTTAGGAACATATTCCAATCATTTGGAAATGAACTAGTCAACCTAAAAAATATAATAGGCCTTATCTATGTTCATACCAATCTCAATAGCAAGATTTCTAGGAAAGCATACTACCTTACAGAGGAAATTACCAAGGTCAAGGCCAAAATCAAAGTTTGGGACATGGACAACACAACTACAATAGGAAGGATAACTACAACCCTAATGTTGTGAGTAATTCTAATGCCTTGGTCCTAGTTTAAAATATTGTGGCTCAAGAAGCTAAAGGAACCATGCCTTGGAACTAATATTTTCGACAAACCATTCTCCTAAACATTGATTCTACCTAAGCCTTCAGTGATCAATGATATCAATCTACTAATTTTGGGTATAATCAAACCCTCATGGCCCAAAGTATGGAGGTACCTATGATAAGTAGAACATATGAGACCTAATAAAGCTAGAATCCTAATCAGGACCCAAGCTAGTTAGGTGCCACAATGGTAAATTACAATAAACGAGAGTGTTATACACTCAACCAATAGGCTAGTTATAGCCAAAGTTATGTTCCAATGGCTGTAAACACAATATTCAAAATGAGAAATATGGATCGTAACTAAGAACCAATAAAGGAGCATCTTAAAACTGCTCCTTCAATTTTCAAGATAGTTGTGCTCACTCTCCTTCTAAAGGTCCCAATAGTTCCAAGGTGTTAGAACTAGTAAAATGCCTCAACCCCTTAAGGCTCACACATTCAAACAATGATATTGGTGGCTCCCAAAACACAAACAAAAGTTGGTGGGTTACCCATCAACATTGTTGAGTAGATGAAGAAGTCTAGTGTGAATGTGCCAATAAGGGATGCACTATCCTTACTTAGTTAGATGGACATACTTCAAGAAGGGTTATCTAAAATAAATGCCTCAAAAGTTGTAGATAAATAACCAAGTAAGTTGAATGAGGTTCTCACCAATACAACTAAGAACTCAATTAGAGGAAAGTTAGGTTAAACATCCAAACCCTCCCCCTTTTATATTTTAGTGGTCATTGGAAACTCTTTGGTGAATAATTGTTTGGTAGATAGAGGGGCTAGTACCTAAGTGATGTTAAAGGATGTAGCTAACTAGTTTGGCCTTAAATATGATCCATAAATAAATGGAGTTCTACAACTTGACAAAACTTCACCCAAGCCATTTGGCATCATCAGGGGCCTAAACTTGACCTTCCATGCTTGTTCAATTGTGTTAGTGGAACAAGATGTGTTCGTATTAGATGTGCCTCCCTACTTTGATTTATGTTTATCTAGGGAATCCATACTAAATATTGAAGGCTATCTTTTGGTAGATTGGTCATACATGGCATTTAGGACCAGGTATGGGACCAAAGTATCAATTAAGGATGAACCCATCATGTAATTCCATATAGAGCCATATGATCTAGATAATGTCAATATCAATTACACCATCATTGATGAAGATGAATTCACAATGGGGAGAAAAATAAACACTCATCCTAAGGAGGTGCCATACATGTTCCTAGAGGAGTTATGAGGAGACAATAAATTACTCAACCATTTGGAAGGAGTCAAAGGGAGGGGTATGGGTGTCTTTCTATTACATGAACAAGATCAAACCATGCCATCCTTTTTTGGACCTCAAGAAGACCCCAATGGCATATGGAAATTGTTCTTTGATGGTTCAAGGAGCAAACATAGGGTAGGTGTAGGTGTAATGTTGGTTTCCCCCTAAAGAATAAAGTATTTCTCTTACATGTTTTAGTTTAGATGTTCTTCCAATGTAGTAGGATACAAAGGCCTAATTCATAGTCTCCAATGGGCCAATAAAAGAATAATCAAACAATTTCAAGTGTATGGAGATAATGAGCTCATAGTGAACAAGATTAGAGTTTAGAATGTCATAAATAACCCTATGATAAAATAATCAAATATTTTGAGGCCTTTGACATTTGAGTAGTGAAAAGAAGTTGAAATTAGCATGCTGATATTCTGGTGACTGTGGAAGCCTAGTTTGATATCCCTAATGAACTAAGAAGGAACAAGATGTAACCATATGTATAAATAGTGGTAATCCCATCAGTATTGAATAATGTTCACTAGTAGTTTTCAAAAATGATGAACAAATTACATGTTTCTTATATCAAGAAGCATAATTTTCCTCCCTCAACTAGGGAAGATTGTAGCATCAATATGAGGTTTAGATTGTTTAGTTAAAATCCGAAAAGCTTCCCAGAGGGATGGTAACTCTAAAAAGTATATTTCATGAAGGGGACCATATGAGGAAGGACAAATTAGTAATGTCAACCAATAAATAAAACTATGAGAGAGTTATTATTTTCAAAGATAGACTTCTCAAGTTTGGGAAAGTAACTAGTAAGGCTGAGAGATAAGCTTTCATATAAATTTGTGAAGAATATGTGGACATGTTTGCTTAGGAATATAGTGACCTAAGGGGTTTCAATATAAAACTAGCACAACATACTATAGAGCTAGAGGCTAATGCCAAGCCTATGAGGAAAAATTAAAGGCCCATCAACCCCAAAATAGAAGAACTTATGAAGAAAGAGTTGGTTAAGATAATTAAATCTAGGGTCATCTTTCCCATCAAACACTCACCATGGGTGGATAATTTATTACCTATGAGAAAAAAATATTTTGGGAAATAAGGCTATGCATCAATTTTAGGGATCTAAAAAAGGTATCCTTAAAATACCACTACCCCCTGCCATCCATGGAGCAACTCCATATAGTTATAGGTTTGGAACATTTCTCTCTCATTGATGGTTATTCAAGTTACAACTAGGTATTGTTAAGGGAAGAGGATTGATATAAGACTACCTTCACCACCAAGTGGGGCACTTTTGTTACCAAAATATGCCTTTTATATTATCTAATGTTGGGGAAACCTTCTAAAGAGCCATGGATATGGCCTTTAAAGGATTGCTAAATCAGATGGTACTTGTCAATTTGGATGACATCACAGTCTTCTCTAAGAATGCTCAATGAACACATGGGCCATTTGAGGGTGATTTTATAGAGATGTAGAGAGTATAAGATCTCTTTAAAGACTAGAAAAATGTGTGTTCTCTATGCACAAGGGCAAGTTGTTGGGGAAAATTATGTCAAAATAAGGATTATCCATTGACCCCAATAGGGTAAGTGATATCTTAGCCTTATCTTTACCCAAGCACAAGAAAGGGATTCAAAGCTTCCTTGGGAAGATTAACTTTGTGAGAAGTTTCATACCTAATTTTGTAAGCCTGGTCGAACCTATCAACAACATGATTAAAAAGATCAAAGTATTTGCTTGGTTAGGTGAAGGCAAGGTAGCTTTTGAGGCCATCAAACATGCCATTACCTAGGCCCCCTCTCTCATAAACCTTGATTTATCAAAATACTTCATTCTTTATACCTTTTCTAACATTGATAGTATATTAGCTATGTTGATGCAAAAGAATGGTGAAGGAATAGAGAAACAAATTACCTTATTTAGTCAAGGGTTGGAGGGATATGAGGTGAGATACACCTTCATTGAAAAATAGGTGCTTGTAGCCCTAAGAGGTCATAAAAATTTTAGACCAATGCTCTCCAATGATCTCCAACATTAAGATTCACCTTATGGTCTCTCACCCTAGGGTAAGGGATTTCCTCCTGAACAAAGATTTGAGTGAGAAAAGAGTAGGTTGGATCACTAAATCATAGAATATGATGTAGAGATCAAATTCACCAAATTGGTTAAGGTAAAGGGATTATGTGAGCACATGGTAGATGACCTTCAAGAAGAAAAGGAAGCTATTTTGGTAAAACAAGACAATCCATAGATAGGAGTACCTCCATTTCAATAGAGTTGGCTTCAAGATACAACTCATTTCTTAACAATGGGAGAATTCCTCCATGGATTAGATAGGGATAAAATAAGGTATTTTAGGCTTTATTCTATATATTATGAATTAATATGAGGTGTATTTTTTAGAAGGGACCTAAATGGAGTTATCCTTAGATGCATAGATGATGACCAAGTAGCCAAACTCATAGAATAATTTCATGATGGACCTATAGGAGGCCACTTTGCACCAAAGAACATAGTATCAAAGGTAATGAGGGTAGGTTATTTCTATCCCAAACCTTTAAAATATGTTCATGCATGGGTTAGAAAAATCCAAAAGTGTGCCCTTTTTGTAGGAAAGTAGAGACTAACAACCCTCCCACTAAATCCAATTCAGGTAGAACAACCCTTCATGCAATGGGGGTTAGAATTCATAGGGATGATTAATCCACCATCAAGTGTAGGGAATAAATGGGTGCTCACTAAAATTGAATACTTCACTAGGTGGTTGAAAGATAGCTTTGAAAGAAGACAATGAGGTTGAAGTTTTAGATTTCTATGATAGCACAGTGACTAGGTTTGGTGTTCTGGCCACCATAATTTTTGATAATGCATTAGCATTATTTGGTCTCAAAAAAGTGAGTGGGATCTCAAAATGGGTATCCACCTCAACACCCTTTCCCACTAATATCCTTAAGTAAATGGACTAACAAATTCCACAAACAAGAATTTGCTATGAATCATCAAGAGGACTGTGGAAGAGAATCAAAACACATGGCACACTAAGCTAAAGACAACATTGTGGGCTAGCAGGGTGAATCCTAAATCTACCATTGGATATTCTCCATATGACTTTGTGTATGGAAGGGAATCCAAATTATATATCTCCCTTGAGCTACCCACACTATAATTATCTCATTAGCTTCAGTTGATGGAAGATGAACCCATGAATGTAAGGATGGTAGAGCTTATAGAACTCGAAGAAACCAGAGATCTTGCTATGAAAATGCTAGTCTTACCAGGATTAGGTCAATAAATCCTTTGAAAAAATATCTATATAAATAAGTTTCAAGGAAGGGGACTTGGTCTTTAAATGGGATTCAAATAAGGCCAAACTAGGAAGCCATACCAAGTTTGATAGCTTGTAGAGTGGCCCTTATTTAATTCATGGATGTAAGGAGCATAATGCATTTCAACTTACCCAAATGGATGGAGAGATATTACCCATAAAAATTAATTTTATTCATTTAAATTTTTTTATTAAAGAACGTTTCATCTAATCTAACATATTATACATATTAAAGTAGCTTTTGTGCTTTCTTCCAAGTGCTCGGTGCACATCTCTTTCTATTTTTTGTTGTTGTTTCCCTTTGAGTACCTTGGGAACTTTATTGTTATGTTATATTTTATTTTTGTTTATTCATGAGAGATTATAAGAAAAGGGTATCATTGTATTAGTTTACTCCAGTTGAAAAAATATTACAACTCTGTGTGCCCGAATGATCGATTCAAGGCAACCAGTCTCTTACATAGTAAGCATGCAACCCCAGGACATTATCAAAGATGTTGGCCAATTTTGGCCTAAATACATAACCTCACCTTAAAATATCAAGCATTAATAAAAATAGGACAATGAAGTTGGCTCTTTAGCCAATTTCTATCATTTTCCCATACTTGCCCATTTTTTAGAAAAGTACAGGTAGAGCCAAGTGGGCATTTTCATAAAGACATATATTGTACATGTGACACCCTTGGGAGAAATTAATCACATGGTTTCATTAATCTTAGTCCCTAGTTACCATGCACTAAATTCTAGATAATGTGATGATGCATGAAGGAAGATATGCTCAATTAAAGTTGGCCTCCCAACCAATTCAAGTCCTTTATTGGTGGTAGCTATAAAAATGTCATGCAAGGTCACATGGAAGATCTCACTTCAATATTTTATAGATAAATTTAGACATCTCTTAGAACCAATAGATCAAAAGGGTTTATTCCTTGTAATGTAAGTATCATTTCCTAAAATTTTAGTGCTATAATGATTCCCACACTCCAATTTATGAGCTTGTAAAGTTGATTAAAAAAAGAGGGGAAACATTTGTGAAAATTTCAATTTCAAGTTCTAGGAAGTATCCATTAAAATTCAAAAGGTGGTCCCAAGAAAATCAAATGGCATATATTCCATTCAAACAAAGTAGATCCATAATGCAATCTAAGTTCAAATGGTCAACAGATCCCAGAAACCAATTAGAGGATGAGCTTGAAGGAAAAGGTCTCAAGGATTTATATTCTACATGTAATTAGGTCTTATATTTGATAGATAAAAATTAGTTATAAATTTGATAGAGCCAAGTGAGATTTCCAAATGACCACTAAGCAAAAGAGAGCCTAGGGTATTCTCAATGAAGGTTGGCAAGGCAATTCTTGACCTAAGCTAGTAGAAACATGGAGCCAAGCTCAAATGAAGATTCAAAGATAGTAATTAACTGATTAGATGGAATCAGACATTGCAGGGGGCATCATATATATGTAAATATAGGAAAAATAATATTATTTGATTGGTTTTAATCTATAATTAATACGATTCAATATCCAAGGTAGATCAAATATTTGGTTAATGAAAAATAATCTTAAGCCATACCTTTAATAAATCACCACTTAAAGTAGACATGGTGTGTCTCTGATAATTTGAAGATCTATGGATTTTGTCCTCATGACAAAGCAAATTAGGGGATGACATGGAGGATGGATGTGATCAAGGTAGTTAGAGCATTCATTTCTTAAAGGGTTTTCTTCATCAATGTAAATCATGGTGCATCATCATGAAAAAGAAACTCTCATCTCCTAGTGCCACCCACATGACAATAAAAATATTCAAGATCATTGGGGGTAGGGCAAAGCAATTTGTCCATGATGGGTTAGTATCAATTGAATAAAATTAGGTGGAGTATTCATTGGAAAAAGGTGGAAGTTTAACCAATGACCTCAAATAGCTCATGGGTAGATGAAAATTTCTCTCTCCCCTACATAACCCTTTTTATTTTCCTTTAGAGGGGGTTCTTATATTTGTAATTTTTTTAGAAACTACTCTCTCTTGGACTCTAAAAGTAGACTCTTTCATTTTTTGAGTGTGAATCTCTCTCAAGTCTAGAAGAGTAGAGACTCTCTTTTGATAAGGCAACCCCTTATCAAAATTTGTATAAAACCTCTTGAAGCAATAAATATTTTCCTTGCCTATCTTACCTCTTCAAATTATGTTTAGTAAAGTATGTGCACTATCACATTGTGAAGGAAAATCTTCCATGCTTTTGGTCCTTCTTTCTTGTTCATTTCTAAGTGTCTTGAATCTGGTTGTAGGTATAAGTTAGTGTTATTTCTATCATTAATGCAATATTTTAGTGAGTCTAAGAATTCCTCTCTGTCTTCAATTATGATTTCCAAACCTAATTCATGAAATACTAATATAACTGGTTGGTTTTATGAGATTGTGTGAATTAGTATTGTCTTAATATTCTTTAGTATTTTCTCCATGCATATGAGAGCCTCATTTAAATGTAGTGTATCACCCTATTAACTTTATTATGATCACTTATCTCTTTCTAACCCTTTTCCCTTAAAATCACTAGGCTTAGCTTTAGTCTAGGTGAGCATCAAATAAGAACTAACCTACTTTGTAGGTTTAATCTTACCATAGGTAACCCACAGACTGGGATTTTCCCCATTTTATAGCTCAATTGGGGGAATCCCGAAGAATTTTTGTCGAGGGTGTAAGTTGAAAACCATAAAAATAACAAGGAAATACCAACCCCTTTTACATAATGTGATATGAGGATTTTTGAGTTGAAAAAGTAATTCTAAGATGCACATAATTAGATTGATAAAGGTTGGTAGGATTTATAATAGCATCTAAAAGATGCATATTTTCTATAATTTCCTAAACATGAGATCAAATAATTTATGCAAAACTATAAGAGAACTAGAGTGATGATATCAACTACATAAATTATGATCATAATATAAGTTGATAGATAGGGTAAAAATAATTTCATAATTTTAGGAATTTCCATTTAGAAGGATATAATATGGATTAAACACCCAAGCAAAGGCACTAATCATATTACTACCAACTAAAGTTTATCCAATGGAAGTGTCGAGACTATAACAAGTTATAAAGAATGTCAAGAAATGTTGCATATGACTATATAGAGAAATTTAAGAGTGATAATGACCACAATACTAAATACATTTATGGGTAGATGCTAGTGGTTAAAACATTAATAAAAAAAGAATTTTTGTGATTGACTAATGAGAATTGTTGATTTCTACAATTTGATAACATGCTTTAATAATAGCATGAAGGATAAGTTTGGTGGCTTGTAACTATTATTTAGTTTCCTAATTTATCATTAGATAAGTTTTTATTAATATATTCACATTGGAACATTTTAATTTTTGGGCCTATAGTTTTTTAACCCTAAAAATATATATTAGGGAATCTAGGGTTAAAAGGGTAGAGATAGCCTAGGGCACAAGGATGGAAGACTATCTCTATAGCAGACCAATTAATAGCTAAATTTAGTTACAACATATACTAATTTTATTAAATTGAGATAATATAAATTTAAAAATTAAAAATATGTTAGATATTAAATGACAAATAAATAATTCACTTAGTTGGTTATGATGCCAACACAGTTCTAAATCTAGAACAGGTAGGAAGTAGACTAGAAGAAGATTCTAGTTTAGTCACCAAATTCTAGATTATCTCTGGATCTAAAAAAAGTAGTTTCAACCTAATATGGCTGAATATAAACTATTGTTTGAACTAGATTCAAGTTTCATGTAAATAATATATATAATAAAAGGATGCGACCATTAGGATGCTTATTGGTTTATCTTTCTCTTTGCTTTGGTGCATTTTGATCTAGGTCATGGACTGTCACTCCTCATGAAATTATAAAACCCTAGTTCTTAATATTCATAGTAATATTGGTAAAAATGGGTTAGTGGGATCATAGTGTTGAGTTGACCCCAAATACCCCTCTATCAATGAGCATTTCCTACATAGATAATACTCCAAAGAGGGCTTTGGATTGATGTAGTTTTCCCCTATGTGTTGTATTATGTGTGAATCATGCAATATGTGATAAGCAAGTACAATAGTGACCTAGATTATAAATTTTAAAATATAATTCTTTGGATGATCCTTTAGTAATTTAGACCTATAGACGTGTTATCCCTATAATTGATATGAAAATAAGAGAAAATAGTGAAACTTTGATAAGTTGAATGCTTGATAAAATGCTTTTAATAAGTTGCCTTGGTCTCTTTAGGTCTTTTATAGGTGAGGAATGAATACAAGTTAATCTTATATTTATATAAATGCTCTTAGACAAAACATCAAATTAAAAAACTTAGTCCAATGATCTGGATACATTTCATTTTAAAATTAGATGACTTTAGGGAACTAGACACTTGTTTCAAGGTAAGACACTAGCATCGATGTAGGGTTTTGGGACTGATGCTTATGTCCCAACTATTAGAAAATAGGTATAAACTTTGAACATATAGGGGCATAATATAAACATATTTTAATCATTATAGGAAAGATAAAATGTTTGGGTTATCAACATAAGACTGGTCAGACCAAGAGATAAGCCAAGGGGTGCAAGATAGAGTATATGTGAGACTTTTGAAAGAGTGAAACATTAATAACTAAGAGGAATAACCAAGGTATTATTTTGGAAAGTGTACAATACTAAAGTTTTATATAATCCATAAATATCATCTACATTCTCCCCCCTTTAATCTAGTAATGAAATTACTAGTTTAAAGGAGAATAAATTCATACATGGGTGAGTATAACACACCTTGTATTTACGTGAGCCCAAATTATGTTCTTTTATAGTGACTAACCTAAAACCAAGAGCATGTTACAATACATAATCAATTCATATAATATAAAATTTTAATGCATTGAGAATATTTAAATTTAAAGAGAAAATCTTAGAAGTACACTTGTGTATCAATGTAACCACCTTGCCTATTAGCAAGTTGATTTTTAAATATGTATAATTATGAATCTCTAAAATTGAAATTAGGAAAAATGTATAAATATGTAAAGTTCACACATCTAATGATATAGAGATAAATTGGAAGGAATATGCCCCCAACCTTGATAAAAAGTGAGTTACCACTCAATAGCTAAGATTAACTCAACCATGCAATCAAATGATACTCATAACCTGGTGAGTGTGAGAGAACTAAGTTAACTCACATTATCAAATTAGTGAGGCTGGATGACAAAATCAAGTCTAACATAAAAACTTGACAATATTGAATTATTTTAATCACCTCAACCATACCAAAATTGAACTAACTATTATAGTAGATTAGCTCAATATAGTCCATAAAAGTCTGACCTTGTGGGTAGTGACAGTCCTTAAAAGTGATTTGGATTTTGTAATATTAGTTACACATTATACATCATATATATATTATATATGTCTCATGCTGAAATAGTTTATAACAATCATGCCAATGTATATAATTCTACCACAATAGTGAATCTGAATCATATAATTATGTGTTTTGGCTAATTTAGAAACTATGTAAGTGTGGAGAATATTATTTCAAAGCATTCCCCACTAAATATAAAAACTATGCCAAGTGTGGATTACATGCCTCTATCACATGCCCCACTTTGAGGTGAGGAAAGAATAGTAACTGGTAGTCACCTCACCTCAAAAGGATAATATAAATGTGTAATATGTAAATGAAACTATGTAGCATATATAATGGCATGTCTAGGTAAATGTATTGTTTAAGCACATAGAACATTTTTTTCTCATGAAGGACTAAGATGCATGATAAATATCATGGCAATGTCTAGATAGTAATAGGAAAAGATCAAAAATCAAACAAGCACACACAAAATATCACTCAAAAATAAGTCAACATATAATGGTCCTAGGAGACTGCAAATAAGGGATATGTTCAAATGCCACAAAATATAAGGGACATGACTTATTCAAATGTCTTAAAAATAAATAATGGCATATTAATATGTACATACAACAAAATAATGACATAATCAAATGTTAAATGAAACACACATATGTATGAGGGACACAAATAATGGAGCATATTCAAATGCTCAAACAAACAAGATAATAACAAGGAAAGACACTCAAGGAAGTGAATCAAAGGAAATCGTAAGAAACCAAAATAAACATATCATAGTAGGACATGGGTCAAATGTATTAGCAAAAAATTTCAAGTGCATAGAATATCAAGTACCCTGTATAAGATATAATCATGGGTAAAGACATGTGTATGTACATATAAGTTCAAACATGATAATGAAAGATGTTCATAAAACCATATAACCTATGATTATCAATATTAAATAAGTGGATGCTCTCAATGTCCACATGACATGAGTAGAGGGAAGGCCCAACATACAAATATAAATATATCATTTATTTGTGTACGTCTTTATCATACTCAAGTAGAAGCATGACACACATATGTATGTAGAAGTAACTAATATTCCATCCATCAACATGGAACTACCACATCTATTCCAAATATAAAACATTTATACTGATAATATTTTTGTATTTTTGAATGTTTTTAATTTGTTTGGTATTTTGTAATATTTGAAGAGACTACTTTATGATCTCATCAAATGGATGTTCATAGGTATATGGATATTTTAGATTGTTTACATCATTATTGGATAAGTTTAAAATGTGCATAACATGTTCCTTCACACACTTTAAATGTGTATTTAAAGAACTAATGCTATCATTTGGAATATGTATTAGTTTGCCTTCATGAGAAAAAGAAATACTTGGCTGATTTGGGTCAATTTTAGCTTCCATTTGATATAGAAAAAGAGTTCCTAGTTTAAATTCGTATGGAGATGTGTTAGGCATAACTTAAACCCATGCTTGAATTACTTTATAACCACAAATAATTGGTATTATTATATTTCCTAAAGAGTCTTTCCAATTAGCCTTTCTTTGCAAGTCTTGTAGATCAAAATCAAGTTGCTAAAAATGCCTTATATGACAAGTATTTTTTGTTTGTGTAATATCAATATGGTTATGCCAAAAATAATCACCACCCATGAATAAGGTGATTATTAAATCTTTTTTATCTTAATTCTATTTAAATTGTTTACTTTGAATTTCCTAGTGTGCAGTGTGTGTATGTTGTAATTTTGAATTATTTTTTGAATGATCATGAAAATAATTACTAAATGTTTTCTATTTTTGTTGATCACTAGTTTGTGAACCTGAATTATTTAGAGTGTCATCAAGTATAATTATTTAATCATCATTAATATCTTGGATCTTATATTTCAAGGTAACATATATGTTCATAAAATGTCCTGGTCCCTAATGATAATCACAATAAGATTTTGCAACATATACTTTGTGTAAAGGCTGATAAATATAAAAAAATATAGGTTGAGGTAAAGACATAAGATGACACTCTATTAACCATGGGAGTAATGAAGTTGGACACTCATGTAAACATGTGAATTATCTCCTCAATGCATTAGAATAATCTGGTTAGGTTGTCATAGTAGTATATCAATGAATGTTGTATTATTTATAAAAGATATGGGTTGAGATATATCTTACTCATTTTTACTACACCCTTGTAATTTTTACTCATGTTCATAGGATTGTGGTGTAGGATTATCTATTTGTTGGACCATTACACAATGTTTGAAGGGATTAACATCCATTGAACACATGGAAATGAATCCTTTGTGACTAAATTTTAAACATGTGTGTAAAAGAGATGCAACTACATACATCTATAGTTGGAATCATTTGGAATAAGTTGGCATAAAGTGGGTAATGTATGGGGACCATGGTAGTATTCAATGTTACTTGTCCCAAATAATTTTAATGAACTATTATCAAATACCTTGATGCTCATATTAGATGGTTCTAAATCTGAAGGTATAATACCAATTAAGGAGAGGAAAGATATGGTTCAAATGTTGAACCCATAACTACCATCCATAAAAACTGATTTTACTCTTTTATTGTAAACACACACTTGGATGTAGAGTGGAAAACATGTATTTATCAATGGTTAGGATGGTGGATCCTTTTTTTCAAATGGTATGTTATGTTTGGTCCATTTTATGGAATTTAACATGAGGGCCACATGTGGTGATTATACATTCTATAGCAAGGTTTTCATCTATAATGTTCTCACAAAAATAACCTTATAAGGTGGTCACTTGTCTAACAAGTCTAAAATTGAAAATTTATTCATAGCCTCATTATATATCTTGATTTTGATAAACAACTATCAAATGAACATTATTCAAGTGTTTTGTTTGAACCCTTATATTTATGATAACTTATTCTATGGAGACCTTAAAATCATATTCTTGTTCACTTCTATATTTGAGCCCATATATTTTAAGAGATTTATACCTTGATGGATGGTGAGACAATATATTTTACCATCAACCTCACCAATTTTATAACCCTTTCAATCTAATATTAATTAAAAATAAAATAATCATAATGAATGAAATGTAATTGATTCATAAAGGAGTTGGGAAAATTTAAAAAACTAAAATAAAAATCTTTTAGAATGTTAATAAATCTAATGGAAATACATGGAAGAAAATGAGGATAAGATACTAAAACCCATTTTAAATATAGGAGGAAGTAGATAAGATCAGTTAGGTAGATCCTATAAAGATAAAATAAGCATGCAAACCATTTTGATGTTGAGAAACACATGATAAATTGGATGCCAAAATTAGGAGTTTTTTTTCAATTGAATGAATAAAGTAGGGAAGCATTTTGTTCCCATTTTCCAAGTTTCAAATTTTCACTTATAAACTTATTTAACAACTATAATTAAAAAATTGATTGCATTAGCTCATCTATTGACATTTACATAAAATCCCGACTCTTAAATTATAACCACTATAGGTTTAAATATGATTGGAAGGTTACTCAAAACCTTCTCTATGATATTATGATCTTCAAGGGTATTACCACATGTCTTCGTTTGATTGACAATATTCATTATCCTTGTGAATAAATCATTGATAGACTCATGTTCCTTCATTTGTAGGGTCTCAAGGTCCCTTCTTAAGAGCTATAACTTGACAATCTTCACTTGTCACTCTATTGATATTCATTTTAAATAATATCCCATGCTTGTTTAGAATTGAAAACTATTTCTATCCTAGGATATATTGAATCAACTAGTGCCATTTGTATGTAGATGAGTGCCTTGGCATCCTATATCTTATTCTCTTTTAACACATTCCTTTGTGTTTGGGTTAATTCATTGAAGGTTGCTAGGTCTAAAAACTCATTATATCCACCTTCAACCAACTCACATAGCTCTTGAGAGTTAAATACAGTCTTCATTTTGATGATCCACACATCATAGTTCTTTCCATAAAATGTAGGGGATGTTTCCATGACCATAACTTCATGTTGCCATGTCTAAATGGGATTACTACCTAAGGGCTATGATACTAATTGTTGGCAAACAATATAAAATTGCAAATGCAAGTGGGAAGCAATCAACAACATATAAAAATGAAATTGGGGATGGAAAATATATAACAATAAAAAACTCACACATTACTATATTAAATAATACTTAAAATAAACATTATAAACAATTACTTAAAACTACAACTGTATACTCAAACTCACACAAACTTCTATTCTAACTTGATGTCGATAAACTTATTACTTCTCTATACTACACATTTTGTTACTATGTTTTCTCCTCTATCTACCACTACTATTATATTCTCTCTAGGCTATCATAATTTAGGTCTCTACTATAAATATATTCCACTCTATCACTTCTCTCCTTGTCTCTCTCATTGATAATTATGCTAAACTCTATATATTATTGCTCTATTTTTTACCACTTCTACAAAGTCTGGTGTGTGAAATTATTATCTAAGATCTTCTTTTCTACCCATAAAAATCTTATTTTATTTTATTCCTCCCTCTGACTACTATTACATCACATTTTAGCTTTATACCCTATCTTCTTTAGCTATTATTGTACTAAAATTATGTTGCACACATTCTTATAATTGCATCTACGTCACTTTTTACTCTTAATTTTTTTTTCTTATTTAATTTTATCCACATCTAAATACTCTTTCAATTACCTTTGTTATTACCCCAAAAACATTCAAACAGTTCCCAAATTTCAAATTTAAATTGCTATAATAAATTTTCTTTAGTGGCATAATAGTGTAGAGTTTGGAAGGTAGGTAGATAAGTAGAGAATCAAATAATATTTTAACATTACCCCTTATGCTTAACCTTTATACCATGGTCTATAGAATTTTTCTTAGCCTTCAAAACATCCTTATAAATTCTCTTCTCTACCCAAATGCTTTTACACCTCTTATTTACATGTTTGGAGCTTCATTATTGAAGTACATAGCTATGCTAAAGGAGTCCATAGATAGACTGGCAAAGTCTATAGCTATGATATAGAATCAACTAGTAGAGTTCATATCTGGACTATCAGAGTCTATAGATATGCTAAAAACTCAACTAGTAGAGTCTATAGCTAGATTGGTAGAGTTCATCACTCCTCTATTATAGTCCATATCTAATCTATTAGAGTCTAGAGCTAACTTGTAGGAATCTAGAGATAGCTTGTAGGAGTCTAGAGTTGGATTGTATGAGTCTAAATATGGTTTCTATGAGCCCAAATTTGGATTATATGAGTCTAGAGTTGGACTATAGGAATCTAGAGCCAACATAAAACCTTATAGGACCAATACTACTACATTAATGACCCCTAACCTTCATATTAATTTATTGAAAGTTTCTTTTGGCAATGACTTAATAAAGATATCATCTAATTTTTTATCTAACTTACAAAAACTAAGCTCTATCACATTATTCTCAACTAACTCTCGAATGAATTGATCTATGATTGTAATGTGCTTGATCCTACCATGAAAGTGAGGTTATTTGATAATGTTATGGAGGATATATTGTCACAATAAAATATAAAATCCACTTGCTTCTCCTCATGAAAATCTAAAAGTCTCCTTCTCAACCATATAACTTGGCATGTTGATGCATTAGCTATTATATACTTCACTTCAGTTATAGAAAGTGAAACTATAGGTTTATTATTTGAATACCAAGATATGGATCCTGACCCAAGATGAAATACATACCTCAAAGTTCTCTTTTGATCATAAAGGCTACCAACCCAATCACTATGCATGTAACCCATAAGTTGAACCTCATCTGATGTTGCATACAAAACTCTATAATCTCTTGTTTCATTCATGTACCTCAATATCTTCTTGCCCACTTACTAATGTGTCTCCTTTGGCATCTCCATGAATCTAGATATAAAGTTGACTAAATACATGATGTCTAGCCTAATTATAGCCAAATACATAAGGCTTACCACTAATATATTGTACCATATGGGGTTTACATTGCTATTACAATCATCCTTGCACATCTTAAGACTTGTCTTAGCTAGTGTTGATACTGGCTTGATGTATATCATCTTAATCCTCTCTAAAATATATTTTGCATACTTAAATTGGCATATGAATATGCATCCATCCATTTTCTTGACTTTTATCCCAATAAATTACTTCAAACATCCTAAATCAGTCACTTTAAATTTCTTATTCATATCTATTTTAGAGTTTTCCATTGATTGATTTGAATTTTCAATGAATATTAGATCATCCATATATAAAAATATAATTAAAATATCACCCATACTTTATTTGATGTATAGTTTTTGTGCACTACCACTTTTGCTAAATTGTTGTTCAATAAATAAGAGTCTATATGACTGTACCATGCTATTGGGGATTGCTTGAGCCCATACAATGCCTTTTTCAATTTATATACCTTATTTTCATGACTAAGAATCTCATGTCCATGTGGCTATCAAACATAAACCTCTTCTCCTATCACTCCATTCAAGAAGGTTAACTTTCCATCCATTTGATACACCTTCCACTTGTGTTGAGAAGTAATGGCTATGATTGTCCTCACCATTTATAGCCTTGTTATGGGTGAAAACAACTCATTGTAATCATGTTTAGGATTTTGATTGTATCCCTTCACCACTAGTATTGCCTTATGCCTCTTTATCTTACCTTTAGGAGTGGTTTTTGTCATATACACCCACTTAAATCCTATGACATATTTTATTTTTAGAATGTCAACTAACTCCCAAGTATGAGTTCTCTCTATGGCATGCATTTGTTTATCCATTTCCACACACCACTTATTATCCTTGACTACTTCTTCAAAGTATATAGGATTAGATGATAAAAAGAGAGCATAATTCATAGTTTCATCTTCACTTTGTTCATACCTTGACTGATCATAGACTTCTTTCAAGCTTTTTGTCCTTGATTGGAATTGATTTGAGTTGGAAGAGGATGATGTCAACTCATGAACAACTCTTTGACCTCTTTGATGGCTACTGCCACTAGATGAATCATCCCTTTATGAAATAGGGGTATAACTTGGTGTATGGTCAGATGTAATAGTTGATGGTTTATATTCATTAAAGGGTCCACAAACCCTTATTTTCACTTGCTCTTCTTCTTGTCTCTCCTTCCAAGCTTCATTCTCAATAAATTGAACATCTCAGTTGATTATAAGTTATTTGGTGATGGGATTATAACTGGTAAGAATTTTATTGGTCACTTTACCCAATGAATATTCATTTCTCACCTTTGTCATCTCATTTTGTTTTTTTATTGGGCATGTGTGCCTATGGTACACAACCAAACACTATAAGGTGTTAAACACTTGGCTTTTGGTTGATCCATGCTTCTTAAGGGATCACATCCCTAATAATCTTTGTTTTAAATATATTTAACAAGTATAGGTATTTTAATATAGCCTTAACACAAAAATCATTAGGAAAACCCTTTACCTTTAACATTCTCCTTTCTATCTCTTGGATGGTTCTATTCATCCTCTCAGCCACACAATTGTACTACAATGTATACCTAGTTAGAAATTTATTCTTGATGCCATGATCCTTGGAAAAATTCACGAAATCATTATATATATACTCTCCCCTTCTATCAGTCCTCAAAATATTGATGTAGTGTCCACTTTGCTTCTCTACCATGGCCTTGAATTTTTTAAAGGTCTCAAAAGCATCTAATTTGTTATTAAAGAAATACACCCATATATTTCAACTAAAATCATCTATGAAAGTCATAAATTAGATATTATTAGATAGGGAGGGGGTCTTCATTGGACCACACAAGTCTAAATAGATCAGATTTAAAGGAGCTCTAACTCTCCATGTTTTACCCACAGGAAATTCACTACTATGTTGCTTCTCCAATATGTAGAATTCACACATTTTATTTGGTTATTTTATAGGGGGAAACTCTTTCACCATTTTATTCTTTTAAAGAAGGTTCATCCCTCTAAAGCTCGAATTCCCATAGCTTAGATTCCAAAGGGTAGACTTATATACTATAGTTTTGAAGGTTGTTGCGAGTTAACTTTGCATTCTTAACAGAAACATCTAATTTCTTATCATCTTGACTATTGTAATCTATCTATTTCATCCATTCTTATTAAATATTATGAATTCACCATTCTCAAATATCCCTTTTAGAAAAGCTACCCTATACTAATTAGGTTATGCTTCAACATGGGTACATAATAAACATATTAAATTTGTCTTTTGTCATCTTGATTGGTGCAAATAGAAATTCTTTATTTTCCCATGATGAGAACCTTCTCATTGTTTCCCATATTAACCTTTGATTTGATTGACTCATCAATATGGTTGAACATCTCTTTTTTCTCACTCATGTGGTTGCTACAACCACTATCCAAGTACCTTGGTCTTTTACCACTATGCTTTGTAATGTTACATATTATGAATAATATTACACCTTTATCACTCCTATTAGGTTCATATTATTGTGTTTTATATAAATTTGAAATCTACCTTTTCATATCATACTCATTTCTACACTCACTAGCATATTTTCCATACTTTTTGAAATAATTGCATTGGACACTAGACTGATCATACCTTTGTGTAGATATTATTTTAAAAGTGTTGTTGTTCCTTCCTCTTCCTCTTACATGTTACTCTTTATGGCTATTCCTTATACCTTATTAACTACTGCAAGATTTTCTTCTTCCTCTATTATTTGATCCTCTCCCCCTTCCTTTCACATTCACATTGGTCTTGAATGCTTTCTCATGGGAGGAGGTGGTTGACCTATTCATCCTTTGTTTAAGGGTTTGAAAGGAACACATTAGATCATCTATTGAAATTTGCCTTAAATAATTTGACTCTTCAATTGAAACCATTATAGGTTTAAATTTGATTGGAAGGCTCCTCAACACCTTCTTTATGATCCTATGATCTTCAAGGGTATCACCACATGTCTTCATTTCATTGACAATATTCATTATCTTTGCGAAGAATTCATTAATAAACTCATTATCCATAATTTTTAGGGTCTCAAAGTACCTTATTAAGAGCTAAAAAGTTACAATTTTCTCCTTTTCACTCCCTTGATAGGCATTTTGAATAATATCTCATGATTATTTAGAATGAACAACTATTTCTATCTTAACAAAGATTGAATCAACTAGTGTCATTTGTATGTAGTTGATTGCCTTAGAATTCTTTCTCCTACTCTCTTTAAATATATTCCTTTATGATTAGGTTAATTTATTCAAGGCTCTTAGGTCTGAAACCTCATTATATCCATCTTCAACCAACTCCCATAGATATTGATAGTTGAATATAGTATTCATTTTGATGCTCCACACATCATATTTCTTTCCATAAAATATAAGGGGATTCTACCATGAATAAAAACTATCTACTTCCATGTCTAAATGGGATTACTACCTAAGGGATCTAATACTAGTTGTTGGTAGAAAATATAAAGAGCGTAGGCCCAGGTGTGAAGTAACCAACAACACAAAAAAATGAAACATGAGAGGGTAGAGGTGTAACAGTAAAACACTCACACATTCATATATTAAATAATAATTAAAATAGATATTAAAAATAATTACTTACAACTATATTTATATACTCAAACTCACAAAAAATAGCTATTCTAACTTGTCAATAAATTACTTACTGCTCTATACTACACAATCTATTGTTATTTTTTCTCATTTATCTACAACTACTCTACTATTCTCTCTAGGATTTATTACAGTCAGTTATTGTTGTAAATGTATTACACTCTACCACCTCTTTCCTTGTATCTTTTAGCTATAGCTATGCTAAGTTCTATATACTAGTTCTCTATTTTCTACCAATTCTACATAGTCTACTATTGTGTGTGAATATTTTGCAGGATCTTCTTTTTTTTGATAAAAATATTCTTATATTTTATTTCTCCCTTTGAATAATATTTCATCATATTTTAGCTTTATGCCCTATCTTATTTAGCTACTTCTACACTATAATTATGTTGCATACATTCTTCTAACTGTTGTTAGGTCACTTTCTGCTCTTATTTTTTTGTCTGCTTTCCTTTTGTCAACATCTGACTACTATTCCACCTACCAATGTTATTACCCATAAAACATTCAAAAGTATCCCAAATTTCAAATTTGAACTATTATAATAAATTCTATCTGGTGGGTACAATAATGTGGATTTGGGTAGGTAGGTAGGCAAAGAATAAAAGAATATTTTTAAAAAATGGCTACCAAAACTAAGAGTTTTTTTAATTGAATGAATAAATTAGGGAAGCATTTTTCCCATTTTATAATTAGTTAATAAAAAATTTCACATATAAACTTATTTAACAACTATAAATAAAAAACTAATTGAATGTATTTCAAATATTATTTGGACTCAACTCTACAAACTAAAAATCAATCTACTTAACAATAAATTTTTAAGAAGAGTATCAATGTAGCACATCCAATAGATATTTTAAAGCTAATTAAAACATATTTTTTGAATAATTTCAATTGCTTATCTAGTATCACTTTTCTCCTGCTCTGATCATAAACAAGAATAATTTTCCCCAAGGCCTCACAAATACTTATGTTGAATATTTTCTCCAACCTATAATATTTTTCCATTTAATCCATCATCAATGGAATCCTTAATGGTTTTTAGGTTCCATTAATGGATATTATTATATGGATGAGGCAACTTGTAGATTATAATTTTTAGAATGATAGTTCTAAGTCATATGTTTAAATTCTAGTGTCTGTGTTGCAAGATATTTAAGTTGAATCTAAAAAACATAAATACTAAACCATTATGTTTTAAAAATATTTATAGGTCCACTCCTCTCTCTTATGAGAAACTATAAAGGAAATATCCTCCATAAAGATGAATTTTGAAGATATCCAAGAATTAATTAAACTTTGGATTACCCTTCAACATTAATTACCGATCTACCATCAGATACCATGACACTAGAAAATTATTCTAGAAGAGATGGTTCAGGTAGTCATGAACATAATAGTGTGTCCATCTTTGACAAGGTTGACTCTTTTTATTATCAAATAAGGGTTGTTTTCATACTGATATATTCAATAAATTTAGGAAAACATCAACAAGTCACTATAAGAATGATTTCAATAGCAGATGGACCATCATAGATAGGTTGGCATGCTTATTTTAGTCCTTCATGTGTAAATAATAGTGTATAAACAACTTGAGTAAAACACATGTCATGACTTGACCAAATTCCTTGAAGTTTATAGTAGTGCTGAACTAAGGGGATCTATATACACCACTTGTTAAGCACATGAAGATGAAGTGATTATTGCCTAGTTTAATGAATATATTTAAGGAAGATATTTTTATCTTATTATCATCAGAGTGAAATATCATGCTAAGGATATTAATTATTTCCTTAAGTTTCATAAATGAATCCTCCACACCTTAGTTCACTAACTCTAACAACACCATCACCTACTGCCCCAAATCTACTATAGTTATATTTATTTATACTTATCTACTTCTATGATGCCTTTTTACACCCCCAATATTTAACATGGTCTTCCCATTCAAAAACAAAGTGTTTTACACCCATCATCATTAACTCATACCCTTGACTATCCATTCCAAAAGAACATATAACTAGAATAACTAAATTCATTAATTTCACTTTAAAGACTTCTTTCCTAAAGTGGGCAAAACATGGGTCTAATTTATTATTTTACGTGAGGAAGTTAAAACCTAAGAAGAGTTTTGATTCATTACCACCTATTTACCTTCATGTCATTGTCAAGGGATTCAAATATCTCAACCACTTTATGGTGAAAACTTATAACATAATCCCAAAACATTAAATACATTTTAACCAATCTTAATATTATACTCACCTACATTATTTTTATAGGTCAACAATTTAAATACATCTAGTGATAATTTACTAATTTAACATTGATGTCTATTGAATTTCTAATATTACTTATTATTTAATTAAAAAACACTAGAATCAAACATTCAAGGTCAAAAAGAGACATGTATTTAAAATTATTACTAAAATAAAGTTCAACCATTACGGTAATTGACCATCAAATTATGTAATGGTTCAAAGGACTTTATTTGTTCTTACTCCCAACTCTCCAAAAGTCTAAGCTAGATAAAAATCATTCTCTTCATGAGAAAGTTTCAAAATAAAAATAACTTAGTATAGATAAATTTTAGGCTTACTCTAATTGAATGACATAACTTGTTCACTCTTTTCCATTTTTAGACACTAGAATGACAACTTCTAAAGATATGGGTAAAATGATAGTGGTATAATATAAGGGAAAGTAGAAATAATTACATGAAGTTAAGGATCTATCCATTTGGATAATAATAATTATAAATTTCATGATATGTAGAGATGACCACATGAATAGCCTTCTTTTGGAACAATGAAGGCAAAAGCAACCAAATATTGAAACATATCTTCTTAGTCATAATAAAGAAATAAAATATTTTATACTTAAAAGTTTAAACTTAATTTTTAAATTCATAAATATCATCAAGATGAGGACAAATGAACTCACTCTAGCTATAAATTTGACTTAATTTCATGATTTAATGAGAGCTAAAAATAATGAGGTAAATATTTATATCCAAACAATACAACCCAAAAATGCTAATCATGATGGTCAATAGGGTAAGGCACAAAAAACATGAACACTAATGATTGACAAGGTATCAACCATAAAATGGTATCTAAACAATAAATGAGGGGAAAATTACTAAAAGAGGTTATTATAAAACATATATAAAATGGCATCCCTTCCTCCATTGTGAGGACCATCATAAGAACAATTAAAATTATAATATGTTATCAAGATATCAAAATTATCATTATGCATCCACTTGAGATTAAATATATCAATCAAATTATCACCACACTAATAAAATATATTAAATAAGAGTTTCATTTGAGCAACTACATATCAATTGATCAAGATAAAATCCAAGGTAATAAATGAGAGTTGTCTTCATTTTTGGTAAGTGAAGGTACATCTTGTTTTTTTATCTTTCAAGATATATCAAAGGTTTATGATATATTTACAATAGGATTTAATTAATTTCTATTTGATTAGTTAAACTCAAGTTTTAAAAGGACTTAAAAATAATAGTTTAACAAAACAAATAAAAACTAGACAAGATGAAACAAAGCCAACACATCTTGATGAATGCAAACTTTAAGCAAAAAATCAACAAAAATATATCTAAAACAAACCAAAAAGACACAACCCCCATCTAAAATTCCTTATATTGACTTTACTTCTTAATACCATCCTCCCATTTGTTTGTGCTACTACTCAATATCCCTCTTGTTTTATCCCCTTAGCCTCCACCATGTTTTTGCTTTATTCCACTATGCCTCTAGTCTTTTTCACTAATGGTTTACCTTTATTTATGTTGTGACCCATTGGGGTGATGGTGATTATTTAATTTCCCTTAGGTATTCCCTCAGTCTTACCTCCTTCCTTTGTCTTCTATTCTATAGTCAGTTCCCTCAACTTATTGATTTTTTGTTTAATATTATTCCATTATTCCATGTATGAAATCATCTACCTACCTAGTCTCTGCAAGTTTTCATGAAACTCCATTAGATTTTGCATGAATACCTATAGAATCTTAGTAGGGTCCTCATCCCTATTAAAAATATCATTTTCCTTAATTTCATGGAGTTTAAAATTAGGGTTCTATACCCCTTATTGGAATTGAAGGCTCCTGTTGACTTTATTCCCAAACTCTTCTATGGGGGGAGATGGGTAATGAGCCTTTATATTTTCATTATTCCTATTCCATGGATGAAATAAATGGGTGGAAGGGGAGGCCTTATTTTTTCCTCCCTTTTCAATAACGTCCTTCTTAGATATTTTCTCTCTATTGCTTTCCATAATGTGAATTTATTGACTTCTCATGAGGGCTGTCTGTTTAGTGAGGAAAAGGATTAATCCTTGATGAATAATATAAATAAAGGGTTTTTATTGAAATGTTAGGATTACAGCTTTGAGATACATGAGTAAATAGTATGGAAGGATAATCTTATGGACTTTGAAGCGGTTCAATAGTAAGAAGTGATGAGAGAAAATATGGGTGAATTTGCCTTCAAGAGTAAGGTAATGTATTACTTATAGGCAAAATTTTGGCCATATCTATATAAGTTCAGCCCTTGGGAAGCCCTTCTTATTCATATGCTAGATTATGTTTATCTAGAATAATGCTTATATCAGATCCTATTTTCTTCATATATCTTTTAAGGGATTCGATCCCTCGCATGTAATACTAGTAACCTTCCCTATGAGTTCCTCAAACACATCCATAGTAGCCCCCCTAAAAGTCACCTATCATTACTTCCATCCTAATATGAAGTCTCTAGTCAAAATCTAATTATAAGATTCTATCCTTAGCATGAACTTAATTAAACCTCCCTTTTGCAACTTTCACCAAACTTTATGGTTGGCCTGGACTTCAGTATAGGATATTAGTTCACAATAGTTCTTATCTCCCCTCATGATGTTGTTTTATTTTTTTTAAAAATTGCACTAAGGGTTGTTATGGGCCAAGTATCACATCAAAATTCCAATGTTTTGTTTTATTTTATTGTCATTGAAATAAGCCTTTTTGAAATGATGTATTACACCACTGAGTTCAAAAATCATGTCATTATCATGACACATTATGAAATTAAGCCTTTTTATAATCATGATTAATGTTCCCATGTGTGTTTCTTCTACAATATTGCAAAATTTATATTTTTTCATCATTATCTAGCAAGGGTTGGATATGGGGGGATGTTGTGGGGTCCTATCCATGTGGCTAGGTCTGTATCGATCACTCCCATGTTTGCCAAGGTGTCCACCACCTTGTTACCTTCACAAAAAATGTGGGGGATTGTAAATTATATTGAGTGGAGGAGATTTTGGCATCAAAAATAATTTTTTTGATAGTGTGAAAGGATTAGACTTTTTTGGCAAATGTATTAAGGATGTTGAGTGAGTCACCTTCAATAAACAACTTAGGTATGTTTAGGTGAGATATAAGTTGATTGCCTCTAAAGGACCACCTTAGCTTCCATTACATGGTTGGATTAAATTTCTATAGGCCTAACATAGGTAATATTTACCTTCCCTAATACATCCCTGATTACTCCTCTTACACTTGCCCTATAAGATTTCCTTTAGATACACCATTAAAATTTAACTTTATCCATCACATAGGGGGTGATCCCATTTCATATGATATTTATTTGTAAAGGTTTTGGTAGGAGGGGGTATGAGGTTACACTTGTCAATAATGTCCTGTTCTACCTTGGATTCTCCCACTTTGTCATTTGGGACTGCCATCTACCAATTCTTTGTGATGGAAGAGAGGAGTCAAATAAAGGAACTTTAGAGTTTAGAGCATTTACATTAAAAATATGCAGGAATTATGTTCAAACCAGATCAACTAAGAAAATTTAGGGAGGGCAAGGAACTAGAGGAAGGCCATGAAGGGGATCTTCCAAGGGGGGTTCCATTGGACAATGAAGTCTAGGATTAAGCTAGGCTTAACCTAGTTAAGGTTGAAATGATGAATGAGGATATTTTAGATATGGGTTCTAAATGGGCACTCGATGAATAATGATTCACTGATTCCAATGATAATTTTTAAAGGACACACCTATTTGGGATGGTCATTTCCCCTTTTTTATAGATTATCAATAGGAGTTAATTCTTATTCTTCAATTCTTATTAATTTATAAATTTTATCATTTACATTATAGCATGTTCCATGGAAAATGCTCCCAGATAATTTATAATAATTTCTCATTATTTTATAAGTGTGTTTCATAAATTTATGTCATATAACCTATTTTTATATACTCAAAAAATAATTTATTTACTATTGTAAGTGAAATCTAATCAATTTTTGTTTTTTTTGGTTTCATTTGTTGTCTTCTAAGTCTCAATGAATTTTCACTACAGAAAAATACTTTGAAATAATGAATTCATGCTTATAATTAGTGATTTCATCCCATATAGTGGTTTATATTTATTTAGAGGTTCTATTTATGTAGGTCTGATTTTCACCAAAAATGTTCTAAGCATAGATGGATTTGTAATAAACTTTGATGATTTCATTCTGTCAATTATCACCTATATTTTGTTATTTTTCCACTTTATAGCTAACAATAATTTCTTACTGAGTAACAAATAATTTGTAATGAAATTTAGTGATTTCATTCAGCCCATTAGTGAAATCATCTTGTATCACCTGTATTTTTTGTCATCTTTCTATTTTCATATTTTATGCCAACAATAATTTTGGTCTGACTAATAGCAATTTTCTTCTGAGTATTGATAATTTTTTATGAGAAATATTTAATTCATTAGGTATCATGTTTTGTGTAATAATATATATATATATATATATATATATATATATATATATATATATATATATATATATATATAATGATAAATAATGAATTTGGATTGACTAATAGTGAATTCACTTTGTGTTTTAACAAATTTGCATATGTATCTACTCTTTTTTATTTGTTTTGTCTTTATGCTTTCTCATTTGACTAACCTACATTACCCACTTGTCAAATATGATATCTAAACTACTAATAATTTTCTTTTAGTATTTTCAGCTATAGTCTTAAAAATAAAAACACTCTTTGTTAACATTTCAATTTAATTTCCATTACTTGAAATTTGTCTTTGTGTGTCTTGTTTGTGTCACAATAATTTGTGTATACTCTTCTCTTATGCTATAAGGTGATTTGGAGAATAAAAAACAACCCTAGTTTCTTATGTATCCCAAGGATTTGATTGATGTATGCTCTTTCCTCACACTAAATAGGTGATCTTGGAAATTAAAAATAAATTGAACCTTCTTTTTTCTCTTTATTAGGGGTCCTAAAGAACTTGAATTTCACCACCAAGTGTTAATACAAAACCCATGCTCTAGTGGGATGTATAAATTACTTGGGTACGACATTATCAATGGCTAATGGGATATTCATTTTACCAACACTATGATGTGATTTGGTTTCATCCCACTAATACCCATGTTTTTAATGACTCCTTTATTTCACATAATCGGGCCTCAACATACTAAAGTTTAGATATAGGACTCTCCTAGATAAGCTCATAAACCCTAACATAATAACATTCATCCATAATAAATTTGTGGTTTTGGAAAATAAATATTTACTTAAATCACCCAACACATACCTTTTTGGGTATTATCAATGGGCCACCACTTCTTTACACACCTCCTTGACTAGATTAGGAATGTTTCATTTATGTGTTTTGTTTGCTCCCCTTGTTATAAGGAAATAATTGAACTAGTCAAATAAAAAAAAACATGTTTAATAAACCAAATTAAAATTTTATTTACAATATAAAACTGATAATATTTTAAAACCAAACCTATTTTATAATCTTTGACCAAAATATAATTGGAAACTATGGCCCCAACTATATTTCAAGCACTATTGATCAAATCTAAGATAGGGAAAATATTTTTGTTAGAGACCCCTTTCACTTTGATAATCATGATGAACATGTAGAGATATAGGATAATGATAGTAATAGCCTCATTGATCAAAGATATTATAACCTAAATACTAATGATTAATCTAAGTCAGGTGAAACCCATGCCCAAATTAACAACTACCTTTTTGAGAATAAATATCAATTTTTTTAAAAAAGTATAGAAATAGGGGGTGAGTTAATTTTATATTGAAACCCATATAATTTGAGTCACATTATTAGTAAAGGAACCAAACCCCTCTTAATCATGATCAAAATACATCTAGTAATTCCCTTAGTAGGAATAAGGAAATCTTAGAATCCATCAATGATAATCCCCATCATGTCTCTCATGTCCAAAATGACAAATGTGAATAAATTTTAGATGAATATCCAAATATTAAAAAAAAAAATTGGGTATGATCGCATCCAAATATTAATCAAAGATTTGGATGACCTAAAATACTATGTCAATCCTCTAGTCATGCATCCTTAAAATCATAAATCATATAATAGATAAATTAGTTCTAATTAGATCCCTAGGTTACTTAAATCTAATAAAATCCCATCATCATCCTCACCATTCAAGGACACTTAGTTTGACCATGAAAGTAAATCTATGATAATTTTATCTAAGGATTGCAAGATGGGAATCAGACCCCTAAAAAGTATAAGTTTTAATAACTGTGTCCATATCCTTTTTCTATAAACATGTTAAGAGTACCCTTTATATCCAACTTCAAAAATATAAATTTAAAAAATTAAAAAGGAAAAGGTGACCCTTGGGAATACATCAAATAGTTATTTATGTCCTACCAAGAGGTTGCTTATGTCAAAAATTACTTGCTTAGGATTTTTACACAAAGTTTAGGAGGCCAAATTTTAGAGTGGTAATTATGTCTACCAAAAGGGTCTTTTGCCACCTTTGCATATATATTTGAGATTTTTTTTAAATAATTATGTTATAACTTAGAAAACAAAATCACCATGATTAACTTGTGCAATACCAAGTAAAGAAATACAAAAAGTTTCTCCTCTTTTTTTCAAATATGGTGGGGCTTAGCCAATAGGTTCCCTTGGACAACCCTCAACATTTAATTTATTACCATATTTACTACCAATATCAATCTATATATGGTCTTCCTTCTCCAAGTCCATTTCACAAATTATTTTGACAAAATCATCAAGAAATTAATCCCAATTGGAAAATCACTTATAAGCAAAGGACCATTAAAATTTTCCACAATGACAATCAAGGAAAAACCCAAAATTGATAATCCTAAATTATTTAGAAGGAATAAAAAGTAGTGGGTGATTGGGTAATTGATTATAAAAGCTATAAAGCATTAAAAATACCATAAACATCACCATAACGAGGGTCAACTAAAACAACACATGAACCAAAGAACCTATAAACATTTATGAGAATATCTTGAATTAGTTTTCCATAAGTTAGTTTTTTAAACCATGATAGTGTTCCCATAGACTAAACCATTTAATGAAAACATGCCAAAACCAAATTGGTATAAGGAACATAAATACTCTAAATTCCATAAGATAAAAGGTCTCTTTGCAAATAGATGCATGAATTTAAATAACTATGTCTAAGACTTAAATAATCACGTATACATATAAATATAATGAAATGCATCCACATCCAAAAAAATAAAGCTTAGGGATATACCAAGATCCCTTTCTAAAACATGACCAACCTTGTTCATAAACAAACTAATGTCAAAACCAAATAAAAAACATCAACTCCAAGAAATTTTCTCATTCATTTGATGCCGATGTAAACCATATCCTACACATAGACAACCCATTTCCACTATCAAAATTAAATCCCAATATTGTGTAGTCACAAGTAGGTGTGAAAAAATAATTATCCTAAGGCCTCCTCTACTTAATTCTGAAGGAAATTACAATATCATCAAGTAGATTGTGAAGGCATCTACCCAAATATCAATTTTGGACATCCTAAAAATATCCAATACTTATAAATATATCTTTTATTAAAACTTATAGGAGTCAAGCATCCCAAATGACATTGATCCATCCAAATTACAAACACTTTTAGACACTTGTGCTCAAGCCATCAAGTCATTTTTGACCAAAATGATATCTCCCACATATGGCCATCCCATAACTTACCTTTATACATCAAATCCATCATTTAAAAAGATAAATTAAAGAGGTTAGTTATATGCAATGTGTCTATTGTAAATATATGCACTTTAACCTTGATTAAACATCTAGGTTATTCATTAGAAACTTTATAGTCTGATAACATCACCATAAAATCTTATGACAACATGAAATTAAAATCAAATAAAACAATACATATTCTAATCATGGTAAGGATTGTCATGTATCAAAATTTATTACTTGTCATTGATATTGAATCTCTATATAACATTCTCCTTATCCAAACAATGATTCATGACATTAATTTTATTCAATATACATTGCACTAATGAATTAAATTACGTCATTTTGGTATGGAATTTATAATTCCTGGTGACCAAAAAACCTTCAAATAATTAAGTTTTTTGGAAGGGTGATACAAAAAAAACTATTAACCACCAAAGCTTTAAAAATATACCCATCTATATGATTTACCATCCACATAAAAATAAATAATCCACATCTAAAATTCAACCTTTAAAATACACATCCAAGCCCACATCATCGAAATCCAAGTTCAATATCATTGACAAGGTTATGGGAGAATATGAGATCCATGATGCCTTCCACATAGACAAAATACATGTTTCACCCAAGACTCGTGGTAGGACTAGCCATAAGAAGAAAACATAAATATTCCATTAGTATGGTAAAACCTCTTTTGTTAAAGGAGGACTCATTTTAGAAGAAAATAATGAGAACTCAAATGATTCCTAGCTATATAATGATGGTTTAACAAATTATTTTTAAAATAATGAATATCATATGGAAAAATAAATAATGTGTAACATAATAAACTAAAAAGGAAAATGCATTAGTCTCCATGAACAAGGAATTATATAGACTATAATTTATCAATAAAATAAAATGTACCATGTCATTGGATATAAAATGCCTAGTGGTGATCGATATGATTACATCAATGATTCTACCATGATGTTTGAGGAATCCTTTACTAACATTGAAGCAAATTCCATTCATATCCAATATTAAAACCTTGCATCTATAAACATTTTTGATGATGTAACCATTATCACCATTTAACTAACATATATTGAGCTCATAGATTGGGATCAAAAAAATCCTATACCACCCAACCACTTCTAAAATGACTAGGCAATCAAAAAATTCATGAAAATTAGAGGTAATATTCCATTGGGAGACTATAAAATGGGATTTTAAATAATTTTGGACACATTGGCATACTTTTGAGAACATAAATAATTAATTCTTATAAAATAGTTAAAAAATAAAAAAATAAAGTAAAAAAATTGAGTCCCTTAGTGAAAACCTCTTTGATGTGTTATTGGAAAAAAAATAAAAATTTAGGAAATAAAGGATGAGTCTATTGGTGAAAACCTCTAGGCACTAATAGATGAGGAAATCAACCTTTCACTAGCACCAACACAACTAAAAGATGGTTCCATATTGTTAATTGAAGAAGCCATTGATATGGAAATTTGTATAAAAGAAACTCCTAAAATGGTTAAGCTTGTAACCACCCTCAGTGATGAAGAATGAAAATTAATCTTCATCCTCTTAATATAATTTGAAAATGTTTTCACTTGGTAATATGTAGACATGTTAGGGTTAGATCCATCTCTTTTCATCCATCACTTAGTTGTTCATGCAGATGCAAAACTATAAAGTAAATACTTATAAAAATACATCCCAAAGTGGCATTAATTATCAAATAAGAATGCTATAAATAATTGTAGGTTGGGTTTATTATTCTTATTGACTACTTGCAAAGAATATAAAATATTGATTTAGTAAGCAAAAAAAATAGGGATTAGAGTGTGCACTAATTTTTGATATATCAATAAAGCATGCCCAAAATATGACTTCACTTCTCCCAACATTGACATGATACTAGATAAAAAAAATAGGACATGATATGTTGTCTCTTATGGATGGTTTCTTGGGTTATAATAAAATTTAAATCACACCTGCATACCAACATGAAAAAACATTTATCACACTATGAGGGAATTTTTTATACCAAGTCATTCCATTCATCTTGAAAAATGTGGGTACAACCTATCAATGAGTAATGATTTATATCTTCCATGACATACTCCATGAAATTTTGAAGACTATGTTGATGACATATTAGCTAAATCAAAAACCAAAGTATACTATCCTATAGTTTTGTAAAAAATATTTGAAAGGTTGAGGGTGTATAAAGTCTATTTAAATCCTAATAAGTGTTTTTTTTGTCACATCAAGAAAAACCTTTGGCTTAATTATGACTAAAAGAGGCATTGAGGTGGATCTACTTATGGTGAAATCCGTAATAAAAATTCCTCCACCTACTAATATCAAACAACTATGTATCTTTCAAAGTAAGATATAAACCATCAAAAGATTCATATCAAAACTTGTAGACAAATGTCAACTATTCACACATCTTAAAACATATACTATTTTATATTATAATGAAGGGTGTCAAAATTCATTTTAATATCTCAAATAATAATTTTCTAATCCACCAATATTAATGCCACCTATTATAAGAAAGCCATTGTTACTATACATATCAACTACACGGTATGCCTTGGGAGCTCTTCCAACACAAGATGATGAAAAAGGAACCACTTGATAAGTATACTAATTAAGCATAAATTTGGTGTCTTGTGAGATCAATTACATCAAACTTGGAAAATAATTTGTAGTTTTTGTCTCAAGTTCTCAAAATCTACAACACTACATGCTTAAAAATCAAACAACTACATTGCCAAAGTAGATCTACTTAATTATCTGATATAAAAATAATATATTATATGAAAGATGAATAAATTAGTAATGTTATTTAGTGATTTGTATTGAGTATGTGAACTAAAAATCTATAAAGGGACAAGTTCTTAAAAATCAATTAGAAAAATCACTTTTGATAGATAAGCAACTATTGACCATTATATTTTGAGATGCGTTTATCTGATCTCCTACTGAATCATCAAAATGGAAACTATACTCTGATGGTTCCTTCACCACCCATGGCTTGGGAATATGTATACTATTCCTTACACCATAGAGTAATCTTATTCCAAAAGCATTTTGAATCACTTTTCCTTGTATATATATTTTTAATATGAATTCCTAATTTTAGGCCTTAAAATAAGAGTTTAATATGATATTAAGCACCTATTAGTATATAATGATTCATAGATCATAAGAAAACAAGTCAATGATGAATATCAAGCTAAAAATGAAAATATTATCAAGTACAAGAGAATGGATGATAATTTGAATTAATACATTAGTCATACCCAGTTTAATTAAATTCTTTGTGCCAAAAACAAAGTCGTAGATGCCATGTTGACCATTGGTTCTCTTCTAAAAATGCACAAAAATATTAGAAAAAGCCATTTTTTTATTAAACAGCTAATTAAATTAGCTTATGATGTCCTTGAATCTAAGATGGTTTGTGAAAAATTTGGTCCCGATTCCCTATGGTAAAATGACATTTAAACTACCTCCATGATAACATTTTCTCACCAAATCTTTCACATAACCATGAGAAAAATTATATCCAATGTACTTCTTTTTTCACACTATTTGTAGACACCCTATATTATGGAGGCTATGATGGACCTTTGTTACAATGTTTAAATTTATAAGAGGCCAACTTATCCATTAAGGAGGTCCATTATGGAATATGTGGTGCACAAACCAATGATCTAATCCTTACTAATAAGTTTTTAAGAATAGGTTATTACTATCATACAATGGAATCCTATGCTTTCCAATATGTTAAAAAGTGCATAAAATGTTAGAAACATGACTTGATTTGTCACCATCTCAAGATCTATATCCCATAAAAAATTTATGGTCCTTATCTACATGGGGAATTGATATCATTATAAAAATTATCCCTAACTCATTTAATGACCACAACCACATAATTTCCAACACTAATTACTTTACCAAATGCATGGAAGTAATCCCTCTTACATATGTAATGGGCGACCAAATTTGAAAATGCATAATTAAACACATAATTTATGTTAAAATATCCCATCCATAATCATTTATGATAATGGTAAGTCCTTTAAAAATAAGAATGTTAAATCTCTTTGTAACCTTTATCAGGTCTAACATATATTATCCATGCCTTAATACCCACAAGGTAATATCTAAGTATATACATCTAAAAAAATATCCTCAAAATGCTTAAATGTGTTGTCAATGAAGTTGTTCATGACTGACGTATATACATTTATCTTTCCTTGTGGGCTTATTGTACAAGCATCCACACACCCATGAGGGTGACCTTATATCACTTGTCTATAAAATCAAATTTATGATACCAGTAAATATTGAGTCACCTTTATTGCATATATCAATGTAAAATCTTATTTATGCTAAGGAATAATGATTTTCATAGATGCACAAGTTAGAGCATTTGGATGAAAAATGGCTTAATGGACTTAATAATATACAAACATATCGGAACAAGATTCACAGAGCTCTAAAATGAAATCAAAACCATGTAATTTGAGATTATATATCTTTTATTTAAATGGAATAAAAAAAACTAATGTATAACATCAAAATAATGGAAAAATTGAGCCTAACTGGTTAGGTCCTTACATTGTCATAGAAAAATATGGATCAAGTTCTTATAAATTGACCATTTAATATAGACAAGATATTGATGATACTATGAACATCATGTATATTAAGTGAATCCACACAATTTTATAATGCTACTATAACCAAAAAATAAAAAAAGTAAAAAATTCAAAAAATTTAAAAGAGAGAAATATACTTCCAAAAGTTAAAAAATTATTATGGCACTTTAGGAAATTACCATGGTGAAAATAGATTTATGGCACCATGTATATTATATATTGTATATAATTACCTATTTACTTGGGGGTATCCCCAATCCATCTCATTCAACATATTCACATCCATTCAACCTAAGTTCTCCTAACAATCTATTTCATTAAGGCATCCCATCCTTGCCAATGTACCCATTCGTTGTCTTGTTTGACCTTGGCAAGCAGATGAAAGAGGTTTTGAACCATGTCTCATAAAAATATTGGTACACAAGAACTTTTACAAAAACACATCAACACATATTTATATGATATAACAAAGATTGTGTATTTGAATCCTACTCAATGTAATCCTTGGAAGTTCATTCTTCATCTCACATGCATTCCATCCTTCCATCCCTCTAGCATTCCATCCACTATCCATTCCTAGAGCCATAACCAATTTTCTCTTTTTTTTTAGTTTAGGTGTCAGTACAAATATCTAAAAAAAATATAAATCCCATAAAACCCCAAAAAAACCATTATAAAATCCAAAAATAAAAAAATAGGACATTCCAATGAAACTTAAAGCAAATGCCAATTTTTTCATGTCCATAATTTACCTAAAAATCCTTATCCCACCTTAAGAAGATAATTTTAGTCTCATTAAAATATATCATTCCTAATTTACCCCTATATAATTCAACATTTATTTGGGTAACATAAGGCTATCATTATCATTATCATCATCTCTCAAAACCTAGGGTTTATAGCTTAATAAAGGACAAACAAAATTAGTTTGCTCACTTCTTTTTGTGTATTTCTTTCTTGTTCTTTGTTTGTTATTTATTATTCATTTAAGGTTTTTTTCTTAATTTTTATGTTGGTTTAGTTCATAAACATATTAAAATAGAGCCATTTTTATCTTATATATCATCATCCTCACTAATGACCTTGATTTGTAGCTAGATTACTCCATATAGGAAGGTGCCCTCTAATATGTCGGTACCACTTGATCATATAAACCCATATACTATCTTTATTGATGCATAATACTCATCACATCTTACACAAGCTTCATAAGGCTAGGATAAGTCAATTCCTCCAATGCTTTGTCTCTCTCAATCCATAACATATATGCCCCACCCTATTCTATGTATCTCTTTGTACACAACCTATAATCCTCCCCCCACATTGTATCACACTCACCCCATATCCTTTATAACTCCAAATAAATAGCCACCAAGGTACCATATCTCCTTTATAGCTCTAATGTCAGTTGACTCACATCAGTTGTAAGTCATGCCACCTTTACATCCTTTATAACAAGATTTTCACCATCTATATTTCCTCCAACTATAAATATTCTACCACTCTTATCATGCAATAACATGCCACTGATAATAGCCATCAAAACTAAAGGTAGTCAACCTATCCCCCTCTCACCATGTAGGCACAAATATTTATCGATGATCCCACTGTCATAATGATATCCTCCTCATATAATATCTCAAGTGATGTAATACATGTAGTCTTCCTCTAGTATAAAATTGTACCCCATATTGGGATAAATAAAATTCTCTAAACATCCTCTAATATAACCATCATATCCCTCATTGGTAGATGGAAATTACTCATAGCTAAGTGCTAACACTCTACCAATTCTATCAAAATACCCCTACCTATATTGATCTCTTACATCTAAGCTATGTAATACAACCAAACATACTCTAATACCCTATAATCATACTTTTTTAAGCTAGGCATCTTCCATAGCACTGTAGACCACCTCTCTTATGAAATAGTGATTGGTAATAGATCCTACAACCACAAAAAATATGCACACTTAGTCTTATTTTCCATCCAAATCCCAAATAAAAACCATTCACTAAAAAAACTCATCAAAATATAACTAAAAACTAAATTCACCATTCCTTAGAATGAATTGTCCATAGATTTTAGTAAATTATCCATCATCAACAAATCTGTCATAATGATTTCAAATTTGTTGTTAAACTATTAAATTCACCATTAACATGAAAATATTTTATATTCATGAATAAAAATTCACCAAAAATAAAATTTTATTCATATCAAATTATTTTACCACCCTCTTCAAGTGTATTTATTAACCAAAAAAAATCAAATTTCACAAATTTAAAACACTACTTACTAATGGCCCACTTTCATCTAATCTTTGGTGCCCCCTCACATAGTCACTATGGTGTTCATCAGCTAGGATATAGTTTATTTTAGATCAAGGACTTATACGTGTTTAGAGCTAAAAAATCATAAGTATCAAGAGTTAAAAATAATTCAAATTAACCCATAACTCTTATTTATTTACCTAACCCAGCCAATTTACCCCCATATCATTTCTTTCATTCAGTTTTCACCCTATTTATTTTATCCCCACCTCGTATTCTCATTTTAAAATCCCATACACATATTTTCACTTTTAAAATCCTTTATCATCATATCAAAAAAATGGAGTCACCTAACTCCTATTTTCATGTTTGTATATCAACAAATTCAATTAAATCAAAATCACCAAGATGAATCCTTATCAATCCAACCCACCTCGTATATATTATTACAAGCATAAAATCAAACCAATACAAATCAAAGTATGTAAGATTTTTAATCAATTGTGTTAATCTCATAAAACCATCTCTATCCATTCATGACATACACACACCTACCCCTCATCTATCATTTCAAGAGCCCATCCACATATTTTCTCCTCACACAACCTCTCAAGGGGACATCTACCTATCCAAGTAACCAAAAAATCAACTTAGGGCATATTTTTTCACCCATATTCCTTCTAAGTTTATTTATTATTTGAATTTTCTTTTATTATTTTATTTAAAACACCCTTTCAAAGAGGGGGAAATGTAGACACCTAAATTCCACCACTTTAGTGTCATAATCAATCTACTAATTATCAACATCCCTCATTCAAAAAAATTCCTATCTAATACATCCATTATTCAAAATACATATTTTATCTTATTCCACATAACATTACCCCTTGGTTAACTAACTAATTAATCCATATTACTTAATTTAATCAATTAATAATTTAATCACACACCCAAAATTACAAATAAATAATTAAAAGTAAATAATAAATCCACCTTGTCATCCCACTAAACTAACTTCATTTAATCCCTTCAACCTCCTCATTTAACCAATAATAAACTTATTCAAACCTCATTAATATGTCACACATCCTAAAAACATCATTTAAGAAACTATTATACATTATAACAAAGTTATTTAAGACATTCAACTCATTCAATGTCCATTTGACCACATCTTTCAACCAACTCATAAATTATTAACTAATCCATTGAATGCATTTTACCCATAGACTCAATATCCAGCATCAAAATTTAAAAATAATAAATAAATTTTGATTACATATGACTATCCATTTTCCCTCCAAAATATCTATAAATTAACATCCCTTCCTCCATTATGAGGACTATCGTAAGAGCTATCCAAATTATCATATGTTATCAAGCTATATAAATTATCATCGTGAATCCACTTGAGATTAAATATAAAATAAATTTATTGCCACATTCCTAAAATATCTTGGATATTAGTTTCATTTGAGTAACCACATATCAATTAATAAATATAAAATCAAAGGTAATGAAGGAGAGGTGTATTCATTTGTGGTATGTTAAGGTTCATTTTGTGTTTTAATCTTTTAATCTATATTAGAGGTTTATGTTGGATTTAGAATAGGAGGTAATTGATATTGTTGACTTCTATCATAATTTACAGAATAAAATATTTGTATACATAATTTCACCATGTAAATGATACAAAAAAACATAGAATACCTTAATTTATATGATTAATATCATCGTAATATTTTTTAACCTTCAAAAACCATAAAGATAAATGTATCCTATCCTTACGTCTTTAGATATGATTCAAATGGACCATACACACCATAAAATTCTTATTAATATCAATGATGTGCTTATATATCATTTATACATCAACTTAAACTATGATGATGATATTTTTAAAACAAATGCACCAATATTTAATATATCATAACATATAAGGAGAATTGCATGTCCTTTATTACTGTACTAATTTTATTAAACAACACTAGATAATATTTTACATGACATATTATCAAATTTTGTAATGTTTGGTATCCAAAATACAACTATTATTGAACCTAACCAATTAACACTATTTTTTATATTTGATTAGGTGAAATTGAGGTTTTGTAGGTATCATGAAACCATAATGTTAAACAAGTATACATGAAATACCATCCAAGAAACAAAAATAAAATAGGCCACCTTAACTAACCAATAACAATAAACTTCAACTAAAATTACATAAAAACCTCAGATTCAACAAAATATGAAATAAGGTAAAAGAAAAGACAACAACAAAAAACCTTTAGTATTCCTCAAATCATGTTTGATTCTACACCTTTATGAGATCACTCCTATTCATGTTATCCTTCAACCTAGTTTTATTGAAGATACCCCTTATACATATACCTTGGCCTTCTACCTTTTTCTCCTTCTACTCATATGCCACCTTAACCCTAAGTTATATCTCAATGCACTTTTTCTTTGTAATCCCTTTATATTTTTTCTTGATTTTAGTACTAGGAAGGGAGGTGAATTTGGTGGGTTTAGCCCCAGAGTACTCAACTTTTTTGATGGGAGTAATGTTTCACCCAGATAAATGGGCATTGCCTTTAGATTTTTTAAGGTTGTTCCAATCTTGTTTTAGCTTGTCTAAGTCTATTTTCATAACATTATAGTCCTCTATGATGGAGACCATTTGATGACCCAAATTATGTATTTTTTTATATAATTCATTTAGCTTCCTCTTTTGGCCCACATGGGATCACTTGGTTCTCTAAAATTCTCCCTTTTTGTGACTTAAGCAACCTTCAGGGCTTGGATTTTAAAATTTAGGTTAATTTTAATTTCCCTATGAGGAGGTGAAACCTAGGCATTCTTCTTACCCTTTATTACTTATATCCACTTTTCCACTTGATGGGATCTCTTAGGAGGGGAATTAGGGTAGGAGGGAAGAACAAGATCACTCATACTTTCTTCCACCATGTTTTTTTATTCTCCCTTTAAAATATTTTCCCTACTACATTCATTAATGTGGATCTCTAAGCCCAATTGGGATTCCCCCTCTTGGTGAGAAGGAATAAAATCCCTTAGTGGATGATGTCAGCATTAGGCTTGGATTGAAAAGATAGTAATATGTTTTTGAGGGATAATAAAATAAAATAGGGAATGCTAATGTGATGACCTTGAAAATGGTTAATAATAAATAAATGGTGTGAAAATATATTAGTAAACTTGCCCTCTAGATTTAAGCATTTCATTACTTATAGATAAATATTCGGCCAATGCCTGGGCATATATACTCTCATAATACCTTCTTTGTGTGGAAAATGGTGTTATATTTATATAATGTTTGTATAAGTTCCTGCTTTCTACATTTATCTTTGTATGCCTTTGTTCCCTCACATGATGTTCCTATGACCTCTCCGATTAGATCCTCTAATATATCAACCTTTATACCTCTACAAATAACCTTCTATTATTTCCATCTCATGGAAAAATCCTTAGAAAGAATTTCATGATGGTGTTAATCCTCAATGTAAATTTAGTGGGCCCTCATTTAAGTAATTTACGCCATACCTTCTAGTTGCTCTAGACTTCAACACAAGAAATAGGTTGTAACCTATCTTTAACACCTCCCATCACTCTAGTTCTTATCTCAGTTATCTTCTAATAAAAATTACTAATGATCAAGGTGAGGCTTCAATGGATACAATTTACACGTGGAAAATTATTGTAGTTAAGATGATGTCTCCTAATATAACATCGATCAAACTAATACATGAAATGAGTGACAACATCATGGAGCCTAATGAATTGAAGCTTGGGATTAGATTTTAGTCTAGGTTGCATGTGTGACTCTAATCCTTTAATAATTAACATTGCTATTATTATATTTTATAGGTTTTAATTTCAATAGTGAGACCATTTAAAATATATTAGAGTACCAAAGTATAAAAATTATGAATTCCATTAATTTTTTGAGAGATGATAAATAAAATTTAGAATAAAATATACAAACATTATAGTCTAGGATTTTAAATATTTGTTCCAAATTTTAATAAAATAAATTTATAGGTTATGTCCTTTGAAATTATCAAAATTATGAATATGACACATACAAATGTATAATATTACTTCAAAAGGACATAATAAAAATTTCCTAACAAAGACTCAATGCCATGTAATTTCAAGGAAAAAATAATCAAAATACTCTATACAATTTGTGGATTAGATATATAGTTAAGTGTAAGAAGTTGGGGAGTGGGGGAACTATACATTTTTTCATTAAAATGAGATTTATGTAAAAAGTCATAAGGGTTTTACAAAGTACAGGATTTTCTAATTTAGGTTTGATATTAATCAAAACTAAAACTTATATGAATTATAGTATATCTATACTACTTAGACTAAAAAAAACAAAAATTCATTCTAATTTATCACTCATAAGGATGATACAATTTTCCTTTGTGCCCCACACAATCATATTTATTCAAATCAATCATTACTACTGTAAATTTTCCTTATTTTTATAGTGGGTGAAATGATTGACAATGAAATGCAAGAGAAGAGATAAGGACCTTTCAATTTTTCAAATTTGAATCAAATTTAATAATATTATTTTTTATTTTCATTATTTTTGTTAAAACCTATATATATATATATAGATAGATATATAGCACTATAAACACCTCCACCTAATTTTTTAGTAAAATAAATTGTGCAAATTTTAAATGTAGATAAAAACCCATCAATCCCTCCTAAACTTCTGTAATTACATAAGACCATAGGTAGTCAATAAGATTTGGTAACACATATAGTAGAAAATAAAATAGTGATTGAGAACTTGATTATCGAATTAAGGGAGTCTAGTTTAACCAACCCCCATCATACCTATTTGTAAAATACATTATAATCATTGGAAGGTGAAGTTGACTTAGTGATAAGTCAAAGTGATAAGGATACATGTAGTACATATTATGAAAACAAACTATCAATTTTTAATGTGAGAAAAAATAAAATTATATATATATATATATATATATATATATATATATATATATATATATATATATATATGAAAATTATTCATTAATCTTACAACCAGTGAACAACTTCCATTGTCTTACAAATGCTTCCCGATCCACTAGTGCCACCATGATGCAATACAAATTAATTTTTGAGACTAAAGTGGATGATATTTTATCATGAACATTGTCATAATTATGATATCCCTTTAATTATTTTGAAAAAACTCTACTATGAGTTTAAACTTAATAATATACCCAATTATTTGGATTGCTCAATTCTAATGAAAATGATCTACATAGGATAGATAGGGTACATGTCATGTGCCTAATTGTACTATGAGAGTCCCTATCCAAAAAATAGTTTAGTTTAAGATAGTCCCATATGTATTAAAGGATATTATAGGCATTGACACATCATATGTTAGTAAGGCACTTACAAACACCCTCATTTAAAAAATGACACAACTTTACCATATCAATTATAGTGTGTACAAGCAAATGCTCCAGTAGACCTAATGTTTGATTACAATATTGAAGTATATTTAGACTCTACATTGGAATGTTAGAGAAGGATGAATATTTTATGTATATTTATATAGTTTTATGTCCATTGGGATATAATATGTGGTTATGAGTGATGACTTAATGACGTATACATTTGCTTTAGACACATCAACCACATGTTCTTATGTATCTCCAAAATATGACATGTTAAAAATATTTTTTTGGGACATGTTAAATTATAAATCTATGTATTTAATGTAATCATTAATTTAAATTCAATATTAAATAATTTATACATATTTTTATGTTCTATTAATATAAATCCCATCTATTTCCCAAGAAAATCCTAGACTTTCCAATAACATATATATTACTGCTACTTGCCCTATGTATACATCTATGGACCATGTTTGAATTTATTAAAAAAATGGTTTTTTATTAAATTAAATTATGTTCTATCATTATTAAACTTTCCTCATGATGTCCTAGTAGGATATGGTCCCATCTATTTCTTAGGAAAATATTGGATCATCCAATAACACATATATTATTGTTATTTGCCCTATGTATACATATATGGAGGTATTTTTGAATGTTTTAAGTTATTTATTTTAATTAATAATATGATTCATACATGTTTATATATTAATTATCACATAAAAATGATTTTTTTGTTTATGACTATAGTGGAGGCTCCTCTTTATATGAGCAGGAATAGATGTATGCATTTTTATTGTTATTTCATTTGTGTAGTAATTCATAAAGGTATGAGAACTTGAATGTCACATATAGTTTTCCATATGAATATTTAAATAATTAATTAGTGGATTGTGGTTTAAATAATTGGTATATATATTATTTATTTTTGAGCTAGATTTATATATGATGTTTGGTTGATAAATATATTACTTATTTTTATGATCAATATCTAGATAGATAACTATTACATATGTTTTATTATGATTATGATCATGATTTTTATATATTACTTGCATTAAATAGTTTATTATGGTTATATGCTAATTTCTATCATGATTTAGGCTAACTACCAGTTTGTTTGATGAGGTGGATGTAGGATTGTTTCACCCTCAAAATCATTTCATAGGGAGAGTATCATCAAAGAAGGGAGTGCAAATATCAATAATGGGGATTGAGAGAGATAAATTTGATAATTCATTCACACACCATAGTTAACTATTTGAATGAAATAAAATGATATTAAAATTAGTTGTTTTAAATATTTATTACATTTTAAGTCATGGATTTTATATGTATTCTAAACCTCTTTTGTGTTATGATGCCTTGAATCATATGAGATGAGTGAATCATTAAGTGTATTTTCTTATGCATTTAGTTAACTAGTACATAATTCTTCTTTGATACAATTTGTATTTGGATAAGATGGTTGTTTATCTCATCTAACTATGTTTAAGAAACCATGACTGCATTTTTGGTTATTAAAGGTTAGGATTATTAATTGTCTTATTTTTTAATTACTTAGATAATTGATATT
>JARHVA010003361.1:447500-527500 GCA_037957365.1 Torreya grandis
TAGTTATAAATAATCTTGACAATAATTACATGAAAAAAATTAGTGTAACTATTAGTTGTCCCGGTGGGGTCTAACATTGTATTTTTTAAATTTAAAATTTTGGATATTTTTTATAATTATCCTCAGTACTTTTACAAATTTAACTAATGCGAATCTTTTTATACACAAGATGTTATAGATATGTTTAGTACTCAAGTTGAAATTATTATTAGGGGATAATTGGTAAGATATAGTTTAATTTTAATTTATTATATTTTAATTATTTAGTTAATAAGTTAGATCTTTACATGCCCTTAAAAAATTATTTTTAATAACATTAATCTAATATTAAAGATTTTTTTGTATGTGTGTGTGTGTGTGTGTGTGTGTGTGTGTGTGTGTGTGTGTGTGTGTGTGTGTGTGTGTGTGTGTGTGTGTGTGTGTGTGTGTGTGTGTGTGTGTGTGTGTGTGTGCAGAGTCAAACCCCTTATAATTTATAGAGCAAGCAATCAAATCATATTTATTCTCCCTTTAAAATATTATATGTGAGCCAAAACATTATGTTGACCTATTGAGAAATATATGAAATATGAATTTGACACTATATATGCAGTAAATGTATGTTTAAAATTTTTTTATATCATATTAAAAGTAAATTATGAACTTATTTTCTTGACATGACTTATTTGTATGAACAAGTTGAGATATAAGTGAAGATTGAGCCTAAAATGAGTAATCATTGATGGATCCTAAGGAAATTTGCATATGATGGATCTTCATATGAAATCAGGGATAATAGAGGGAGGGTGTTTCATGATTAGGTTGTGTATGGAAGTTTACACATGCATGCAATTATATGCCTAAATGACATTGACTGATCACATTTTGTATTCCTTTATGGATTTTATCTAGGAAATGTTTGTATGTGTATAGAAACATAAGAATTATTTATAATAATTGTGTGTATGTTATTTTAATTTTAATTTTATTAATTTTGAAACTCTCTTAACTTTGGTGTATTTAAATTTATAGTATTAGATTTACATGTGACAACATGTCTAAATTTAATTACTTTTAAAACTCTTTTAGCTTTAGAGTAAAATATTTATGAAGGTTTTAAACTTTTTATAATAAAAAATGAAAAATTATGAATCAAATATACCTTGTTCCACTTAAGAATTAGTAGTATCTCTTGAGAGATACATCCAATATCATGCAAGTTCTCATTTTGGTGGCTAATGGAGATTGGGATAAGGTGTATCTTGTGTTTACAATTCATTTTGGATGTGACCATGAGGTCAATTCCTTTATTAGGATTTTTATTCAAAATTTTCTTTGTATACTAAAAAACATTGTCACATTTTATAATGTTTTGTTGTAAGAGAATTTTTTCTTGATTTTCACATCCATTCAAGTGGGTCTAAAAACTATTGAGAATGTCTAGGATTGCATGTGAAAATTTGGGAGCTTATGACACATTTATAACTATCTTGATTTACATGAAACTAATTCATAAAGTTTGCTTATTTCCCCCATTAAGAACTAGTAATGTCTCTAATGAAACACATATAATAGCATGAAAATTTGGATTTAAGTCAACATAGACTAGGATAATTTTTATATTACATTGATAGCCATTATTAATATGAATATGAATTTAATTCCTCAATTAGGCCTGTATTTTAAAGTTTCTTCATATGCTGAGAAATTATTGTCTCATTTTTTAATGTTTTCTAAATGAGAAAATTTTATATAAATTGTCCATCCATTAATTTGGGTCTATGAAATCATGGTGATTTATATAAAAATCCTATGTGAAATCATAATAGTTATTTTTGCATCTCCTTTCACCACATTTTTCATGTAACAATTTTTTTAATTTCACCTTCTTTTTCTCCTTAAGAACTAGTTGTCTCTCTTAAGAGACGTGTCTGATGACATGCAATTTATAACAACCCCACTAGATTTTACTAGAATATTATAATAATTGAAAAAAATACACATATTCAACATATATATTTTACCATGAGAAATCTAACTAATGATATATAACTAATTGTATTAATTTAGTTACCATAAAGGTTATACCTAATCCACTTAGCTAAGGATCACCATGAATAGATATAGAAATCATGAACAATATTGAAACAATAAAAAATACTACATATCATAATAAATGAAATACTAAAATTTTAGCCACAATGGGTACAAAATTACAACCATTACTATATAATTATAATGTATAAATGATATAGTTTCAACAATACATAATAATATCTTAAATGATAAAATATGATACAAATATCTTCTGAATAGAGTCTCCATAACTCAAGTATCAATATGTAATCTCAAGTATAGTACTCTAGCTAAGAGGGAGAGCATCATATGAGCTCTTTTTCACACCAAACATGGACCATATATCCCCCACACTATCTCCTAAATAAGGGGATGGCCCTCCCTTCATGGATGGGTAGATAATGATGGTTTAGGAATCCAAAGTACAAAACCAAAACCTATGTGTTGAAGATATCTAATACATAATGTGTACCATAAATAAATACATTATAATATAATATCACACAAATATGTAAACTATATAAACATATGAAATGAAAATATTTATCAAAAATTAATTTGGCAAAAGTTTCAATAATAAATGATCTTTAGGATAAGTCAAATTCATACACACCACTCGATCAGATTACACCACATTTTGCATTGATGATGCTAATTAATACAATGGAATCCATCCACTACTTAATTAGGTTCATGAATGTGATATTTAGTAAAAAAAATATAATAATATTAAAACTAATAGATTCATTCAAAAATATTACTCCTTAGCAAATAAAAATTAATCTAAGTATAAAATTATCACACATTCATTTAGTCTATCAAATGAAGTGAAAGGAATACATTTATCTAGTTTGTTACATATAATAAATATAATAAAAAAATAGTCTTAAACATACATTCTGGGTATGATCACATCAAAACTTCTAGTTACCTATCATACTAAGTAATTCATAATGTTGTTTTTCCATGAAATAAAAGTATATCATACGCTTATAAAATATAGTTTATATTACACATATAAATAAAGCCCATCCAAAACATCATAATTGTTTATATTTAATCTCTTAAATACATTATTTTAAAACCTATATCCATAAAATTAAAATATATCTCAAGAAATAAATTACACACCAATAGTAATAATGTTTTCAATAAATTTACAATTGAGTATAATATGCATATAGATTTAAATGGTATAATTTGATCAGATGTGGTACACAGTCCAAAATAATGTATTTATACCATGTGTGTGTGTGTGTGTGTGTGTGTAACTCCCAAAATTATTTTTAATCCAATACAATTATTTATCGTATATAGTATATTCTAAGTAGACATCCACTATCCATGACTTAGAGTATTATATATATTGTAATGTATACATCCAGTCCATAAAATATCCCCATAGCCCCTTTTAAAAACTAGATGAATACCCCACATTTATACTTCTTTAAATCAAACATACATACTTTCAAAAACTCCAAATGTAACATACAACCAACCATATGTTTTTTTCAATTAAACAAAAACATTCCTATTTCAATAATTTTGAGACTTTCATATCAACAAAATGCATATAATTAAATATAAAAACAAAATCAACTAGGCCCCATATGGTCATCCATTATAATCACATGAAACAATCTATATAAAATTTATGCTTTTATTTATATAATTCCTCATACTTAATCCCCATTTGATTTTATTTGAAATTTTTATTTTTAAAATATAATTTTAGAATACACAGTCATCTCTATTTAGGTGTAGTTATAACACATAAAGAACATATTAAAACTTATGAATTCAATAAAAATTATGGGATTGATATTTGCATAAAACCATAACAAATTCCACATATAGTCATTCTCCTACCCATACCCATGTTCTATAAAATGACTAACCTAAATAATTCACAAAGTTGTAATGAACTAGTGTATATGCTATTGAATTTCATTACATAATTAATAGTATAACTATATTTTTAAATTTGTATGGGTTTATAATAAAATAAACATAACACAATGAAACCTTAACCCCCAATTTACCTATATAGGAAAGTTCAAAATGTAATACAAACTATCCTCTATAATAGCCTAATAATTTTATAATATAAGTTTGTATAAAAATGTATATGTACATAGTCAAGAAAAAGGGTTATACATATAAATGTACATCTACTCAGTTATCCCATAAAGCCCTTAGAATTGAGCTCAAGTATGCATATATATATATATATATATATATATATATATATATATATATATATATATATATATATATATAATCATGTTTAACCATGCATATAATTATATGTACTTATATATATGTGTGTGTGTGTGTGTGTTTATATATCCATAAACCCATTTTGTATAATGAATTTCTCATTTTATACCTATAGACTAATAGGTGTATACATAGTCAAACCCAAACATTATTCTAAGTTTCAATTTGTATTTCAAATACCCCAATGAATATATACAAATGATTCAAATAATCCATCTCGAGACACAAGTCTATACCCATCAATAATAGCTCCCTATTTATGCATAAATCTTATCTAATTAATAGATATTTTAAGAAAAGTTTTCATACAAGCTTAACAATAATGATAATTATATGGCTTTACCCACAACCCTTAGGTTTCCCTGAGTTAAATGTGGGTTTGTGTGGATCCCAAACCTTCTACAGGGCTCCACATATCACTCAATACTCTTTAAATTTAAACATATAAAAACCACTAACCTAATAATTAGTTTGGAAAACCCTTTCATTATTCACACATGAATTGAAATATAAAACATACCTATGAATGCTAAAGAAGTTGAATGAATTCCTTTCTTTTCCATTCAAATTTTCACCTTGCTTTCCTTGCATATCTCTCTCCTCTATGTTTTGTGGAGTTTGTATACCCATAACCATCTTTATCTTATTTTTATTATTTTTCTTTCTCTTACTCTCCATCATTAATGAATGCTCTAATAGACTATATAAATGCATGCATAAATTGCTCAACAAATTTCCATAGTTCATCACCATGCAAACACAATAACCTCCATATTTTCCTCAAAAGATATGTTTAATCAAATTTAATTGATGATTAGTAACCTTAATCATCTCAAGGATTATATTGATTCCAAAAAAAATCATTTTATATTATTTTAAAAATTTGCATGATAATAAATAATCATTGACCAACTAAACCTTAATCATTTAGTCTCCAATGTATATTCCATGTAAAGTCTATCAACTTGTCAATGATCAAAGTATTCCCATGTGATGACCCTTGACCAAATACAATATAATATAGATTATTATATGACAATACTCTTATGTAGTACTAGATTATAGTTTCATGTGACTATACTATCTCATATCTTAAATATAATGATTTATTAAATCATTTAACAATTAAAAATAATGTATTCATATATTTAAAATCAAACCTTGGGTTAATAGTTAATAAAATACAAAGGTATTTAAAAATAATGTTACTTATATCTTTTGACATGTATATTTAGCATATAAAATAATAATAATCTTCAATTATTGTCATCTAAACTTTATAGATGAATAAAAACAATGAAATATGTCATCATATCATAACATTATGAAGCCATACTTAACAACATAGTAAGGTAATTAAAACATAACTTAATTCAATAATTTAGTCAAACAATTGCATTATATAAAATAAACTAATATGATCATAAAACTAGTGAAATCAATCAAATAATCAATATGATCATCATCAATAATCAAGATTATACTAGAAAGCATATTAACATTCACCTAAAATAAAAGTACACAAAATATGCTACACTATTTATATCAAACAATTAATTATGAAACATGATGTTTTAAGTGGTCTATGTAAGGGTTTCCATATTCATTCTCTATTAACCCCCAATGTCTCCATCTAACCACCATCTCCAATGATGATCTCCCTCTATAATTCTCTAAGGGCATAATCTATCCTACATCCACTTCAAAACAATGAAGTTAGTTAGCCAAAAACATCATTATATCCATAAAATAATAATGTATTAGCATGATCACAATGTACAAAATATAAAAGTATTGCTAAATCATAACTAATCATGTAAATTAAGAAACAAAAACTATCCCATAATCATCATATGTCATTTAAGATTAATCAAATATTATTTAATAAACTAATCAACTATAATAATCCACAAATAAAATAAGTTATTCAACTTAGATAGAAATCAAGATGTGACATCCTTCCCCCCTAAAGTTGGTCATCATCCTGATGACATTTATTCAAACATAATTTATGAATTAAAAACATTATTCAGTAGAAAATAATATAATATGAAGCAACAAATCAAGAAAATAAATTTGGAACTACCTATAAAAATCATCATACTCATCCTAAGTGGCACTATCCTCAGAATATTAGTTCCATGGGACCTTGCAATATGACACTTTTTTATTATATAAATGATTTTTTTGAGTGTCAATTACTCTAATTCGTTCTACTATGACCACCCCAACTTCTAGAACTTGTAAATCATTATAATCCAACACATGTGAAGGATCAATAATATACTTTTTAAGATAAGACATGTGGAAGGCAATATAAAAAAGAGCTAGAGATGGTGGAAATTCAAGCCTATACACTATAGGGTTGACCACTTACAAAACATTTAAGGGTCCCACATATCTCAATGAAATTTTCATTGACTTCCCAAATTTAATCTAGATTTTTGGAGGCTTAACCCACATAAACACTTTATCACGAACAAAAAATTACATAGCTATTTTTTCCAGATCAACATAACTTTTTTGTCTATCATTAGACTTGGCCAACCTCTAGCTAATTATCCTAACTTGCTCATCTATTTTTAAAAGCATCTTAGGTATGAAGACTACATTATCTTCTAATCTATTCCAATCGATTGATGTTCTTCACCTCCTTCCATACAATGCCTCAAATGGAGCTATCTTTAATGCTAATTGGTATGAGTTGTTCTGAGAAAACTAACTTAATAAATAAAAGATACTCTTATTACTTGTATTTTTGATCCATGTAATACATACAAATGAGATCTAAAATTTGGTTAACTCACTTTGTTTGTCTATCAGTTTATTGGTGATAAGTAGTGTTGAAGTTCAACTGAGTACCCAAAAATGAATTCAGAGTCAACCAAAACCTAGAAGTCATTGTAGACACCTAAAAAGTGTCTAACCCTTGGTCACTTTCTCCCTTAACCCATTCCTAATAATTACTAATTTAAAATATTTAATTTATTTTGAATTAACCCCCCTCCTTGGACACCTCACCCATGACACCTCGCCTGGGACACCTCACCCTGAACTAATTCCTATCCTATGACTCACTCAAGATCTATTCCTAATTCTTCTAACCTCCTAACAAACTCTTGTGCATATTTAGCACAACCCTCGGCATTCTCCAACAGATAGGGCACTTGGCGAAAGAAAAATGGGCTTGGTGGCTCTTTTTACCCATTCTAACCCCGCCAATGTCGGCCAAGTGTCGACCGACGCTGGCAGAATCACCGACGTCGATTATACTTAACCAGTCTTTCAAACTCTTTGGAGGATCCGAAGGAGAAATCAAAAAATATCTGAAAGCAAATCAGGAATCCTAGTCTTGGACTATCCATCAATCTGCAAAATCTCTCAATCAAACCCCCCATTCTCTCCTTCAGGTGCAGCAAGAGTTTCAAGGTTCTCCCTTAGCAACAAGTTCTCCATACAAGCTACATCAACAGTAGGTATGGGAATCATCGGTAGCACACCTTCCACAAGGCACAGGTAAGTATATTGTCAGTGTTCTTATTCTCTTTTCAGTTATTTCTTTCAAGCAATTTCTCCCTAGACTAGACTGTTAATCAACCCAGACACGAATCTTGATTTGTCCACCTCCCTGTTTCTCCCGTCCTCTCTCGGATCATACATTCGGCCCATTTAACCCGACTCTCAGAATCAGACCCCAGACCATTCAACCAAGCCCAAAACTTTGTCCACAAATCAAAACCCTGATCAGACTCTATCCACAAACTATTCAAATAAACCCAGACCCTGACCAAACTCTGTCCACAGACCACAGACTTAACCAGACTTCGTCTAAAGACTTTTGCCCCGACCGACGCTGGTCACTACCCCCACCGACGTTGGCATATTAACCGACATCGGCACCTTGACCAACCGATGCCAGTAGGATTACCGATGCCGGCGACTGTTATCAATCCAACAGCTTCTCTCAAGTAAGTCTTTACTTCTCTTTTTCATTCCATTTCTTTATCATTTCGGTTCTTCATTATTCAGTTATTTATCAGACATTTCTTTCTATTGATTTAGTGGGTTTATATCCCTTAAGGAAGTTTTCATACTTCTGGGATCAAGCTTTTGCTTGACAACCCACCATTTGTCTATTTAACATCTTCTTTTGTCTAAGCTTCTTCTCTTTACAGGTGTCATTCCTCCATAGCCAAAGAGGAGTACTCACAGCGTCTGGATTACGGTGCGCAGACTTTATCCAGGTACACAAGCCTTGACCATTCTTTCTTTAGTTTCTTAATCCTTTGAAATTGAAAACAAAATTTGAATAGAAACATTCTAGCACGCCCGGTGGGACCCCTTAGGGCCTTCCTTGGGTTCCCTTTCTTCTTTGTTCATTTAGTTGCATTAGGCTTCTTAACCTTCACTTCTTTCTTCTTTTCTAAAAAAAATCATAAGCAGAAAATAAAAAGAACTTTTTCTTCCTTTTTCTTGCATTTCTAGTCTAGTAAGAAAATCATTTTCTTCAACCCTTTCTCCAACTTGTCTTCATTCCAATTCAATATTTCGATTTGGGGCTTTAAAACTTACTGCATTTCATTTCTTTCTTTCTTACATCTTTCTAGTCCACACTTAGTAATTAGTCAAACGCATATTGAATAAACCGTAGATCACTTAATGTTACACTACCAGACCACGTGCACTCAATAAAACATCAAACTCACTTGAGACAAGGCCCGACTGGGATTTCATCACCCAGCGGACAACCTTACCCAACCCGGCAATCCTACTTGGATTTCACCACCAAGGGGAAAGCCAACTCTGTTCTCTAGCAGAGTCTAAACTATAGTGAAAGTATATTTTGGCTAAGTGAAACCAGCTAACCACTGGAATCGTGAAGTGAGGGGAGCTTGCTCCTTAGCACCAAGGCTGTACGAAAGCTAATATAGATTTTTGAGTGCTTTAACATACCTGAAACCATCTTTAGATTGCCTATTCTAGGATCCTTCTTATAGCCAACTTCCTCAAACATCATATTAAGGCATAAGCCACACGATCTTAATAAAATTGTTTCTAGGGACTTAACGCTAGGCTCTGTCTGTCATCATCATATTTTCTATGTTTATCTGTCTTTTTTGAGTTGGTAAGGACGTCTTCTCCATTTCCAAAAACTTTTTTTTTGAGTTTCTGAAAAACACAAAAACTGACATCAGTCCTGTAACCGACGTCGGCAACTTTTCTATACCGGCATCGGTCATCTGATCGACATCGACAGTCTCCTTCATCGACATCAGTTTTTATATCGACGTCGATCTCTGTCTATTTTCTTTTTTCCAAAAACAACAAGCATAAAATCTAACTTTTTGACTGTCTAAACATCCATTCTGGTTTTCTGAGACTGACAGAACACAGTTTTCTAAAACCTGACCCTTTCTTGCCTTGAATGGTTTTGACACGCAGTCAAACCAAGGCCCTTCTTGACCATGCTAGCCAACAACAGCTTCCACCTTCACCATCTAAAACTAGTCCTATAATGGAGTTCAACTCAGAGACTGAAAGAACTCCAACTCGCCCAACCCCGCCTCAAACTCCTATCGTCCCAGAAGGGGACCAAGACTTTTCATGATTCTTGGACCTTAACGTCAAAGCCTTACAACACTATCTCACGAATAGCCAAACGTGAGACTCCCTAGGCAACCCAATCTATGGGATGCCGACTTCCTTAGTTGACACAAGAATCACATCAACCGCATCGACCATTCAACCATTAGACAACACCTCCACCAATAACCCAACCGTATCTTACCTTCAGAACGTAACCTCTCCATCTAAACCTACCTCCATGGGGGTTCCGATACTCCCTCAACCTCAAGTCACTCAACCAAACCCTACACCTTTCCAAAACCTTTTAGTCTCTATTCCCCCTACTCTTGCACCAATAAATACAAGAGTAACCGTTTACCCATCAACAAGCATAGCCACGCTTCAACCATCCTTGACGGCTCCTATCCAACTTGTGCCAACCAACCCCATAACACAAGTGCCATTGGCCCCAACTTTTGCTCCCATAACCAGCTATCCATATGTTGCGTCTATGCAACCATCCACATCATACGCCCCTCCAAATATCTTTCAAGCGCCTTATAATCTATGGGGCGCTCCACCTACGAATCCGTCAGCATATATCATCAAAATGCTGATGGATAAAATGTCTAGCTTAGAGACTTCCATTTCCAACTCACGCAATGCTCTTTCATATGATCAAATTTGCAATGAGCCTATTCATCCTTCTGTTCCAATTAGACCATACCCCAGCTAGTGGGAGCTTCCCAAATTTTCTCACTTTCAAAGCAAGGAAGACCCATAGCAACACTTACAGGCATTTAGACATGCCTGCTACCTTATCGCCCATGATGACGCATTACTCTTGTGCACATTTCCTATGTCCCTTTCTGGTGCTGCACTCGACTGGTACAACTCCATTGCCACCCATTCCCTCTTCTCATTTACACAACTAGCTTAGCTCTTTCTTGACCATTTCTCCATTAATATCACCAAAAAGGTTTTGATCACAGACCTTTACACTATCCATCAATTTGAGGACGAATCAGTAGCTGATTTCATTGCTCGTTGGAGAGGCCTTATCAATCAACTCTCCTTTTCCTTACCTCAAACTGAGCTTATTGAACTATTCTCCCGAGCTTGCGCCAAACACATTTCTTCCACTTTAAGGGTTCAGACCTTCCGTACCTTTGACGAAGCCTTCACGATGGCCCGTAAACTTGAATTACGTGCCATCAAGGAGAACAAAGTCAATTTGTAGAGCAAGAACCCCAACTCTAAGACTAATGATTCTTCTTCTTCTAAGCCTTCATCGTCAAATCCTAAGTCTAAAACTTTAGCTAACGCTGTGGCCGTTAGACCTTCATCCTCTTCATCTAATCAACCTGAGCCATCAACATCTCAGAGTGCCACCTGTCAATTCTAGCAAAGATACGTGAAAAGACAATATACTCCTATTGGAGAATCTTACGCATCTATAATGGAAAAGCTTGTTAAATAGGGGATTCTCAACCTTCCCCAAATTTGACCACCGCCACAATTTGATCCCTCACGCGCCATCCCTGCGTGGTATAGGGAAAATGATTTCTGTAATTTCCACCGTGTCAAAGGTCATGATACGAGAAACTGTAAAACCTTCAAAAACATAGTCTAGGACATGCTTGAAAAGGGGGAGCTCATTCTAGATAATCCTAATGCACCTCCAAACCAGGGCATCGACATATTCAAGTAACCATTCCCCAACCATCCACCGACCCAAAATAATGTCTAGACCTTAATTGACAACACGAATGAACATGATATTCGAATGGTCAATACGGTCTCACCTTTCATCCCTAACCAATCTCAAGAGGTTAACCCATCTACCAGTCCATCACGTATGGACGAACCTCTTTCTCCGGTCAGTTCTCCACCAACCTCTCTCATCCTGGAGGACGCCTCAACCTTACCGACACCACCGGTCTCACCATCCTCTTTTCTTCTGCCTATGGAGGACCTGACCTTACCCACTCCTCGACCACAAGTGGAGGGCACCATAATTCTTGCCCTTTATCCACTTGAGGAGTCACACTCTCCTGTTCCTTCTCCACCAAGAGAAGAACCTGACTCTCCATCTTCCTCGACCAATGACAATCCAGCTATAACTCCCACACAGCTTGGGTCTGAGACTACTGCTACACCTAACACATCTTCTCAAGGATACCAACTTCATCCAATGTCCTCCTAACCATTTTCCCGACTAGTGGAGAAATTAGAACTTCTCCCTTCAAGGAAAGTGGAGCATCGGGGATTATGGGAACATCTTAAAGTTCTTCAACATTCTCGTGCCCTTTCATCTCATGCTACCAATCCTCCCAAGGCAGAATCATCCAAGACTCCAAACAAAGACCAAATCTCCACTTCTAAACCCGCATCTACCCAATCCAAACCAATCAAGCCACTTGGCATTCACCCTCTCTCTGCCCTCACTCACCCGCAAGTGAAGGTGGACTTGAACCAAACCTTGACCAAAAGTAGTCTTCCAACCAAGTCAAAGAAGACTACAAAACCACAAAGACGAACCCCTCCTCCATCGTTAACTTTGCCCTCCATCTTGGGTCCTCATCCTTCTACCCTACTCGGCGTGCTTCCTACTCCGACTCTTAACCAACACAAATTGCCTCCATTACTTCCTTCGCCAACAACAAGTCAACCCCCTCTCAAAAATTCGGCACCTCTCACAAAGAAAGTGCTGTCTTCACCTGTCACTACACCACTAACCCAAAAGGTGGTACAAAAACCTTCTTCAGCATCCCCCAAGCAGAAGTCACTAGCGCATCATGCATTAACAAGTGCAGACCCCTTAGAAGGTTCATACGCTTTAATATTACGTCAACTTTTGCAAACTTCTAGCATTACCCTTCCTTCCATCAAGCCATTCCAACCTCTCAGGTCAAAACCGTCTTGGTTCGATGATACAAAGATTTGTTTATACCATCGCACACCAGGACACGATACCGAGACTTGTTGTGCCCTCAAGGCAGTCGTTTGCCGCTTTATGGAGAAAGACACTCTTCTCCTTGAGGACACTCTTGACCAACCCTCGTCACCCTCCCATCCAACCTCATCAACCACATCAACGTCTCACCAACAGACCATAACCCCATCTTCACCTACTATCTTTGAAATCAATGCCATTCATGTAACCACTAGGTCACAGAAGGACAAGGCAAAAGAAAAAGCCGCTATCCCTTGGACCTATCCTTTTGTCCAAGCACCTCAACCACCAAAACCCAAGATTTCCATCTTAGGTGCGTCTCAACCCACTTCTTCAGAGGCAATCACAAAATCTATGATAAAACAACTTCACCAAACACTTGTGAAGATGACCCTATATGACCTTATTTAAAGCTCCCCCCAACATTGCCAGGCTCTAATCAAAGCCTTACAGGCAGCTGAGGTTCAACCCGAAGACCCTCAACCACTTGCTGCCTTAGTCCATTCTTTATCCCCTATCGCCTCCATCACTTTCAGTAATTCTGAGATTCCTACCTCTATCGAGGAAGATCAGAACGCCGCCCTTTTCATCACAGCCTACGTTGATCGAACTCATATTAAATGAGTTATGATCGATGGGGGCGCTAGCATTAATATAATTTCCTCCCATGCCTTTGACCAATTAGCCCTTCCCAAGAATTGTGTATCAAAGACTGACGCAATCCTTAGATCATTTAATGACACAACCGCTAACACTATCGGCACTGTTGTCCTCCACATCCGTGTCGGTCCACGCACAATCCCAGAGCTCTTCTACATCATTGAGGGAGAGTTCTAATACAACATTCTCTTAGGGCGACCTTGGATCCATGCCATGGCTTGCATCCCTTCAACACTTCACTGTTATGTCAAATTTGAACACGACAAACAAGTCCATGTCATTCCCGCCGACCCATCCCCTTTTAAGACCTGTAACATGACCTATATCCCAAACGACATTCTTATCCCGCTCAAGGCATCAACCCGAACATCATCTCCATCCGTAGAAGCGTTAACTAGTATGCAAACAGCGGTCTCCACCACATCATCTTCTCAATTACCAACCAAGGACCCTATGGACGACATCTTCCAAAGACTTTCACTAGGAGAATATCATCTCCTTACTCTAGACATGTTCCAGACTCCTCAAGAGTATGGACAACTTCATCAACACCCAAACTATGACTGTCAGATCGGGATGGTCATTCCTTATGGTCCTCCTAGCCTTCGCACCAATCTCGTCTATGGGGGGCTGGATCAAGCTCCTACTGAATCAAATCCTTCCTCCTCACCTCAAATCTTCACATCTGATTTCTCCTTTCTTAGCAATCCCACCTTTGCACATACTTATCTTTATAGGTGTGCATGGAAGGGTTTCGGCTTTGGACGTTACGGACAAGGTTCCCATCAGCTTGTCGAAACACCCAATGATGATAATGCAAAGAAATGGTATGGGCTGGGTTTCCAAGAACCCATTGAAACTTCTACAAACCTCTCCCCTGAACTAGACATCGACCAATTTCTTCTAGACTCGCCTGTTCTTCCTTCCTCACCTACGGAGTCGGTGGTTTCCATCCCTCCTAGTTTTTTTTTTGCATAAACACCATTTGCTTGGAACCCCTAACCTATCAACTCAATGGGGTTCCCAAGTCTCTCCCTCTCGTTTATCCCAGCATGATAGATGATGAATCGGCAACCATCAACACAGTCCACTGCATAGATGATGACGCCATTCTTACATATATGGGTGTTGATGATTCTTTCATTCAGCGTTCCTTCCCTTCTGAAACACAGGTTATGTTAAATGAATCAACCATTGACATTAACCTTTCATCTTCTGATGTTCCTCAAGTCTTAAAGATTGGTCAGTCTTTAGACACTCAAGAGCAATCAACTATACCACATTTCTCTCTGACAATCGTAAAGCCTTTGCCTGGACCTATGCTGACATGCCTGGCATCGACCCTAATATTGCCACTCATAACATTGTCACAAACCCAGAGGCTAAGCCTGTTAGGCAAAAGCTTCACAAAATGCATCCTTGTGTTGCACTTCTTGTCAAAGAAGAGCTTCAATGCCTTCTTTCTGTCTCCTTCATCCAACCCATCGATTATCCACAGTGGGTCTCTAACATCGTTCCTATCACCAAGGTGATTGGGGGGATCCAGATTTGCATAGACTATCGTGACCTTAACCTGGCTTGTCCCAAAGATGACTTTCCTCTTCCAAACATTGACCAACTTGTTGATCTTACGGCTGGCCATGAGATGTTATCGCTCATGGATGGATTTTTAGGATACAACCAAATCCTGATTGCGCTAGAAGATCAGCACAAAACCACCTTCATTACCCCATGGGGAACTTTCTGCTATCGAGTCATGCCTTTTGGTCTGAAAAATGTAGGCACCACATATTAGCGTGCCATGACTTATATCTTTCACGATCTCCTCCACAAAATCATGGAGGACTATGTCGATGACCTGCTTGGCAAATCCAAGCTTCGTCGTGACCATTTGACTATCCTCAAAATCATCTTCTCTCGCCTTCTTCATTACCAAGTCTGTCTTAACCCCAAGAAATGTGTCTTTGGGGTCCACTCAGGGAAGCTCCTGGGATTCATTGTCTCTTTTTGTGGCATCGAGATAGATCCTGCCAAAATCTGTGCTATCCTCGAAATGCCACCTCCAACTAACCTCAAGTAACTCCGCAGCCTACAAGGGAAACTCCAATCCATCTGCTGTTTCATTTCACAACTTTCTGACCATTGCCAACCCTTTCATCATCTCCTCAAGAAGGACGTCTCTTTTAAATGGGATAAGGATTACCAAGAGGCTTTTGAGGCCCTTAAATGCTATTTGGTCTCTCCACCAATCCTTATTCCACCAAAAGATGACCAACCCTTCTATCTCTACATCTCCTCAACCAATCATTCGTTAGGTGCCATGATCGCGCATCGAGACGAGCAACACTGTGAGCAAGCAGTCTATTACATAAGCCAAACACTTGTTGACTATGAAACTCGGTATACTCATACTGAGAAACTCTATTTGGCATTAGTCTTTGCCACTACCAAGCTCTGTCATTATCTTCTCAATCACAAAACCTTTGTCGTCACCCACACTGATCCCCTCAAATACATGCATTCCAAACCTTATCAAAACCAGCGTATGGCTCATTGGCTCATGCTTCTTGCTGAATTTGACTTAGAATTTGTTCAGCAGAAATCTATCAAAGGGCAAACAATCACTGACCAACTAGCAGATGCCCCTCTTCCTGACAATCAACCTTCTCAGTGTGAGTTTCTCGATGAATCTATCGCCACTCTCTCGACTGATGACACATTCTACCAAATGATGATGTTTTTCGACAGCTCTAAATGTCAACTCGGTGGGGGTGCAGGGGTCATCCTCATTCCATATGAAGGTGAACCCATGCCCCTGTCTTTCAAACTTGACTTTGAATGTACCAATAATATGGCCAAATATGAAGCCTTAATTTTGGGACTTCAAACCGCCCTTTCTTTAAACATCAAGACCATCAGCATCTTTGGTGACTCACAACTTGTCGTCAATCAAATCAATGGTTCATATCTTTGTAAAAATGAAATATTACAAAGGTATAAGCACCGTGTTGACACTCTTCTAGCATCTTTCGACCATCACTTATTGCAGACTGTTCCTCGATCGACGAATAAATTTGCTGACACCATGGCTTCACTTGCCTCTCATATTCCTTCATCATCATCATCCTCATCGAGAATTTATGTCATGGTACATCGTGTGCCATTGCCTTCATACATTTCTACTAACATTAATCTCATCCACACCATAGACTCTAGTTCACAAGATGTTTGGTATAAACAACTTGAGGACTACTTGACTCATTCTCTCATTCCTCCCAACCTCTCTAGCAATGCGCGGCAGGCTTTCATCAAGCGCACCGCTCGCTACACCATGCTAGGAGGCCTTCTCTATAAAAGAGGTTTTGATGGCCTTCTTCTTCACTATTTAAACTCCACTGAAACTTCTCATGCTGTCAAACAAGCCCATGACGGGATTTGTGGTGGACACTTCAGTGGTAACTCAGTTGCCAAGTGCATCCTTCGCCTGGGTTATTATTGGCCCACTCTTCATCAAGACTGTAGCGATTATGTTTGGCGTTGCATCAAGTGTCAGCAGCATGCTAACTTGCTTCATCTCCCTAGTCACGCCTTACAAGTTGCTCAAGATTTTTGGCCTTTTTCACAATGGGGCTTAGATCTCATTGGTGAGATTAACCCTCATTCATCTCTTCGTCATCAATCTATCATCACTGCCACCAAGTATTTCACCAAGTGGGTGGAAGCTATCCCTCTCATCTCCACAAAAGCTGACAAGATTGTCGACTTCATCAACACCCATATCATCTGTCATTTCGGTGTACCTCACAAAATCATCACCGACAATGGCAAGTCCTTTAAAAACAAGACCGTCCAAAAACTTTGTGACTCTTTCGGCATCAAACTCAGCTTTTCTTTGCCTTACTACCCACAAGCAAATGGGCAGGCCGAGGCTTCTAACAAAACCCTAACCAAAATTCTCATGAAGGTGGTCAACGACACTGGAAGGGATTGGCACGTTCAAATACCCTTCGCTTTGTGGGCCTACTGCACTAGCATTCGAACCTCTACAGGTGCTACCCCTTTCTCTCTAGTGTATGGATTAGAGGCTGTCCTACCTCTCGAAGTACAAATCCCTTCTCTTCGTATTTCACTCCATGACATTCTTTCTAATGATGAATTTTGTCAAGATCGATTAGCTCAACTTGAGTTACTCGACGAGCGTCATCTCGCTGCCCTCAATCATCTCCACATCTATCAAAATCGCATCAAACGCACCTATAATAAAACTCTGAGAGAACGAGATTTCAATATCAGAGACCTTGTCCTTAAAGAGAACCAACATGTGACCAATATGGAACGGAGTAAACGAGGCAAATTTGCTCCTAATTGGCTTGGACCTTATATCATCACACACAAATATGGATTAGGGACTTATCGTCTGTCTTCTCTTGAAGGCCGACCAGAACTTGAGCCTCTTAATGCTTTGCATCTACGACCATTCTACTGTTAGTCGAGTACTCATCCACTTGACATTTAACTTGAGCTCGTCCCTTGAGCAAATCTTATCCTTTAAATCCTCAATTCATTTCATCCTTTTTTCCCTTAACAAAATCCTCTACAACCCTTTTATGATGTACGGATGCTTCGTCCTAATAAAAGGGAGCCCTTGACCTTCTATAAGTATTGTCCATGACTCAATATTTTGTTAAAACTAAATCAAGATGTCAAAATATCTAAGGTCACAAAATCAAATCAAAAAGCAGACTGCTCCCTTGAAGGATAGCTGCACTATCATTGCTGTAGCTAATAGACTGCCCCCTCAAAGGACAGCTATTCAAAAGCCCTTAAATTTATAAAGCAAAGTATAGACCACTCCCTCGAAGGATGGCTATGACTAAATCTCACTACAAATAGCACTTAGTCAGAAGCTTCCCACATCGATTAGCTTCACAAATGACCACCAAACAAATGACATCTTTCTGTGGACTTCCCGCATTGATCAGTCCTCTCAAAAAAAAAAAAAACCCTGGGTCATGGACTTGACTTGTAGTTATTTTAGGGTCTCCTATAAAAAGGGGCAAAGTTCTCCATACTCTAAAATGGGTTACCCTTTTCCTCTTATCATATCACCTACTTAAGGGACTTTGAGCTCACTTTAAATGTCAAAAGGGATTCGATTACCGCTCTAACATAACTATGGTCAATGATGCAATGCATAAATGGGGCTTTTTGTTCTAACAACCCCTGTCTATGTTGTCTTTTTGGTCCTTGTCAATAAAAGGGCACTTATGCCTTTTACTTTTTGCCTATACTTTGGTCACATTCATTCATATCATTTGTCAAAACGACTTAATCCGACTCTTTTTAAACCATCCACATAGCCTAATCATTATGGTTTCCATTGACATCGAACACATGGAAACTATCGACCTGACATAATTTATGTTAAGCATAAATCAATACTTGCTGAAACATAAATAGACCTCAATTCATTCTTAGCCAACATCCATCACGAATATGGATAGTTGTTAGGGATGAAAAACCCCGACCTATGTTACAGAATACACCATTTGGAAAAGGCTGTAACATCATTTCCTCCTTATCATCTCAAGCATGTACCCTTAGACATATGGGCAATGCCATATCTTTATCATGACCAAAAATCAACCACTTCAATCTTTTTCCTCCCTTCTTGGGAGAACTACATCGGCCTGAGGCCCTAACAATAAGGGCTATGTAGGCAGCACTTAGTTGACATGGGGTCTTCTGGGGTTAGCTCGGCCACTTTCTTTGTCACTTTCTTCCATCTCCTTCTCTCGTCACCTGTCAATCATAACACAGTCAATCACATATTCACACAAGCATTAGTATACTCTCATTTTCATTATCACAACATAAGTCAGTCATAAATTTCATCCATCATAACTCATTAAACATTCACATAATCCACAAGTTAAACATTCCATATCACATCTATCATCATCTAATCTAAAGTCATCATCATATAACCATAATCATTAAACATTAGCATCATCATAAAACATCATTGCATTAATCATTAGCATCATCATAACATAATCATCATAAATATCATATCAAAACATGAAACACATGAAAAATACTGCAAAACATTAAACATCTATAACATTTCCATAACACATCAATAGCCAAAATCTCATCATATATATATCAAAAATAAGTTTTATACAAAAAGACACAATCTGTGTCTATCTCTCTCTCTCATCATACATCTCTCATATTTGGCTCACAGGCCGGTATATACATCAAAAATAATGCATCTCTGGGCTACCCTCAAGGCTGTGGCTGTGGTGGTGGTGGCGGTGGCCGAGAAGAGGCTATATCCTCTCCTCCCTCTGATCTCTGCCATCTGCGTGACCCTGAAGCTGTCGCTCGCGACATCGATCTCTGACGGCTCTGCTCCACCCTCATCTCTGAGTATCACTGTATCTGAGGGAACCCCCTGATGGCCCTCTCATAATACGTGATCTCATCCAGTGCATCAGTGTATCTAACCATAGATACAGTCTACGGTGGACCCATCTACCCTGCTCCTGTGGCCTATCTGAACCCCTGTGGCTGTGCCTGACCTCGGTGCATTGATACTGATGGTCCTGCTCCCTGTGAAAATGCTGGCTATTGAGATGGCTGCTGTTATGGGCCCTACCCTCCAAAACTTTGCCCTACCACTACCTATGCCTGGGCTGTTGCCAGCTGTCCCTGTAGTAGAGTGATCTACCCTGTCAGCGCTTCTACTCAACCTATCATCTCAGTCAACTGCCTTGTAACATCGACTAGCTACCCCTGCAAAACTGAGACCTGGGCCTGAGCCGCGTCTCTCTCCTGCTGTGCAGTGTCCCTCTCTATGTGGGCTGTATCCCACTCCCTCGTGACCACCTGCAAATCTGGCTGGGGACCCACCTATATGCCTCGATACTACCCTGCCCACTATGCCATGTAGGCCTCTGTGCACCCTAGATCGGCTATCCCAGGTCCTGCCGACAGCTCCTCAAAATTGGGCTCCTCTGTCTCCTCTGGAAGTGGGAGTGGCACCTCTATGTCATCCCGCCTATACTGTGGGAAGGTGGGAGGCACATCCTGTAATAGCCCATACTGGCACTGTACTCTCTCTACAGGGATCCTCTCAAGCTCACTGGCTCATCTGCCTCTGATCCATCACCTGCTCTGAACTCCAACCAGCTGCTCTCCCTAGTCTCTGAATGCTGGATAGACCAAGTATGGTCTCCAGATGATGTCTACAAGAATCAGGGCCTCCAGTACCCCTCTGTAGTGGTCAATGTCTCTGACCACTCCATCCACTCGTGTCTACACCATAACCTTGCACCATCACCTGAATCCAACTCTAAAGCTGGCCTGAATCACCACTGGGAGGCTAAGAGGTCATGTAACCACTATGTGCTCATATGCCCAACAATGTAGCAGGTGCCCCACACATAGACTATACTGCCGCCACTGGCTGATACCCCATAGCTCTCTGTACACCTGGGCCAAAAACACGGGTGCCCAGGTGAACACTGTCTACTGCTCTATCATCTCTAGTAAAACTCAGGTCATAGCAATTGGAAACCTACCACACTCTACATCTGACAACGCATACACTGTGATGCCAATCATCATCAGGATGGCCAGCCGATGTGCATCCTCATCCGCCGCGTACAACAGCTCATATGCAAAACTCGTTGAGTGGTAGCTCATCTCCATGGTGTGCTCTCTAAATAGTGTAACCATGTGAATATCATGCACCTCTCTCGAGCACACATACAAGTCTGCTCTGTGCACTGACAGCTGCAAAATCTGGTACACATCCTCAATCGTGATCGTCATCTCACCCATAGGCAGGTGGAAGGTGTTAGTGGCATGGTCCCACCACTTGATCAAAGCCACCATGAGGCTCACGTCCCTCACCACTCTATAGTAGCATCTCAGCCTGCCTAGTCCAACAGCGCTCATCTGCACCCACTCCTCGATGGACATGCCTCTGCACATCTGCGTCAGCAAGGTTGGGAGGTGATCCCATAGCATCAAGGTCTGCCTCACTTGCATCCATCCATAGACACTTTCATGTTAACATTGTTCCTACTTTTCCTATTTTACCCACTATTCTGACTATCTAAACCTACCCCGACACCCGGGAAGCCCTTGGCATAGCTTCAACCTCTCAGCTTGACCATTTTTTTAGAACCATTTCTGACCAGGTAGCCACAGACATTAGTTAGCGTGTTGGCGACGATACTCTCCTAACTGACGTCGGTCACTTAGTGACTGACATTGGCAGGTTAGTGACCGATGCTAGTTGCTGGTTGGCTGACGTCGGTGGGATTGCCGACATCGGTGACTGGTTCGGCCCTAGGGCCGAATGGGGCGAGCCCTAATTTTTAGGGCTTCCCCATTTTACCTCCTAAACCTCTCAAACAACCCTCTAAATCATTCCTAACCTATCCTAGACAACCTACCCACCTTCGTAGCTACCCTCCCCCTCGATTTCTACCTCAAATAACAACAAATTCAAAAACTAAATTCAAAATAAAAATGAATCAAATTGAGGTTCAAAGACTCTCCTACCTCATCCCGATGCCGCCGGCATGGTGGCACGATGGGTGCTACTAATGGTGGACCTCCCATGGGTCCTCTACTCCCCTCTACCATCTCTTCTACCCCAATGGCTCTGCACGCTCTTGTTGACTCAAAAGCATCCCTGCAGCGTCTAATCAACTCCTTCTCTCCACCAATGCTCCTATGCCACCTTGCACCACTCCTTGGTCAGCTCTGGGTCACTTTCACTCAATAAATTCCAGAGCTCTTTTTCTCTCTCAATCAAATAGCAAATGACTTTTGGTGGGCTGCCAATCTGGTTTTGTCGGATTTGGCAAGCCGCCAACGTCGGCATCGGCGTGCCCTAGGCCACCGATGTCGGCCGATTTTCGCCGACGTCGGTCTCTTTCGGTCACCAACGTCGATTATATAGCCGATGTCGGTGGCCTTCAAACCTTTTATCCCTCTTCAAAATGACCAAAATCATGTCCCTAATCAAGTCAAGTCCTTCAGACCATGTCATTTTGGCCCCTTGGGGCACATTTAGATCACTTTTGCATCCATCCATCGACCACCAGACATTGGAGATCATGCCCATCTCCTAAACCAGGACCACTTCCAAAGTGTTTGCCTTGGTTGTTTTTGCATGTATGCTACCTCACGACTGGTTAGCAAAATTGTGCGCACACTTTTGACCTTCACAAGTATAGGATCGCAAGCTAGTTGATCCGCACTACTTGTGACTTTTTTGTGTTTTCAGGAGCACTTCCTAAGCCTGGGATACTTGGAACATGATGACCATTGGAGCTTCAGCCTCAATTGAATAACCCGATCAGCTACGACTAATGTTGGGGCCCGGTTCTTTTAATTTTGGCACTCCTTGACCTTTGACCTATGACAATTTGACCCGATCATCCTCGTGAAGTAATCTGCACGCAATCACAACTTTTACAGCGTTCTCACTCTATCTTGCAACCTTTTCATCCACTCTCTGTTAAATCAGCACCCGATTCCCAGTTCCCTTCTCTCGACTCCTACTTTGAGGGGGGATACCTCATCCATAATTGGGGCAACCAACTCTCACCTATTTTTGTCTTGCAGCTCATTTAGAATAACCAACAAGACAAAAAGGGGCAAATGTAGACACCTAAAAAGTGTCTAACCCTTGGTCACTTTCTCCCTTAACCCATTCCTAATAATTACTAATTTAAAATAATTAATTTATTTTGAATTAACCCCCCTCCTTGGACACCTCACCCATGACACCTCACCTGGGACACCTCACCCTAAACTAATTCCTATCCTATGACTCACTCAAGATCTATTCCTAATTCTTCTAACCTCCTAACAAACTCTCATGCGTATTTAGCACAACCCTCAGCATTCTCTAATAGATAGGGCACTTGGCAAAAGAAAAATAGGCTTGGTGGCTCTTTTTGCCCATTCTAACCCCATCGACGTCGGCCAAGTGTCGACCAACGCCGGCAGAATCACCGACGTCGGTTATACTTAACCAGTCTTTCAAACTCTTTGGAGGATCTGAAGGAGAAATCAAAAAATTTGTGAAAGCAAATCAGGAATCCTAGTCTTGGACTATCCGTCAATTTGCAAAATCTCTCAATCAAACCCCCCATTCTCTCCTTCAGGTGCAGCAAGAGTTTCAAGGTTCTCCCTCAGCAACAGGTTCTCCATACAAGCTACATCAACAGCAGGTACGGGAATCATCGGTAGCACACCTTCCACAAGGCACAGGTAAGTATATTGTCAGTGTTCTTATTCTCTTTTCAGTTATTTCTTTCAAGCAATATCTCCCTAGACTAGACTGTTAATCAACCCAGACACAAATCTTGATTTGTCCACCTCCCTATTTCTCCCGTCCTCTCTCAGTTCATACATTCGGCCCATTTAACCCGACTCTCAGACTCAGACCCCAGACCAAATCCCAAAACTTTGTCCACAGATCAAAACCCTAATCAGATTCTATCCACAGACTATTCAAATAAACCCAGACCCTGACCAAACTCTGTCCATAGACCACAGACTTAACCAGACTTCATCTAAAGACTTTTGCCCCGACCGACGCTGGTCACTACCCCCACTGACGTCAGCATATTAACTGACGTTGGCACCTTGACCAACCAACACCAGTAAGATTATCGACGCCAGCGACTGTTATCAATCCGACAGCTTCTCTCAAGTAAGTCTTTACTTCTCTTTTTCATTCCATTTCTTTATCATTTCGATTCTTCATTATTCAGCTATTTATCAGACATTTCTTTCTGTTGATTTAGTGGGTTTATATCCCTTAAGGAAGTTTTCATACTTTTGGGATCAAGCTTTTGCTTGACAACCCACCATTTGTCTATTTAACATCTTCTTTTGTCTAAGCTTCTTCTCTTTGCAGGTGTCATTCCTCCACAGCCAAAGAGGAGTACTCACAGCGTCTGGATTATGGTGCACAGACTTTATCCAGGTACACAAGCCTTGACCATTCTTTCTTTAGTTTCTTAATCCTTTGAAATTGAAAACAAAATTTGAATAGAAATAGTCATCTTTAGATCATGATCCAAAATGATATTATCTATGAAACCATACAACCAATACACTTCCTTTATGAATCTCTTCTCAAGCGTAGGTGCATCATCAATCAATTTGTTCAGTATAAAGTTAACTACCTTGTTTAGTTTTTCAACTACTACCAATATCATATCATGCCTATTCTAAGATAATGAAAAACCTTAGGAAAATTCCATATTGATCACTTACCACTTCCATTATGGTATATCATGTGGGTACCATAATCCAACTAGATGCACATGTTCATCTTTACACACTAGCATTCCATACAATGAAACACAAAATTTGTTACATCGCTCTTAATTATGTTCCATAAATAGAGTGGCCTAAGCTCAAACATGATCTTGATTACTCCTATATTTCATAAATATGGGGCATTATGTAGTTCTTTTATCATTGTGCTTCTTAGATTCTCCTTATTAGGTATATACATCCTTCCATTGTACTATAGAATACCATAATTATCTATCATAAAACCCTTATAACTAGGATTCTAAGAATTCTCAGCTAATGATTTCCTAACTTCATCATATAATTTATCTCCTAGCACTAATTTGATCACATGATCCCTAAAATTACTCTTGATAGTAGCCATAATTTATATGTACCTCTTATGGCTTAGGGCATAAACTACTCTATTCTCTTTACCTTTGATATAGTTAATATAGAAATCATAGTTAGATGAGAAATCTAACCATTGTCTTTGATGAACATTCAGATTTAGTTGGGTGAAGATGTACTTGAGTCCCAAGTTATCAGCACTGAGTTCAAATAGTTTTCCCAATAGATAATGCCTCTAAACTTGTAAAAAATTCACAATTATTATAAGTTATAGGTCATGAGGGGCATAATTCACCTCATATGGATTTAGTTTCCTTGACTCATAGGCTAACATTAGACCATCCTACATAAGAACTCCTCCAATTCCATCCCTAGCTACATCAATGATCACTAAAAATTGACCATTAAGATCAAGAACTCTTAGCACTAGTGCTAAAGTAAGTATATTTTTTAGTTATTGAAAGGATAACTCACACTTATCTAACTAGATTAAACTTTGATTCTTATACTAAAAAGAGGTAATTAGGATATCTTAGAGAAATTTGGAATGAATTTCTTGTAATATCCCAGTAATTCCATGAAATGTCTTACCTTATGCACATTCATTGGTGCCAGTCACTCCATAATGGCTCTTATCTTTACTATATCTACTAAAATACCATCCACAAATATAATGGCCTAATATTACACTTTATTTTGGAAAAATGCAAACTTAGATGACTTACCATATAATCTATGCTTATGCAAACATTGAAAAACCAATTCCATATGTTGTAAGTGTTCTTCCTCATCCTTAAAATAAATGAGAATTTCATTAATAAAGACAAAAACAAAATGATCAAGGTAATCTCTGAACACACAATTAATAAATGTTACTAGAGCATTCATCAATTCAAATGGTAACACTATGAATTTGTAGTGCCCATATCAAGTCCTAGATGTTATTTTTGGAATATCCTCTTCATGGATCTTCAACTAGTGATACCCTACTCTAAGATCAATATTGAAAAATACTATAACTCCTCACATTTAATCAAATATATAATTAATACATGGAAACAAATATCTATTCTTAATCATTTCTTTAGTCAACATCTTATAGTCTATACATAAGTGAAGAGTGCCATCCTTTTTATTAATGAAGATAACTGGAGCACTCCATGGTGACACACTCAATCAAATCAGATCTTTCATCAAAAAATCCTAAATTTATGCCTTTAAATCAACCAATTCAGTGATTGTCATCTTGTATGGTGCCTTAGACTATGGTTTTGATCTAGGTATGATATCAATCAAGAAATCAAACTCATGCTTAGGTGGCAATCCTAGTAATTCTTCTACAAACATGTCATAGAATTTTATCAAAAAAAAGACAATCTTTAATAGATGGTTATTTATATTCTTCCATCTCATTTATATTAATGATAAATGACTATCATCCCTTCCTTTAAGATTTCTTGAGTTGAATTGTAGAAATTTACCTTAGCTTTAACTCCCTTTTCTTACCCTAAAGTTGTGTCTTATTTCCAAAATCATTTTGACACTCAACATTCTTTAGAAAATAGTCAACCTTGGATTTATGTTTCATAATCTAATTGACTCTTAAGATCACATCATATGATCTCAACAGTGTTACAAAAAGATTTACTATTATAGGAAACTCAAATAAACTATTTTTTTTTACTAGACACATATCAACTTTGACTTTGGACTCATTCCCATATTGACTGACCATGCATTTACCATAACTCCATCTTTATAGATAACTTACTAATCATAATAGGAATAATGAAACATTTTGAATCTACTTTATCAAATAAAATAGAAACTATATGATTGAACAAAATACCTGATAGTTCTATGGTCAAAGCTTAATACTTAATCTATTGATTGTCAATAGTTGCATGAATCCACTATTGAAATTTACCTTGTTGAGAAGCTAAAACCTTATTATTTGATTTATATTGAGTAAATTTATGATAAAAATGGTCACCTCCACATATGATCAACCTCTAACTGGTCCTTTCTTCTTGGTCTATTAGTTTCCCTTGAAACCACCCTTTAAAGCTTTACCAATTTTCATGTTCCCTAAACCATTGTTGAACTTAGAATTCTAATTCTTGAACTGACCTATGGAATCTCCACTCCTCTAATTCTAGTTCTTATTCTTTAAAGTTGGTTTAGAACTTCCAAATTTATTTTTGAACTTGTCTTTGACTTGGGAAAGATATTTTAGTTTATGTTCTTTCTTAACCACCTTCTTCAACACTTGATCCATGTTAGATGGACATGCACATCTACTTCACACCATATTTTAGGTTTAATACCATGATGAATTTACTAATTTTAAACCTCTCATCTACTTGACACTAAGGTAAATACTTAAGAAGCTTGATTAATTACTCCCAATATTCATTCATCGATAAATCCCCTTGCTTAATATTATAAAAATTGATAAGATTTTGGTCAAAGTATAGCTGTGGAAGCCATCATGACCTAAATAGTGTCACAAATGTTTCCTAAGTAGTGTTGGTTGAGTCTAGGTTCATCTCAATCTTATTGTTTTCCCACCAAGTCATTACTTCACCAGCAAGCTAATAATCTTCCTAGATTATTTTCATGACCTCAGAATAATTTTGAATCTCAAAATACTTATATATTTCTATCAACCACACTTTAGCTCCATCTCCCAATACAGTTCCATATATCTTGGGTGGATTCACCTTTTTCATATTGTATGTTAACTCTGAATATACTTGAGCTCTTGAATCATATGGCACTTCCTCATGCCTCTAATCTTGAAGATGTTCTTAGTCATTAGGATGATATTTAGGTTCTTCCTGAGCATTTTCCTCTTCATGTCCATGCACTTCCTACTCTAGGGATGCAATTCAATCTCTAATCTCTTGTATAATTATGAGGATTAAATCTAACTTCACAACTTGCTTAGTGGTAAACTAGTTTAGATCAACAAGGGGTTTAGTATTTGAAGTACCCTCACCTCTTGGTCTAGTGTGCACCATTATTCTTCTTGTTTATCAAGAGAATCAGTTTGCATCAATGGACACACTAAGTCCTAGAGTTTGATAATCAACTTTGATACCATAATGTACCAACCCCACTAGATTTTACCAAAATATTGTAATAATTTTTTTAAAAATTACATACACATATTCAACGTATAGATTTCACCACGAGAAACCTAACTAGTGATATTTAACTAACTGTATTAATTTAGTTAACCATAAAGAATATAGCTAATCCACTTATCTAAGAATCACCATGAATAGATATAAAAATCATGAATAATACTAAAACAAGAATAAATACTATATATCATCATAAATGAAATAGTACAAGTTTAGCAACAAATGATACAACATTACAACCACTACTTTAGAAGTATAATGTATAAATGATATATTTTAAGTAATACATAATAATATCTCAAATGATAAAATGTGATACAAAGATCCTCTAAATAGAGTCTCCATGAATCAATAGTCTCCAAAATTTAAGTATCAATATGTAATATCAAGTGTAGTCTCAAGTACAATACTCTATCTAAGAAGGAGAACATCATCCGTGCACTTTTCCACACCAATCATAGACCATAGATCCCCCAAAATATCTCTAAAATAAGAGGATGGCCCTCTCTTCATGGATGGGTAGATAATGATGGTATGGGAATCTAGAATAACAAGCTAGAACATGGATGTTGAAGATATCTAATACATAATGTGTACCATAATAAATACATTCTAATATGATATCACACAAATATAAAAAATTTATCAACATATAATATGATAATGTTTATCAAACATTAATTTGACCAAATTTTTAATAATAAATGATCTCTAGGATTTGTCAAATTCATACATACCACTCAATTAGATTACACCTCATCTTATATTGATGGCACTAGTTAAACCAATAGAGTCTATCCACTAATTAATTAGGGTCATGTATGCGAGATTTGATAAAAACATACAATAACATTAAAATCAATAAATTCATTCAAAAATATTCCTCCTTAGAAAATCAAAGTTAAGTTAAGTAAAAAATTATCACACATTCATTTATTCCATCAAATGGAGTGACATGAATCCATTTATCTAGTTTATTACATATAATAAAGATAATCTAAAAATAGTTTGAAACATACCATTTGGGTATGATCGCATCAAAATTATTTGTTTCCTATCATACTATGTAACTCATAATGTTGTTTCTACATGAAACAACAATATATAACAAGCTTATAAAATATATTTTATATTCCATATATAAACAAAGGCCATTTAAAACATCATAATTACTTATATTTAATCTTTTAAATAAATTATTTTAATTATTATATCCATAATATTATTATCTATCTCAAGAAATCCATTACACACTAATGGTAATAATGTGTGTGTGTGTGTGTGTGTGTGTGTGTGTGTGTGTGTGTGTGTGTGTGTGTGTGTGTGTGTGTGTGTGTGTGTGTGTGTGTGTGTGTGTGTGTGTGTGTGTGTGTGAAACTCCCTAAATCATTTTTAATGTACTATAATTATTTATTGTATATGGTGTATTATAAGTATACATCTATTGTCCATGACTTAGACTATTTTGTATACCATAATGTATACATCCATTCCATACAATAGCCCCATATCCCCTTTTGAAAAACTAGATAATTCCCCCACATTTATACTTGTTTAAATCAAACATACAAACTTTCAAAAAATCCAAATGTAACATACAACCAACCATATGTTTCATTCACTTAAACAAAAAATTCCTTGTTCAATCATTTTGAGACTTTCATATAAATAAAATGCATATAATTAAATCTAAAAACATAATAAAATAGGTCCCATATGGTTCATCCATTATAATCACATGAAATCATCTGTATAAACTATAAGCCTTTATTTATATAATTCATCATACTCAATCCCCATTTGATTGTATTTAAAATTTTCATTGTTTAAAAGTTAATTTTAGAATACACAGTCATCTCTATTTAGGTGTAGTTCTAACACATAATGAACATATTAAAACTTAAAAAATCAATAATAATTCTAGGATTGATCTTCACATAAAAACATAACAAATTCCATAGACTGTCATTCTCCTACCCGCACCGGAGTTTTATAATATGACTAACCCAATTAATTGACAAAGAAATAATGAACAAGTATATATGCTATTGAATTTCATTAAATAATTAATAGTATAACTATATTTTTGAACCTATAAGTATTTATACTAAAATCAACATAACACAACAAAACCTTAACCCCTAATTGTCCTATGCATGCAAGTTCAAAATATAATACAAACTATCCTCTATAATAGCTCAGTAATTTTGCAATACAAGTTTTTATAGAAATGTATATATATATATATATATATATAGTCAAATTTTAAGGATATACACATAAATGCATAATTACATAGTTAAAAAATAAGATTATATATATATATATATATGTGTGTGTGTGTGTATATGTATATGTATATGTACTTAGTCATCCCATAAAGCCCTTTGAATAGATTTCAAGTATGCATATATATAAGTATATACATGGTTAACTATGATAATATATATACATATAATTAATTAATTATATGTATGTGTGTGTGCACATGCACGTGTGCACATATATCCATAGACCCATTTTTTATAACTAATTTCTCATTTTATACCTAAAGACCAATAGGTGTATACATAGTTGAATATATATATATATATATATATATATATATATATATATATATATATATATATATCCATTGACCCATTTTTTATAACAAATTTCTCATTTTATACCTAAATACTAACATGTGTGTACATAGTTGAACCCAAATATTATTTTGAGTTTTAATTCATATTTCAAATAACAAAATGAATATATACAACTGATTCAAATAATCCAACTCAAGCCACAAGTATATACCCATCAAGAATAGTTCCCTATTTATGCATAGATTTTTTTGAACTAAGAGAGAGTTTAAGATAATTTTTCATACAAGCTTAACAACAATGATGATTTTATGGCATTACCCACAACCCTTAAGTTTCCCTGAGTCAAATGTGGGTTTTTGTGGAGGCCAAGCCTTCCACCAGGCTCCACATACCACTCAATACTTTATAAATTTAAACATATAAAAACCACTAACCCAATACTTATTTTTTAAAACCCTTTCATTATTCACACATGAATTTAAATACAAAACCTATGTGTGAATGCTAAAGAAGTCAAATGAATTCCTTTCTTTTCCCTTCAAATTTTCACCTTCCTCTCCTTTTGAAAATCTCTCTTCTATGTTGTGTGTCATGTGTCTACCCACAACACTCTTTATCTTATTTTTATTCATTTTCTTTCTCTTACTCTCCATCATTAATGATTGCTTCAATTGATTATATAAATGCATGCATAAATTGCTTAATAAATTTCTACAATCCATCACCATAAAAACATAGTAGCCTCCATATTTTACTCAAAAGAGATGCTTAATAAAAGTTAATTGATGATTAGTAACACTAATCATATCAAGGCTTCTATCGATTACATAAAAAAATCATTTTATATTCTTTTTAAAATTCACATGTTAACAAACAATCATCGATCAACTAAACCTTAATCATTTAGTCTACAATGTCTATTCCATGCAAACTCTATCAACTTGTTGATGACCAAATTATTTCCATGTAATTACCCTCAACCAAATATAATAAAATATAGATTATATTATATGACAATACTCTTATGTTTTACTAGATTATAGTTCCATGTGACTATATTATCCCATATCTTAAATATAATGATTTATTAAATTATTTAATAATTAAAAATAATGTATTCATATATCTAAAATCAAACCTTGGGTCAATAGTTAATAAAATATAGATGTATTTAAAAATAAAGTTATTTATATCTTTTGACATATATATTTAGCATATAAAATAATAATAATATTCAATTATTATTATCTAAACCTTATAGATGAATAACAATAATGGAATATGTCATCATATCATAACATTATACAGCCATATTGTTGTCACTTAGATTTTCACCCTTTGAGGAGACATGTCAGCTCTGCTCATCTAAGTGGCACAATATAAATTTCTCACTTGTTGTGGGTAATCAATTTGGTGAGATGAATATCTAGAATGAAGGGCGAGCTCCCTAGATCGGCCTTGAAATGATTTCACCTATACTAACTAATTGATTTTTAGTAAAAGAGTTATAATTTCCATGAAATGAAACTTATTATAGGGGGTGATGCACCAAGATTTTTATCATAAGACTATTATACTCCATCACTTTTGAGACAAGGCATACAACACTAGTCTATGAATCCTAGAATTCACTAACATTAGTATTTCAGTATGAAGGTGCCATGTATGAAGACTATCCAAGGTAAGTGGAAAAATAGATCATTTTTTATATTCTAAGACTTCCTTTTACACTTAATAACATGTTCATATACTTCACAACACTTCATATGACTTGATAGGCATGGAATCACTTGCATCAAACATGGAAGGATTGAGAGAAAGAAAGGATAAATGAATATCTCTTAATGATTCACTATAAATCTCTTCATACACTTTAAAAATATGTTATATGAAGTCAAACTATATTTAATTTATTTTCTAATCCAATTACAATGTCAAAACTAGTAGGGCTTCACCATACATGGTGTGGTATTAGAGTACAAAGGCAAAAATGTCTAGTTATTATAGAGAGAGAGAGAGAGAGAGAGAGAGAGAGAGAGAGAGAGAGAGAGAGAGAGAGAGAGAGAGAGAGAGAGAGAGAGAGAGAGAGAGGAGAGAGAGGAGAGAGAGAGAGAGAGAGAGTGAGAGAGAGGAGAGAGAGAGAGAGAGAGAGAGAGAATTCCAAGGGTCAAAAGGACACTTGTAAAGCTCAAAAAATTTATTACTTGTGAATGAGTAGAGGATATGGTATTAAACATGCAAGGTCAAGAAGCACAAGTGTCCATCCAAAATCATAAAAATCATGAAAAGTGGCATGAAACTCCTCATTCTAGCTCAAAAAATTGCCCTCCATGATTTTGACCTATTTGAATGTCCAAAAAATGATTAGGGATAGGTCTGATGATTGGAATTAAGGGTATGTATTTTATACATTCACTCTCCATGCATTGGTTGTAGGCCTAGTTATCTAAAATCATCTGGAAAGGATCCATCATCATTTGTAGTCCAAAAAAACTCTTCCTTCATGCACCATGCACACTTGGCCTCAAATTTTGCTTTATTTTTTCATGAAAATACATGGGAAGGAGTGTATGACAATTTTTAGATACTCTCCATGGCTGTAGAAGCATCAGGAACACCTTAAAATCACTTCCACTTAGAGTTTTCCACCCACTTCTCACTAGCGTGTCCACCATGTTAGATTCAACTAAGCTAAGATGAGAGCTATTGTTTTCACACAAAATTCTTTTAAAATAATTAAATATACATAGGTATTTATAAAATAATATATATCTTTCCCCCAAACTTGTTTTCATCCTTAGTATCCTTTTTAGATCGTATAAAACACAAAATAATGGTAAAAAATACCATGTTTTTCAACCCTATCCATAGAAGTTCATACAACCAAAAAGCATTGGGGAGTATCTTTAGGGATTCATTTGCAAGGTAAAATCATCATCCTAGTCAAACTGGTCCATTAGAGTATATTTCTAACTCTAAATTCTCTAAATTGGTCCTTGTAAGGGTTTAGCAAGGGTTTTGAGCAGTTTTACCTCTTGAGGTTCATTTATAAATATTTGAAATTTAAGTTGCATAAAAATTCCACAAAGTAATTTTTCAAGACTTATTATTATAACTCCTCTCAACCTATTTTTCTCCCATGCAAAGCATCAAGAGAGAGATGAGTGTTCAAACTTGTCCTATCAATCCTTTCCCTTTATTTCCTATAGGCTTGAGTGGGTTTTGAGCTCAATATAGTTTATTTTTCATCTAAAAATATTTATCACCTCTATATCCACCATAAAAAACATGTTTCAACAAGTTAAAATTCCCAACCAAGGATTTAGGTTAAAATATCCTCCCATTTAGGCTTTAATCCTAAACATGCTTAGGAGGGATGATTAAAAACTTAGCCATCTAGACCATCTTTGTTGGTTACCTACTCCTATGAGGTGGTTTCCATTATTTTTCAGGTGTTTTAAAACCTTCCACACCTATATTCAATGTATAAAAAACTTTTGGTCTCATCCCCTTATTCACTTTCCTCAACCTGCCAGTTTATGCTTGAGGGAAGTACCCTCTATTTGAGACAAAATAGAGGGTGCTTCCCATATTTTCTTAGACAATATGAAGGCTGAAAGGTATCTCCAATTTTCAAGGATAATCTCCAAAAAATTTGAGCCTTTTGTTAGGTCAAAAGGCCTCTCAACTCATCCAAAACCTAAACATACCCCTGGTGGAATGGACTGTGTGTAAGAGTTTTTCAATAGACTATGTATGTTATGTTTAGAGATCCCTTTCCTACCATATATAAATTAAGAGAGTGTTAGTTATATAAAATTATTTTATTAAAGGAATCCAATTTCTCAATCATCCCTCCAAACCCTATATATACTCCTCATACTCCTACCTAACTTAGACTAAGCATAACCTTGACGATGTTGGCCTTAAAACATCACACCTGTAGGTGTATGTTTATATGATTTAGGATGAAATAAATGTTTAAAGACACATCTTGGATATTTTTTTGATCATCTACATTTATTTTGACCCATTTAACACTTTCTTTAGGTTTATACCATCACTTTGGACCATAATCCTGCTCACTATATGTCTCAATCAATAGTAATTTATGCTTTTTTGCCTTGGAAGGGGGTCACCTATAGGTTTCATGTGTGTTTTAGCTTGATAAAACATATAATAAATTCATTTGAGTCTAATGGGATAATAGTGTACCTATTAATATAATTTGTGTCATTCTTATGTAATATCAACACTTATACTTAACTTCTTAGTATACTGCTACCTACAGTCAACAGTGGTTGACCTTGAAGCAAAAAACTTGCAAATTGGCATTATCCTTTTGAAATTTATGCGAAATTTTTTTTGGGAGTCCAATGATAAAAATTGAAACATACTTTTGAGACAATTTTTGATTTTCCCATACTCAAACTTCCATTTTATACTGTATTTTCCTACAGTCAGTTGTATGTGTGTGCCTCCTTATGAAGGGCACCTATAGGTGTGTATGGGGGTCCAAAACACAACCTATAAATGTTGTATTAATTATATTTATACTCATAATTTTATTTTAAATTCATAAATCCATTAAAATAACTATAACATGTCTTGTTATCTCCTTGAATTGTTGAGATCATTTATGCCTTCAAAACTTGTAGATTCAACTGTCTAGATTTAGTGGTTTCAAGGGAATATTTTGACCTTTTAATCACCACTCTCTACTAATATTTTTACCCTTAAAATATGAAAGGTGAAATAACTATGTATAAGATATATAATAAACATAATATGATTCATAAAATAAAAAGGCAACCTTGTTATAGGATTTTAACAAAACCTCTAAGAACTCTATTTTGCTCTTTCTGGGAAAAGGCACCTGAACCTATCATCTGACCTTTGAATGTGTTTTATATTAAAATTTGTCATTTTTACCCTTCAAACATGGTATTTTATTGGTTCTTAAATATAATATTATCCCAAAATGGAGTTCCACTATGTATTTTTACACTTCATGCCTCTCTTAAGCTTTCTATCAAGGTTTGCTATAGGTAACCACTATCATACATAGGCAACAATGTGAGTATTGGTAGTGTGTACTATATTTTACCTTTAAATGGTACTAGGCATATCTAAATTCCTTAAAATAAAATCTTAAAACTCCCAATTATTTTAAGCAAATGTCAACACATCTTTTTCAACTTGAAATTCCCTATGAAGGCACCCGTATGTAGATGTTTCCATATACAAGCAGTGAGCACAAAATTAGGTAATATAAAATGTGTTTGTCTATAAAAAGAGTTTTATGAATATAATAACACATAAAAAATAATTTTAATACTATCAGGGATGTGTAATAATTAATAACACCTCCCTCTTAACTTGAATTTATCCATGAGAGCACTTTTAAGTTGTGTGTTAATGGCAAAATTGTGTGTGAATGTTGCATATGATTGAAAATCATGGATATTTTTCCTTAGAGGATGAAATTTAAACATTATGGGAATAATAAGACATTTAATACATGTTTAAGTACCTATCACAACCATTTGAAGTAATTTTCAAATCATGAAGATCTGGAAGTGATGAAAATTGCCTGTAACTTATAAAAGTATATCCCTCCTGCAACTTAAGGTGATTATCATATAAAAATGCCTTGAAATGATAAAAAAACATGTAAATAATTATATAAGTAATAAAAAATATTATTTAATCCACATAAATGATTGGTTCATATGGATTTGCCCAAAATGGAACAAAACCCATAGGGTGTATGAAATAGTAGGTAAAAAAGTACAGTCAACTTCATGAGGATGATTCATGAAGCAAAGGAAACTATTATTCAAAAAAATTATATTTAAATGAATTTATAAAAATTTAATACAACCTACACAAAGTGTTTGATCTAAAACCTCCTCTGTTGATTGTATCAAGTATAAACCTGAAGACTACTTTTGCTTACCAACAAGGGTGAAAAAGGAGTAGAATGGATTTCAAAAAAAATGGAAATTATATAGAAAATTAAATGTGTAAATAATATTTATTAAGTTTAAGGTGCATTCCATGATCTTATTCCATGTGGCACACTTCCCCATGGGCTGTACAATTGCCATCTTTTTCTCTTTTCCTAAGAAAACTACCCTTTCCTCTGAAGAGCCTACTAATTTTCAGTTTTGACAATTAATTAAGACCTATTAGGACACATGTCAGGTGAAATAATATTTTTTAATCTTTACACTTCCCAATAAATCCATAAAAGTCATTAAATGCACCGTTTTTGACCTCAAAATGACCAAAAATGACTAAAAGGACTAAAATGACTAAGGACCAAGGCTAGTATAACATTGAATAAAATTAAATGACCTATTATATACCTTATGAAAAAATATTAAACCCCCTAAAACAATTAAAACTCAATTTTATACCTATAGGTGTCCCAATTTGACCTAAAAGTCAAATTTGGTCAAAAAATTGGTGACTCATAGGGGTAGCATGCCTACTATGCTAACTAGACTAGTAGCCTTATCAGTCTATTGGGATAAGAAGTCACATGTAAATGAATCTTGACACACACCTTGAATTTTAAAACACATATAACATAAGGAAAATCAACAAGAAGCAACACACATGACAAGAAACTAAGCAAAACACACTTGTGCTTCATAAACACTTATGGAACACAGACACACCAAACTAAACAACTAACTCAAACACTAACTAAAATAATATATAAAAAACTCCATATTAGATAAAATGGTAAGTTTTAAACCTTCCTTGCTTCATGACATGAAGGATTTAGTGAGACATGTAGCCTTTATCCTTTAGAATTGATGTCTCTACCTTCTTCATGGTGTTTGCCAACTTCATTGGCATGAGGTTCAATGAGAACCAATAATATCTAAATAGGTTAACCAAGGAAATGAAATCCTCTTACATCCAAATAGTATCATCCTTCTCATGAACTTGGTTCTTAATGTGAAAATTTGATAATATGGAAATCCTCTCAGCCTTGCTATCATTATCCATGTCTATAACTTCTTGTACACTAGCATCCTCAAATGGCTTCATGATAGTAGGATCTTTACTAGTAAAAATAACTTCATCCTCATGTTTGATTTAACACTCAATATCATGTTTAGATTCATCAGTAGACTTTTCTTTATTTATGAAATCTTTTGGAGAGGAAAAAATTTTACCCAAACTATTAAATTCCTTGCATATGGCATTGAAATTCTTCCATAAATCTTCTTCCTCATGAATACCATTTTCAAGAGATATTTCCTCTACTTTGGTCTCATGAAACTATATTAGGGATGCCACTTCTTAGGTAGTGATTTGACCTTGTTCTATATCTCTGATACACATTCATTTTCATTCTTGAGATGGTCATATACAACATCATGATCAAACATGAAGTCTTCTTTAAACACCTCCTTCTTCAAGTCTTGGCCACATTCTTCATGGATACACATCCCTTAAAATAGAGAGGCAAAAGCTTATGGATTTTCCTTTTATTCACTAGGGGGTGTCCCTATGGTTATCTCTTCCTCATAGTCATTCATGAGATCCTCTTGATCAACCATTAATTGAGCTTTCTCTTCTTCACTTGCTTCTCTCAAGATAGGCTCTTCTTCAAGAAGGGGTGAGGTGGGAGGTTGATGGATGGGTTCATTTGAAGTATCTATAATAGGAAGTGTAGTGAAAGTTTTATTATTTGGATATGGAGTGTGAGGGATAGGAGAAGGCTTATAAGTGGATTTGGGAAAAATAAAAACACTAGTAAGCTCACAGGGAAGTGAATTCTTGGGTTGATTAGGAGGAGAAACACTTACATACATAGGAGCTACACCTTATCAATGAGTACTTATGTGTAATCCATGGAAACCTCTAATTTCATATGAAAATATTAATAGGAGTAATCTTGAGGATAATAGGCATGATGATATGAAGGATAGGGTTCATATTGGGATTGATAAAGAGGTATTTCTTGATAGTTCTCTTGGTATCCATACTCGTAGGGTTGTTCTACAACATAGTGTCCATATGGAGATGTAAATTAAGGGTTATAGGAATACCATAAGTCTTATTATTTAATGGTCTACTAAACTTCATTTTGGAGATGGTATACTTCATGATAGGGTTGATTAAGAACTTGTTTTTGTTGATAGGGAATGGTACAAGCCAAAAATGTCTCACCAACTTATGTAAAAAAACCTCAACAATAAGGTTAGCCACAAAAATTCATTAGGAATCAAGGACACAAGGAATTATCATCAAAAATATTCAAAATGGATACCTAGGCTGCTTGACTAGCATATGTAACTTCAGAGTCACCATTGATGCTTAGATAGATGCCTCTAAAGGCTTATTATTGAAAGGCAATACCAAAAATATTACAACCTCTTGGACTAAGAATCCCACCAAGTGTGCCAAAAACTATTATCACTTATACCCTTAAATGAGACATCTTATCTCTCCTCATCCAAGTGGCACAATGGAAACATCTCACTTGCTTTTGGGTAATCAATTTTGGTGAGATGAATCTCTAGAATGAAGGGATAGCTCCCTAGATGTGCCTTGAAATGCTTTCACCTATACTAAATAATTTATTGTGGAGAAAAGGGTTAAAATCTTAATAAAATGAAATATATTCTAATGGGTGATTCACTAATATTTTTACCATAAGACTATTATACTCCATCACTTTTGAGACAAGCCCTACAATACTAGTCTATGAATCTTAGAATGCACCAACATGAGTATTTCAATATGAAGGTGCCATGTATGAATAATATCCAAGGTAAGTGTAAAAATAGATAATTTTTCATATTATAATACTTAATTTTACACTTAAAATTTATATACACTTCACAACACTTCATATGACCTGCTAGGCATTGAATCACTTGCATCGAACATGGAAGGATTGAGAGAAAGCAAGGGTAAATGAATATCTCTTAACCATTAATTATACATCTCTTCAAACAATTTAAAAATATAATGTATGAACTCAAACTAGATTTAATTTATATTCTAAGGTAATTACAATGTCAAAACCAATAGGGCTTCACCATACACGGTGTGGTATTAGAGTATAAAGGCTAAAATGGCTAGTTCTTATAGAACTTGAGAGAGAGAGAGAAAGAGAGAAGTCCAAGGGTCACACGGACACTTTTTAAGATGATAAAATCATTTAATTTTCATGATAATATGATATGGTATGAACCATGTAATGCAAAGAAGCACAAGTGTCCATCCAAGTCATAAAACTCATGAAAATTGGCATGAAACTCCTCATTCTGGATCAAAAAACTTCCCTCATGATTTGGACCTATTTGAATGTCCCAAAACTGATTATGGATAGGTATTATAATTGGAATTAAGGGTATGGATTTAATACATTAATCTCCATGCATTGGTTGTAGGCTTGAGCATCTAGAATCATCTAGAAAGGAGCCATCATTATCTATAATCCAAAAAACTCTTCCTTTATGCACCCTACAAACTTGGCCCCAAAATTTTCCTTAGTTTTCCATTAAAATACATTTGAGGTAGTTTATGATAATTTTAAATACCCTCTATGGCCTTAGAATGATCAGGGACACCTTAAAATCACTTTCACTTAGAGTTTTCACACTTCTCACTAGCTTGTCCACTATGCCAAATTTGACTGGCTGAGATGAGAGATATTGTTTTCACACCTATAAGTATTTTAAAATAATTAAATGGCCATAATTAATTATAAAACTTCTATATATTTCCCCCAAACTTTATTCCATCCTTAGACTCCTTATAAAACTTGTAAAACACAAAAAATGGTAAAAAATACCATGTTTTGCACCCTATTCATTCAAGTCCGTATAGCCAAAAAGCATTGGTATTATACTTATGGAGTCATTTTCAAGGTAAAATCATCATAATAGTCAAAATATTCCATTAGAGTAGCTTTCTAACTCCATTTCTCCAAATTGGTCCTTGTAAGGGTTTAGCAAGGGTTTTGAGTAGTTTGACCTCTTAAGGTTCATTCATAAATATTTGACATTGGATTCATAGAAAAATTCCACAAAGTGGTTATTAAATACTTATTATAACTACTATAAACCTATTTTTATCCCATGTAAATCATCAAGAGAGATATGAGTGTTTAAACTTGTCCTATAGAGCCTTTTCCTCTATTTCCTGCAAGCCTGAGTGGGTTTTGAGCTCGAAATGGACTATCTTTTGACTTAATTTACATATAATAAGATTAATAACCTTTTTATCCACCCTAAAACCATTTTTAAACAACTTATAATTCCCAACCAAGGATTTAGGTGAAAATGTCCTCCCATTTGGGCTTTAGGCCTAAATATGCTTAGTAGGCCTGACTACAAAATTAGCCATCTAGACCATCTTTCTTGGTTTAAAAATATTGTGAGGTGTTTTAAATGATTTTTAAAGTGTATTAAAACATTCCATACTTATCCTCAATGTCTAAATAACTTTTTGTCTCACCCCCTTATACACTTTGCTCAACCTACCAACTTATGCTTGAGGGAAGTACCCTCTCTCTAAGATAAAAGAGAGGGTACTTCCCATATTTTATCAAAAAATATAAAATTTAAAAATTTATTTATAAGTTTCAAGGATTATCTCTACAAAATTTTATCCTTTTTTCAGGTCAAAAGACCTCTAAACTCATCCAAAACCTAAACAAACCCTTGGTGGAATGGACTGTGTGCAGGAGTTTTTCAATGGACTATGTATGTTATGTTTAGATCTCCATTTCCTATCCCATATCCATTAAGAAAGTTTTATTAGGATAAAAAATTAATATCCTCAATAATTTATTTAAACTTGATAAATACTCCTCATACTCCTCCCTATCCTAGACTGAGCATAACCTTGACTATGTTGGCCTCAAAACATCACACTTGTAGGTGTATGTTTGTATGTTGCAGGATGGAATAAATTATTAAATACCAATATAAGATATTTAATTATCATATAAATTTATTTTTACCCATTTAACACTTTTTTGGGGCTTATACCATCACTTTAGACCCTAATCTTGTTCACTATTTATCTCAATCAACAATAATGGCAGTGCTTTTTTACCTTAAAAGGGTGTCAAATATAGGTTTCATGTGTGTTTTATCTTTATAAAACATATAATAACCTAATTTTAGTCTCATAAGATCATATTTTACCTATTTGGATCATTTTTTCATTCTTATGCAATATCAACACTTATACTTGACTTCTCAGTCCACTGCTACCTACAGTCAACAATGGTTGACCTCCTTGAAGCAAAAACTTTCAAGTTGGCATTATCCATTTGAAATTTATCTTTAAATTTGTTTGGGAGTCCACTAATAAAAATTTAAATATCCTTTTTAGACCATTTTTGATGTTCCCATACTCGAACTTCCATCTTATACTATATTTTCTGATAATCAACTGTAGGTGTGTGTTTCCTTATGAAGGGCACCTATAGGTGTGTATGAGGGTCCAAAACACAACATATAAACGTTTTATTTATTATATTTATTATATTAGTGTTATTTTAACATAAAAATTCCATTTAAATCATTAGAACGTGTCTTGATAGCTCCTTGAATTGTTAAGATCATTTATACCTTCAAAACCTATAGATTCAACTATCTGGATTTAGTGGTTCTAGGGGCATGTTTGGACCTTTTAATCACCACTCTATACTAATACTCTACCCATTAAAATATACAAGGTTAACTACCTATGTAGAGGATATATAATTAACATAATAATATTCATAAAAGGAAAAGGCAACCTTATTTTAGGATTTCAACAAAACCTTTAAGATCTCTATTTTGCCCTTTTTGGGAAAAGGGGCTTGAACCTGTCATCTGACATTTGAAAGTGTTTTATTTTTCCATTTTTAATTTTTACAATTAAAACATGGTATTTTATGGTTTATTAAATCTACTAGGATCCTAAAATGGATTTACACTATCTATTTTAACACTTCATGACTCTCCTAAGCTCTCTGGCAATGTTTCCTGTAAGTGACCATTGTCATACACAGGCAATAATGTGAGTATTGGTAATGTGTATTGTATTTAGCCTTAAAATGTTACTATGCCTATGTCAATGCATTATAATTAACTCTTACACTCTTAATTATTTTAAACAAAATTCAACACATCTTTTTCAACTTGAATTCTTTGTGAAGGTACCTATAGGTATATGTTTCCATATACAGGCAATGAGCACAAACTTAGGTAATATACTTTGTGTTTTGGTATAAAAATATTTTTATGCCTATAATAACACCTCAAAAATAATTTTCACACTATCAAGTATGTGAAACAAGTAACAACACATCCCTCTTAACTTGAATTTATCCATGAGAGCACTCATAAGCTGTGTGTTAATGGAAGAATTATGTGTGAATTTTGTATATGACTGCAACTCAAGGATATTTTGCCTTAGAGGATGAAATTTAAAGAGTATGGTACTAATAAGACATTTAATACATGTTTAATGACCTATCACAACCCTTTTATCTCATTTTCAAATCATGAAGATCTAGAAATGATGAAAACTGCCTGTAACTTAGAAAAGTGTATCCCTCCTACAACTTAAGGTGATTAGCATAGAAAAATACCTTGAAATGATTAAAAAAACATGGATATAATTATATAATTAATCCAAAATATTTTGTAATTCACCTCAATAACTAGTTCATATGGGTTTTCCCAAAATGGAGCAAAACCCATAGGGTGCATGAAACAATAGGTAAAAAAGTATAGTCAACTTCATGAGGATGGTTCATGAAACACAAGTTTCCATTATTAAAAATATTTATTTTTAAATGAATTTATCTAATATTAATACAACCTCCCCAAATATTTTGATCTGAAACATCATTTGTTGGTCGTACCAAGTACAAACTTGAAGACTTCTTTTGCTTGCCAAGAAGGGTGAAAAAGGAGCATAATGGTTTTAGGCCAAAAATGGCACTTCCAAATTAAAAAAACATAGAACTAAGATTGATGAATTTTTAGGGACATTACATGATCATATTCCATGTGGCACACTTCCCCATGGGTTGTACAAGTGCCATTTTCTTTTCTTTTCCCAAGAAAACTACCCTTTCCTCTGAAGAACCTACCACTTTTCAGTTTTGATAGCTGATTAAGACCTATTAGGACACATTTCATGTGACATCATATTTTATAATCTTCACACTTCACATGAAATATATATGTCATTAAATGTACCTTTTTTTACCTCAAAATGACCCAAATGGACTAAAATGACTAATGACCAAGGCTATTATAACATTGAATAACATTAAATGACCCATGATATACCTTGTGACCAAATATTAAACCCCTTAAAACACTTAAAACTCAATTTTTTACCTATAGGTGTCCTAATTTGACCTAAAAGTCAAATTTGGTCAACACATACTTAACAACATAGTAAGGTAAGTAAAACATAACCTAATTCACTTATTCAATCAAACAATTGCATTTTATAAGATAAAGTAGTATGATCACAAAACTAGTGAAATCACTTGAAAAATCAATACAATCATCATCAATAATCAAGATTATACTAGAAAGCATATTAACAATCACCTAAAATAAAAGTGCACAAAACATGATATGCTATCTATATCAAATAATTAATTATAAAACATGATATTTTAAGTGGTGTGTGTAAGAGTTTCTAGATTCAGTCTCTATCTACCCCCAACATCTACATATAAAAGCTCTCTCTGATGATGCTCTTTATCCATCATACACTAAGGAAAGAATCAATGATGCATCCACCTCATAATAATGAAGGTAGTTATCCCAAAACATCATTATATCCATAAAATAATGGTGTATAAACATGATCACAATATATAAACTATAAAATTACTTCTAACTCATATCAAATAATCATGCAAATTAATCAACACAAACTATCCCATAATCAACATATGTCATTTAATCTTAATCAAATATTATTTAATCAACTAATAAACCATAATAATCCATAGATCAAACAAGTTATTTAGCTTAGAGAGAAATTGGGATGTGACACAATTTTAAAGTTTTGGGACCAACTGAGACTTGGATAAGATTTACCTTGTGTTTATATTCCATTATGGATGAGACAATGGGCCAATTCCTTTATTAGAAATGTGGTTAAAAAATTATTTAGTATAATGAGTAATATTTGTCTCATTTCGCAACTTTTGGTTAGAAAATAATAGTTACTACCAATTTAATTCCATATGAGTGGTCTAAAAAATATTATGGATGTTTATAAGATTATAATGAAAATATAAATATACAAATGCATATCTATGCATATCACTTTGTTTACAATTGATTCTCAAATTCCACCTTGTTTTTCCCCTTAATAATTAGTAACCTCTCTTGAAAGACACATCTAGTGACATATAGGTTTAAATTTTGGGGTTAAATGGACACTAGGAGATGGTTTATATTTAATTTATATGACACTTTTAATGTGTCTAAAAATTCAATTTATTTATTGGGTACATGGTTCAAAAGTTACTTAATATACTAAGAAACATTTGTCTCATTTTGTAACTTTTGGTTATAAGAGAAAATTTTCTGCCAAGTGTATGCCCATTTTAATGGGTCTGTGAAATCCTAGGGATGTCTATAGGACTATTGCATGTAACCATATGATTTTACCATGCATATATATCCATCCCTATTTACAAGTAATAGTTTAGCAAAGTTTGCTTATTTTCACCCTTAATAACTAATAATATCTCTTTAAAAACGCTTCCAAATGCATGAAATTTTGGAGTTTTGGGTTAGATGTAGACTAGGATAGGTGTATATTAATCTTACGTGATATTCCTAATATGACTATGAAGTTGGTTTCTCAATTGGGTATGAAGTTCAAAAGTTGCTTGGTATACTACATAATGTTTGTTTGATTTTATAACTTTTAACTACAAGAGCAACTTTACCACCAATTCTATGACCATTAGAGTGGGTATATGAAACATTGGGGATGTTTAAAATACTATCACATTGAATATTTGGATCTAAAATTATGTCTCTACCCATCACAATTTGTGTGTAATAGTTATAATTTTTTTTATTTTTTTTCTCATTAAGAACTAGTAGTCTTTATTAAGATATGTGTTTGGAAACGTGTATTTATGGAGTTTGGGGTCAAAAACTACTATAAGAACGTGTGTATACCATTCATAGGACATTGTATATGTGAATATCAAGCTAGTTTATTGATTGGGCATGTGATTCAAAAAAAATATACCAAGTAATTTTTATCTCATTTTATAAATTTTGGATGTAAGAGAAAGGTTATTTCCAATTATACATATGTTTTATTTTGTCTAAGAAATCATGGGGATTTATATATTATTCCCAAGTTAAATTTTAGGAGTTACAACACATCTCTAGATATCTTGGTTTACGTTCAATTTCTTTGCAAAGATCTCATTCTTTTATCCCTTAATAACTAGTAGTCTTTCTTACGAGACATGTTTAGTGGAATGCAAGTTTGGATTTTTGGGTCATCAAAGACTAAAATTAGTTATATATTAATTTTATAAAAAAAAATTAGATTATTCCATGAATTTTATCTCTCAATTCTTCTGGAACTTAAAAAAAAATCTTATAATATTGAGAATTTTTTGTCTTAATTTATAATTTTTAGCTTCAAGATAAAAGTTTCCAAAAAATGCATGTCCATTTGAGTGGGTCTAAAAATTACTAGGAATGGCTATATTAATCTCACATGTCACCATAGGATATGATGACACATCTCTAGTTTCCCTAATATACATGCACCAAACTCACAAAGTTCACCTTCTTTCCCCCCTTATGAACTAGCAATCTCTCTTAAGAGATGCATTTGAAAACATTCAAACTCATAGTCCAGGATGAAAAAGATAAGGATAAGGTTTATATTACATTTATAATCCATTTTAAATGTGATTTTATAGGGTTTTATTGATTTTGGATTGAATTTCAAAAATTTATTGATATAATGAGAATTTTTTTTTACAACTTTTGGCTACAAGAGAAATTTTTTTTCCAATTATACATCTATTTGAATGGTTTTGTGAAATATTGGGGATGTCTATAGTAATTCCACATGAAACTATACACCTTATTTTTGGTATAGTAATTCCACATGAAATTATACACAAATTTCACCTTCTTTCCACATGAAGGTGTATATTTAATTTGTGAAATCTTGGGGATGTCTATAGTAATTCCACATGAAACTATTATTGGTGAAGTTAATTTCTTGTTTTTATCTACACATCAGAACAAGTATTAGTTTTTTCCCTTTTCATTAACTTTATCCCTAATTAACTTCATAAAATTTCCCTACATCAAAAAATATAATAATTTTTTGATAATGATGTCAAAATATATACAAAATATTATCAAAGGATTGATAATTTAAATATACAAATTCATTTCATACCTAATTCACAATATCATATACATGGTCAAAGTCACATGATGATTTCATTTATAGTGATTTTGTAATTTTATATGTGTCAATTAGACTTATAGGTCTACAAACACATTCATCCATCCAATCTTATGACTCACACTTATTCCAAAATAATTTCACATGCTAAATAAATTTGTTTCATGTGCCTCGTATGAATTATCTGAGCATCTATGTTTGAACTAATAAATGAGTGGAAGTCACTATGAATTGTATTTTTTTATTTTCATATAATCATCATGGTTTTTAAATTGGTCCTCCTCCATTAATTATAAATTATTATGAATAATAGAGTTATTTTTAGCACCATTATCCATTACCTAATTCAACAATGGTTTTTACATCTATCAAATTGGAAACATCTTTGGATTTCAACTCCTAGATTGTAAGGGATATTTTCATACATGTTATAAAACCATTATGGTCCATTTTTCCATGGATGACCTCATTTAAACTCTAAATATTTTTTACACTTGTATTTACATGCATCCTACTTAGCCAATAAAACATTTGTACATTCTTAAATTACAATGCACATTACTCGACTAGATATAATTCTGATTAAATTTAATTTTCTTCCATTCAAATTACCATAAAAAATATCAAAATAACCTTGTAAATACTCTTTTTAATTTTACCAACCATCACTAATGTATAAATGGTATTACCTCAATATCTTTAAATTTTATATGTAGTGTCAAATGCATGCACGAACACTATATGCATAAAAATGGAAACCTATACTAAGTTGTAGTACTATGACTAAACCTCATTTTTTTTGTTAAAATATGTAATTATATATATATATATATATATATATATATATATATATATATATATATATATATATATATATATATACCTATTTCTAAATTTATGGCCATATTTATGGATAAAATTGTGTATGAGTATGCAAGGCACACACATATCTTGATGGTTGGATGAAAAATTAAATTTAGGTAAGGATACATTTCCAAATTTTATAGTGTTTTCAATAGTTTATATATATATATATATATATATATATATATATATATATATATATATATATCAACTATTGAAAACACTATAAAATTTGGAAATGTATCCTTACCTAAATTTATTTTTTCATCCAACCATAAAGATATGTGTGTGCCTTGCATACTCATACACAATTTTATCCATAAATATGGCCATAAATTTAGAAATAGGTATTTTTTTCCATAGCATACTCACACCTTTTAAATTCATTACAATATTCTAATAGACATGCCATAATTTTTTATTTTATAAAACCATTTAATTTTTATACTATCCAATTGATATTCTCCTCATGGATATAGGTTTTCATTTAAATCCACCACAAATGTTTTAAGTTTCATCCAAACATGATTTCCTATAAAGCAAATTGTCTATTTGATCTCTAACAAACAATAGTTGGAATAAATCCCCTTTTTTAATTTGCTAAAACTTATATTCCACACTCCTAAAAGGTATTTTCATAATGTAACCTATAAAGTATACAATTAAAAACATCATAATGCATTGAAAATTCCACATGCAACCTAAAAAAACAAGTGGTGTGTGTGATTTATTTTGACACTACAAGTTTTTCCCATCTCAAAATATCTTTGAATAATAATTATTTATTTATAATTATGTAGAAAATTAGAGTACATTATTTTTTAGGTCATATCTAAGAAATATTTTAGATGTGGTTCATGGTTAAAAAAGCCTACTCTTATTTTTAGTACATTTCTTTTATTGGGCTATATCCTTGTGTTGTCTTTCCATATTTGCATAAGTAAATATTTTAGATTACTTGTTCTAACCTTTTATTTTTTTTGGAGTATACTAAATAATCCACATAAGTCATTTTTATAGGCATCAACAAGTATTTAATGTCTCCTAAATGCACATATTCATTGGGGATAGAATACATACCTTATCCTATATAAAGTATTCACATTTGTTATTTTTTAGTTTTCCTCTCCTCACTTGTAATTAATTTGGTGTTTTGAAATTTTTTTCTTTATAATGAGATCCATCACCTATCATGTTTTATTACATGAATTTTATAGCTCTTGAGGTTGATAATTGAAAAGAAACAACTATAATTATTAAATTATCAATATATAATGCAATCAAGTGAATATCGTAGGATCATTATGTAGAATTATGCAAAAGAAAATAGGGTGGGGATATAATTATTGAAAATATATAATATTTATGTTAGAGCATGTATTGTATTCAACTTATAGGTAATGTGTATGTTCTATAACCTAATTATAACTATGTAAGATGTGATTTAGTGGATAGTTATCCAAAAATGCAACAAATATTGTGGTGGAACCATTATTTTTATGCAATCCTTCCATTTTTGAGTTGTGATGTGTAAATTTAATTAAGGAATGTGTACATTATATAACACATACATGTTATAACACACACATTTTTAATAAAATTTACCCACTATAACTCCAAATCCAATGTTTCCATAAAATTAATGGGTCCACCACTAATATTTATGAATTTAGGGATAATTAACCCCTAAATAACACCATAGTTTTAATTTGTTTCATGAGGCTCAATTTCCCAAAATTTCTTCACTAATTACACTAATTAACTAGTTTAGTCTGTTATGAAATTAGAGCCAATGGAGCTCCAAATTGCATCGTATCTAGCCAATGTAGGTTCAAGGATATCCAATTTTCTAAAATTTCACCCTTTATTGAACTAAACAACTTTTTGGTTTAATTAGTGATGTAATTGGAGCCCATTAAGCTCTAAAATGCATCATATGGTCACAATTAGGTGAAAATGTCTCAATTTGGCCCAAATCACATCTTGACTGTACCATTTAACTAATTCTCTCATTTTTTATGAATTTGGGGGAAATTGAGCCTCAAATAACATTTTATAGTGATTATTTCATAGGGATCTAATTGGGCCAAATTTCTTCCCTAATTGAACTAATCCACTAGTTGTATTTATCAATGATGCAATTAGGTCTAATTGAGCCCCAAATCACATGGAGACACTAGGGATACTTGATTACCAAATCACATCCTATATAGTCATAATTATGTTCAAGGGTCTTCACTTGGCCTAATTTTCACACTTGATTAAACCAATAAATAATTTCTTTTAATCATTAACGCAATTAGGGCCAATTGATCCCTAAAATACATCTTATAGTCCCAATTAGGTGAATACAATGCTCCATTCAGCCCAAATCACATTCTTTAGTCATAATTATGATTATGGGGCTCCAATTGGCCTAAATTACATCCCTAATTTAACTAATTCACTAAATGGTTTTATTAATGATGAAATTGGGCCTAGTTGATCCCTAAATCACATCTTATAGTCATAATAATTTTTAATGGGCTCAAATTTTCCTAAGTTGCCTTCATGATTGAATAAAATCAATTATTTAATTCAATCAATGAAGACATTGTGGATAATTGAGCCACATATGACATCCTATATAGCTTAAATTAGGTTTAAGGGTTTCCAATTATCCCAATTTATGCTTCAAATTGAACTAATCAAGTAATTGGTTTAATTAGTGATGATGTTGGGTCTAATTGAGCTCCAAATTGCATCCCATAATCATAATTATGTAAAATCAAGGCTTAATATGGTTCATATCATATCATTTATTTTACCAATGGACTAATTCACTTAATATATGATTAATTTAAGGCCAATTTAACCCAAAATCACATCTTATTATCATAATTACATTCATGGGATCCAATTAAGCCAATTTGAAATAATAATTAAACCAATCCACTAATTAGTTTAATTAATGATGTAATTATTTCCAATTGATCCCAAAATAACATATTATAGTCATAATAAGGTTTAATTGGCCTAAATTGGCATATGTTGCCTCTGTGATTGAGCCAAAGACTATTTGGTTCAATCAATGAAGACATTAGTGACAATTGAGCCCCAAATCACATCATGTATAACTAAAATTATGTACAATGGCCCCTAATTAGCTCAATTCCACCTCAAATTGAATTAATTGACCAATTGGTTTAAATAGTGATGTAATTGGGTACAATTGATCCCCAAATCACATCATATATCACTATTACATGAATATATGGCTTAATTTATCCCACATCACATAAATGATTGCATTAGTTTAATAATTCACTTAATTTTTGATGAAATTATTGAAAATTAAACCCCAAATCACATCAAATAATAATAATTTCATTCATAAAGATCTAATTGGCCCAAATTATGTCCCTGATTGAACTAATTTATACTAATTGGTTTAATCGATGATGCAATTAGAGGCAATTAAACTCCAAGTCATGTTGTATCAAGATATAACACCATATATGGTGCTCAAACATGTGTGATTTACATTTAAAATATCAAATAAAACTTTATCAGTTTATTAATTGATCTTATTTTAATAAATAATGACAATAACATAAAAATGATGAATGGTGCTCAAATATTACCAATTTACTCTAAATAAACCTTCATTTATTTAAGGGAACCTGATTAAGGTTTAAAGTCATCAAAATAGTTCATATAACTTTTTATCATGCCATCCAATTATGTAAATGACCAAAATCAATATATTAATTATCTATAAAAATGAAATAGGGAAAAATGATTGTCTATTATGCACAACAAATACCTCACTTAAAATAATTAGGCAAAACTAGATGAACCATGCACTTATATATGTATTAAGTCAATAACAACATATATCATGTATATGAAATTATGATTAAAAATTATTTCATGTACATACTTTAACTCTATTATAATTTTAAAAAATATCATCGAGGCTCAGAATGGTTTTAATTCTCAAGCCTAAGGCATGGACCAAAACACATACATAATGGAATCCATGTTTTAGACTAAAAATTATAAAATGAAACTTTGACCATGATAAACATTATGAATTTCATCAAGAAATTTCATAAAAATATGATTATGATGTCAAACACACTTCCCTCTTTCTAAATATATGTATTTTTAGTATGTTGGTTACTTTCTAGTTTTTATCTATATTGATTTCTAAGCATGTATTTATATTCCATTATATGATGAAACTATACATGTCTATATTTTTTTATTTATATTTCATATTATTTATCCAAATATGAAAAAAATGGGGGTAAAACACTAGGCCCAATTCTATACACATTCAATATAAATAATTTTTCAAAATGTTTAGCTAGTTGGGGGGTGCACAATCTATTTTCCATTATTTATCATTTACAGTCTCTATTTAATAGTAAAATTATTAAAAACACACACACACACACACACACACACACACACACACACACACACACACACACACACACACACACACACACACATGTAGGTCACAAATTAGGCCTAATTTTAAATGCATTTAAATAAAATCATTTAATTTTTTTAGGTAGTTGGGTGGAGGTACACAACTAACTATCTATTATATTTTTATATAAAAAAATTACCTCTTTAAAATTTTAAGTCTTTTTACCTTATTTTAGTTCAATTTTTTTTTAAAATATTATGTTATAAACTACACTCAAAATGATAAAATTCATGTTCTTATATCATCTTGAAATTTTGAGTGTAGGTATATCAAATAATCCATTCAAGTTTGGGTTTCTCATATTCTAGGAAAAATATGTCCACTTAAGACCTCCGCTTCCCCCCACAACTTAATGCACTTACCCATGTCTAAAAACATTTAGTCTTATGTATAAAATAAATCTCATGATTTTTATGGTAAATTTTAGCTAGAATCATTTAATCACTTTCTAAAAAAGAATGGCTTCCATTTTACATGGTGGAAAAACTTACGTTGATCTATTGAATTGCATTTTAAATAAATAAAAAACTAAGTGATGCTTCTAGCTAAGAAATTCCCATGGAGAAAGGAATATACCTCCACTCCATTAAGTAATCCCAAGCTCAAATAAAACAAGAAAAAATAATAGTTCTTCCTTTTTTTGTTGTTGCACAAGAAAATAAGTCATGTTGCACACATATTATGGAAATTACATAAATATTATAATGTGGAAAGAGTACCTATTGTGTAGATTTATGTTATAAACAATAGAATTTCATCAATTAATTAATATTATTTAATAATAAATTAAGTTTATATCACTACAATCCAATATTAAGGAAAGAGAAAGGTGGAAAAGAGAAAACCATCCAAAAAATTAGAAATATCACACTAATGGAATATATGTTGGAAGTTACACTAAACTATACCCCATGCATGGAATAAAACTAAGAAAGGATGAAAATTAGTTATAAAGGAGTAGCAAGTGCACATTTTTCCTCAGGGAAACCATGAAATAATAATAAAACCCTTCAATAAAAATGAATATAGGAAAACTCATCTCTTCAAAATTAGCTTCATCATCAAAACAATGTAAAGGTGGTAATAATTCTTTTCAAATTTTTTTGATATGATAATTTTCAAGTAAAGCTTGATTTAATTCATGTGTTTTGAAGACTAATTACCCAGTGATTACCATATTATTGAGTCTTATTAACATTAATTATCAACCCAAGGTGCATACGCTTTTTAAGGATGTCAACATTGTATATGCATCATTGATTCAAAAATCAACTTGCTTTTCTAGTTGCAGGACAATGAACTTATGTTGAATTCACCAAATAATTATATGATGAAATTATTATGAAATAATTCACACTAATGAATCACAAATGCATCAAACCTTTATATTCAAACTAATAATAAGATCAACTTATACAATAACCTAAAACTAAAGAGGGTTAGTATCTTCACTGAAACTCCTTCTGAGGGGGCCCTTCTTCATTCAAAACTAAGCTCCAATCCTTCTCTGATAGAATTCACAAAATGATTACAAAATAAAACTTCTCATTACTCAATTCTATAGAAATTAAATATTGCTATAAAAGATTACAATATTTTGAATGTAATTGCCATAGTTCCAATACTTTTGCTCTTATCTATCGAACTTAACTAACTCCTAATCAGATCTAGGCTCTACCATTAAATACAAAAGGTAATTTATTAAATTTGAACCTAAGACACCAAATTAGTAAAACTAAAAATACTTTATAAACTACCCCAATCAACCTTCAAGTGGTTGGTAACCAAAGTTACTTGTTTTAGGCTTGACTGGGTTAAAGATAAGGTATATTATTTTACTATTTTCTTTCTTTTTATCTCTTTCTCATTTTCCTTATATTTATCATCATTAGTATAAAATAAAAATTTCCTTTTGTGTAGGGAGTCTATACAACAACTATGATCCTTTCCAATCATCCATTTGGTTCCCAAGACAATTGGATATGTTCTTAAAATCTGATCACAATAATAACTCTATTTTGCATAGTGGCTTCGAATAGCTTATAGGTGAAGCCTATAGTTTCTATAGACACTCTATAATGGATATGATAAACCTAATATGAATCCTAAAGTTACTATAGGCACTCTATGGTGTCTATACTCAACCTATAGGTAAAGCTTACAGTTGTTATAGGTACTCTGTAGTGGCTATGGGCAACTAGTAGGTGAAGCCTACAGTTGTTGCTGACAGCTTATAAGTGTTGTGCCCTAACAAAATCCTATAAACTTAAATTATCCTATAAATTTTTGTTAAATAAAGTTACAAAAGTATACTTTAATCAAGGAAGAAGCATTGATAATCCATAACATAAAATCATAAATTCATTCAACCATTTGCATAAGTCATGGAGAGTTATGGGGTTTACATGGAAAAAGATATATACTAGGCATGGATGAGGATATAAAATGAAGAAATTGGTGGCCTCATCACACCCCCTACTTAACCTCTTACTCAACCTTGAGTAAGCCTTGGATGCATTTTTAAAATACAAAATTTCCTAAAGTATAGGGCCTAAAGGTAGGTTAACCCTTAAAAGATGTAGAAACCTTTAGCATTCTCAATGTATCCCCATCTTTTCTTCTCTATCTCTCTATCAACTAGGACATTTCCCTCCCAGTTGGGAATTGAGAACCAAAATATAGGTGGTTGAAACATCAACCCCAACCATTATATCCTCCACTTTCTAACAAGCTTAATATACAAGTATACTCTGTGGATGGCCTCCCTAAGGTTTTGAGGGGATTAAGGTTCATTTATTTTCAAATCATCTGAGAGTTCTACCCATCTATGAGAACAAGAAACAAAAAATTTACTTTCCATATCCTTCTATAAGACTCAAATAATGATTCTAAACTTCTACCTATTTTTTGATAACCCATTCTTATGGAGTGTCTATGTTCATGAAAGATATCCATTCATCTATTACAACATCTAGATTTTTTTATTCACTCCTGATCACCAAGGTAGCTTCTTTTTCTTTTTCTTCATATTCTTTCATTTTTTTCCTTATTCTTGTTTCATTTATAACATATGAATAAAATGCATTTAGCAAGACATCCCCCAAATTGATGTTTGGATTCCATTTTGTATCACTAGGTACAACATATTGGTGGATGCAAAAATCACTTAACTAAGATTTGAGGTTAGGATTAGCATGTCTATATTCTTTACATAAATATTTAGGGTCATAAACCATGTAATATTGATCATTATAGATCCTATCATAGCTGAATTTAAGTCATCTCTCTTACAAGTACATAGCATACACCCTAGAAGGTGGTCTACACTCCATCAATAGTTTAGTGGTTTCATTCATTTTATGACTCTTTTCCTTTAGATACTTGATCTTGATTTTAATTATTTTTAGTTTTTATTCTAATTCCACTTGTTTTTCTCTTGTTTCAACATATACTTTAAATATTTAGACTAACTCCTTATAGTGAGTTTCATCATCACCAAATTGTTCCTTAAGAAAATGTAGGAGGTCATCAGTTTTTATAGGTGTGACAAATAAAAGATCCACATAAACAAATTATTCTACTATAGGTGTTTTTGTAGTGGTAAATGGAGGAGGACATCTATGGTAGAAGGGTATCAAAGCCAAAGCATAATCTATTATAGGTGCTTATAAGGCCATGGTAGATGAAGTTATTATAGGTTGCTCCAAGGAAACTACTACAAGTTAATACAATACCTTTTCTCTATCCATATAAGTTTATATAAACTCTACTACCCATATAATTGTTTTAATGCCTCTTTTTCTTTTCAATTTTGTTATCTCATTCCTTGGCCTGTATATTTCCTTCAAACCTTATTCCAATGTCTGGAACTCCTAGGTATGAGGAAGTATTTTTTGTTTTTCTTCTTTTTCCATAATCTCTTCTTCAACAAATTAATCTTATATTTCATGTTGATCTTCCATTCTCAATTCCTCTTTTGTATACCCAATGTCTCTAATGAGATCAAGTCCTCCTTAGTGAATCTAGACAGCTAAGGTGACTATTCTTCTTTTGCCTTAGTAAATTCCTCATCAATAGACCATACTTTAATTTCAAACCCATCAGAGGTTTTCCAAACCCTATGATCTTTCTTTAGTTTTCATCATCATTAATAGCTATGGTTAAGGAGGTTATAGTGGTCTTTTGTTTCTTAATTCTTTAAGATCTCCTAGGAGGAGGTCTCCTTCTTGACATAATAGGTTTTTTTACTCTAGTTTTCATTTTCTTTTCACGAGGGATGACTGATGGCACTTGTTATTCTTATGTAGTATTTGATATAATAACTTCCTCTTATCTCAAAGGATCCATGGTGGAGGAATCAAACTATGGTGAGGATATAGTGAGAGAAAGAATATGTTGTTACATACTTTCCTCTTCTATGTCAAAAGGAGGTAGGACTAGTTTCATTCTCTTTCTTCTACCCATAATAGTTTTAGATGGAGCCTCAATAGCTATAGGCTAGTTAGTAGCACTAGTGCCCATAATATCTTCTTATAAAATATTTTGTGCCTACTCCTTAGGGGATTCCTTCTCATTATTACCCTCTTCTTACTGAGGTTCATTATTCTCTAGGACTAGAAATTGCTCCCAAATTAGATCAGGTCTAATAGAGTTTACTCCTTGTTTAGTTATTAGCCATATTAGGAAATTATAGGATAGGGTTATTTTAATACCCTTCTAGTACTCTTTGAACATCCTTTTTAAAATGTTCCATAAAAAAATTAGAATATTAATGGTTTTTTTATGCATTAAGTGATTCAAAAATTTAAACTAGAGGGTATAAATTAGGGAATACCTTTCTTCACAAGTCATGTACCTAATGATGTATGATTTTATCTACCTCCATGTTGTAGGTAATATATGTCTCTCCACACCACCTTTATTCAGTACCAATCTTTCATTCTCTTGACAAAATTGCTATCTAGCTTGTTGGCCATTGGGCTTGTCTTGCCAATTTTCTCCTATATTTAGTAACCCAATTGCCTAGCTCACTAGTTCTTTAGTGACTGAGAATATGATGCCATATATATTAGATTGGTATCCACTAAAATTTCTTGAAAATTATCTAGTAATTGGTTTGGATAAATGTTGTAACTTCTCAAAATAAATGGTCCAACTAGCTTTATTGAAGACAACCCAGTTGGCTTGGTTTACCCGAAGTTGCCTATGATCCATGGGTTCTCTCCTCACAAATGACCTCCCATCCTTCTAAGTTCAACCTATTTATAAATACATTTAACCAATAATTGGTAACACACTCTTATTTGGATTATGAAAATCTTCTTGTAGCAAACTAGGGTTTGTTACAATGGCAAATGTGTGGTTGTAAGTTGCATGGTTGCAATTTATAAAATGTTGTAGTTTTATAGGAATGGTTATGCTTACAAGGGAAAATAAATGAAATTGATTAATTTCCTTATAAGATATAATTTAATCCTTATGGAATCTAATCCCACACATATGGTTCCCATATTGCATGTTATTGTCACCCACAACATCCTCCCCCCATTTGAATTGTCATATGTCCTTAGGTGACATGGAGTGAATAGGAAGGAAAAGATAGCATGGGGTCATAATTAGGGGTATAAGTGTAAGTTTAGAGGGGATTTTAAATTAATTACATGAATCATGATTGAATATGCTTATTAATATCATACATGCTATATTAAAATAATGAATACTTTTTAATGATTAAAATATATGGCATACCTTCTTGTTAACAATGTAATGAGGGTGATGCCAAGGGTTTGTATGTGTGTGATAGAATGTGAGTGAGTGAAATAATGTGATGATTGGGATAGTAGTTGGAAATGTAATAAACTAGGCCCTTTTTGAATAATTATGAGATCACCAAATGTTAGGCTTTGATGGTACGCTTAACTCACCTACATAGAACTAGAATAGGGGTCTTAACTTGGATGAGAGATTATTGCTCTCTTACCACAAGGTGGTTATTTCAGAGCTAGGTGATCCAAATCATGTGATGTATGACCATGGAAGAGGGTAGATTAGGGTTATACTACTATGCGATCTTCCTCTTTATGAGCCTACTAATAATTGTTTTTGTGTTATCTTATGCCCTATAGGTTATATGCGTGTTGGGCTTATCTTTTAAGAATTAGTAGGATCTTAAAACATGGGGATTATATGCCAAATATATCTAAGATATCACTTTTAACATATTTAAATTAACTCCATGAAATGACCAAAAATAAAAAGTGAGTCATGTGTGTTTCTGTGGCATAAATTTTGGTCTGCAACACTCCAAATGGAGATTGAAAGTGTTTATTGTTGGTGTGGCTCTTTAACCTATTATTTAAGGATGATTATAAGAAAGAGGTTTGACTTTGGTGATCTAATCCTCCTTCACTCATCTAATAGGTTTTATAATGACTTCCATGTATTGCTCAAAATCTAATAGCCAAGCCATAGCTTAGAGTTTAGGAAGATCTAACTTGCATGTATTAAAAAGGTGAAAATAGGCATTAAGAGGTACCTATAGTAGCTATAGGATTATCTATATCAACTGGAAATTTGTGCTTAGAATGACTTTCTTTTTTCCTTATTTCTTTTCTTTTTTATTTTTTTGCCCCTAAATAGCTAGCATGCTAGTTTTCTATTTAGAACTATTTTATAGTTCTAGGCAGCTAGTAGGCTAGTTTTCTATGCAAAATATACCAACAACACCCAAAAATGGGTTTTAATTATTGGATTATTTATTTTAATATAGGTACTACTTTAGGTAGAATGTTTATTCAAGGTCCTTGCCAAAGCACCTACAAGGATGACTATCAAGGACCAACTGAAGGTCTCATTCATCATACTAGATGAGGGCTAAGATGTTCTCCTCTCTTTCTTCATCTGAGTGTTGGCTAGTGCTCCCTTTGTCTGGTGAGACACCATGCCTATTGATTACATCATTTTAGCCATCTTGTAATTACTTGTATGTGTGCTTGGTAAACTCCTACTGAGTAAGTGGCTTTTTATACAACTTTAGTATGTGGCTATTGACCAATAGACAAATTCTTATTAGATCAATGGTTTGAATTTTCATTCTTCCATTGTCATAAACATGCTCAATCTCAAAAGTACCAAGCCATATGGTCTGGAATTTTCCCTTGTGATCTTAGTATTTGGAATCAAAAATAAGGGCCCAATATCCTAAATTGATTTCCTTCTCTTAATGTACCTATCATGCCATCTAATCCACTATTAATATACAAGATCTATGTTCTATAATTCCTATTGTCTATATTCATCTAAGGCATTCAATTTTAGAAGCCTTTCTTTTTGTGCTTTAGATATATCCATCCCAAGTTCTAGTGTTATTTGTAAGGTCTTGTCCTAGAATTTAATTGGCAAGATAGGTTTCTTCCCATAGAGCACTGCATATGGGGTGAAGCCTATTTTGGTCTTCCATGTGATTCTATAAGCCCAAAAATTTTCAAAAAATCTAGCCTCCCAATCCTTATGAGACATATTAATAGTCTTTGCCAAAATATTTTCTAACACCCTATTGGTAACTTCCACCTATCCATTGGACTATGGATGATATGGATTTGATTTCTTATGTATAATATCATATTATTGGACCAAGGTAGTAATTAAGTTAGTAGTGAATTAGGGTCCTTGATTAGTGACTATTTCTCATGGCACACCATATCTTGTGAATATTTCTTCATAGAGGAAAGCTACCATCTTCTCATCCCTAGCATGTATAAGAGCCTTTACTTCCACCCATTTAGTGGCATAGTCATTACATATAGATATGTACTCTTTGTTGTTATATTTTAGATCAAAAGGTCCTACAAAGCCTAGGCCTCATTTTTCAAATGGTTCAAGCATCATTTGAGGCTATAAAGGCATCTTATCTAAACATGTAGGTCTCCTCATATGCTGACATATATCAAAATGAGAAATATACCTTATGGCATTTTTATGGAGTAAGGGATAGTTTTTAATATTTTTACTATTGTACACTTGGTTGCAAAGTGTCCTCCACATGGTTCATCATGGCAGGCTTTGAGGATATCTAGAACCTCATCTTATCTGAGACATCTTTTGATGATGGATCCAGGCCCAGTATAGAAAATAAATCTATATAGCCATAAATATCTACCACTTTTCTAAATCAAATCTCTTCTTTGTTTAGGGAGGAAGTGTTGTGGAAGTAGCCCTATTATAAGGTAGTTCACAATATCAGCATACCAAGGTGTGGTAAGGGTGAGGGAGAAAAGGTTCTCATCTAGAAATGAGTCATCCACTATGGTATCTTCTTCAAGGAATTTTAGGTGTGATAATAAATCATCCATGACATTGTCCCTACCAAGCTTATCTATAATGGTGATATTAAATTATTATAACAAGAGCAACAATCTTATCACTCTAGCTATAATAGCTAATTTGTTTATAAGGTACTTAATGGTTGCATGGTATATATGAAAAAATATCTAATACCCTATGATGTAGTGATAGAACTTGTTAATAGAATAAACTACTACCAAGAACTCTTTTTTAGTAACTATGTAATTTAATTCTACTACCTATAGGTTTTTGCTTACAAAATATATGGCATAATTGAGTGCATCCAATTTTTGGCCTAGCACAGCTCTTGGGGTAGTATCTAAAGCATCTATATGAATATGGAAGGGAATCCTCTAATCAGGACCACATAGAATATGGGTGGTGGTCTATAATTCCATTAATTATTTGAAGGTTATATCATAGGTAGGAGTCCATAGAAATTTAGAATCTTTGGTCAAAAGAGTGAACAATGGTGTTGCTACCTTGCTAACCTGTATTAACTAGTATGTCTTAAAAAACACCTAATATCTTTCTATTTCTAAGGAATAAGGAGATTTTTTATGATGTTGATCTTTATAGGGTCAACATTAATTCCTTCAGTAGATACATGGTGGCCTAAGACAATGCCTTCTATCATAAGCATGTAGAATTTCTTATGAATGAGAGATAGATGTTGCTCTTAATAGTGTTTTAGCACTTTTTTTAAGTTATTTAAGCACTCATCAAATATTTATATATAGACAGTGAAGTCATCCATATAGATTTCTACATATTCATTGGCCGTATCTACAAAAATACTTAGGATAACCCTTTGGGATGTTGTAGGAGCATTACACAACCCAAAGGGTAATACATCATAAGCATAAGTACCATAGGGACAAGTAAATTTGGTCTTTTCCTAGTCTTCAAGAGCAATTCTAATCTAGTTTCAACCCCTAAAGCCATCCAGAAAGGCAAAATATTTCTTTCCTGCTAGTGTGTCTAACACTTGATCAATGAAGGGTAGAGGAAAGTGATCCTTTCTAGTTGCTATGTTAAGTTCCCTATAATATATGCATACATGTAATTCACTATTTTTATTTAATACAATTACAAATGGTGAAACCCATTCACTATCTGAGATGGGATATATAAATCTAGCAATTAGGAGTTTTTGTAATTCCACTTTAACTACTTCTCTAAGAGCTAGATTCATCCTATGTTGTGGTTATATGATTTTTTGACACTCTTATTTGATGTAGATATGATGTGTGCATGTTTATAGATGATTCCCTACATATCCTCATAATTCCATGAAAAATCATGTTGGTTTGCATGCAACATACTGACCAGGCACTTTTCCTTATTTAACTCCAACTTACTATTAATAAGCAATGTTTTTCCTAGAGAGATTTCAATTTTCCATGAGAGTGATTTAATCATTTATATATTGCTAATGGATCTGATTTGGCTTCAAAAATAAGGTATAAATTAGTGGAATATTTCTTATACAGATTCATCAAATTTATCTACTTCCCAAAGGCTAGAAAATGGGCACTCAACACATTGCAGATGCCTAATATTTATAGAATGAGTTTGGTAATTATTTTGGATATTTTTGGATAGAAGTGCATAATCTTCTTGATCATCCAAGGTGCATACATGGTCTATGGTGAATACAAGAATCCAAGGAGGCTATTCTACCTCATCTTCTTTAGCCCATAATGTATGTTTTGGTGTCAATGTTGGCTGTGTTAGGGGATAGAGGACCAACTTATTAGTGTGGTTTCCATTTGAGATCAACATGTCACCTGATTTGAAACTGATGAAGGCATAAATTATGGTAAGCTAAGGATGTCCTAAGATAAGAGGATATCTACCCAAATTAGAATTAGGTTGCAACACAAAGAAATGTGTAGGATACTCCTAAGAATTTATATCAATGACAAGATCTTCAATTATTCTTTTTGGTCTGACTGTAGACCTATCAATCATTTTCAGCATTGTAGATGTAGGATGAATATTATTCAATTGTAGTTTGTGCATATTTTCAGTTGTCATTACATTTATTACAGCCCCTAGGTCTATTAATGTATTAGATAGTTGTTGATCATGGATCTAGACTATTACTATTGGGCATCTTGAATTTGACTATTTCTTTGGTAGGGTGTTTCCCAACATAAGGTCTACTAGCTAGCCAATCACATGCACTATATTAGGACCCTTCTTCTTCCTTCTAATTTTTCATATATAGAGGTCTCTAATAGCTTTGGAATATATGGGTACATCCTTGATGGCTTGAAAAGGAGGAATTTTTATGCAAAGATTCTTGAGTTGTCCCATGAAATCAAACTCAAGTTCAATTTTGTGGCATTGAAAGTTGAGACATTCTAGGAATGTGGGGTTATTTTATCAATAGCTTTATTGGATGGTTTAGAGAGTTCTTGTGGTGATAGATGTGGGTTAGCATGATATTCTAGGGTTACATGATTTGAATCCATTATTATGGGTGGTGCTAGGGGTGGTAGAACTTTCCTTGATGTAGGTGAACTTCATTGATGTTTACTATGTATGTTGGGTACTGAATAGGTTTATTACTAAATGTGGGTAGCATTGGCTTATTTTAAAGATTATGAATGAGTTAGATAGGGAGCCATTTAGGCTTGGTTACATCTTATGTATTGGGCATAAAAGTAGGAGGTTGTTGTTGCTATTGTGGATGGAATCATCCTTGAGGGTTTCCCTAGGGCTAATAGGGTCTCCAGGGTTGTTGCCATTGGTTTGTAAAGGGTGGGCCTGGGGTGGTTGCCAAACTTGTGGCCAAGATGGGGATACATTTTTTGGAGGCTATCAAGAAGTGGTGGGGTAGCTTATTTAAGTTGGATACCAGTCAGAATTATGAGGTGGGACATTCATCTAAGGACTAGTCTAATTAGGAGTAGTATTTGTAAATTGTGAATAAAAGGAAGTATAATTTGCCAAAGGTGGATTTTGTCCCATACTTGAATAATATGGTTGTTTAACCCATAGCCTTATTTTTTCAACATAGAAAAATTTGTCACCATCTCCTCCTATGGAATGTAGCTCTACTATTTTTGGTTCTTTAGCTATGATGTTAGCTACTTTGGTTTGAACCTCATGACATCTAAAATCTACCTTATTTTTCTTATAATCTAGATAATAAATGGTCAAAGCTTGATCTAAGGCTACTTGGTTTTGCCTTAAGTGCAGGCATCTAGTTGGGTGGTCAAGTGACTAATGATATCCTATTTCATGTCTTGTAATAGGTTACTAACTTTAGATTTTGATAGGCCATTTGTTACTACTAGTGGAAGTTTTTTGCCCTAGACTTTGTTTATGGTAGACTTAGAATAATTTTTGCTCATCTCTTTGATTTTAGTAAATGTCATTTGAGATATATATCCCCCACTCATTAAGTCCAAATCTTTCAGATAATCTTCTCTAACTACTTTCAATAAAATAAGTTTTAAAGACTCTTTTCCAAGTGCACTTTGCTTGAATTTTTGTACACTAAACATGAACCATTCAACATATTCTTCCAAAGATTCATCCCCTTATTGATTCATCTTGAAGATGTCATTTCTTATATAATTTATTCCTCATCCATATTCATGATACTTAGTTAGAAACTTCTTTTTCATGTCCCCCCAAGTGTGGACTAAATTACTGCCCAGTCCCATCAACTAGCAAAGTATTGAGTCTTTGAGGGTGGTTAGAAAAAGTTTCAATTTATGTGCATCCTACCCATAATCATAACTTCTACAGAGGATATCAAATTTGAACAAAAATGTGTCTAAGTCTTCTGATAATATACCTCTAAAATTGGGCAAGCTTGAGGGTAGGATATTTTTAATTTATGTTACACCTATTGCATCTAGAATAAGAAATTCAAAAGTAACTATGTCTAGAGTCCTGTTGTTATCCACAAAGTCTCCTTCTTCATGATGGATTTTCTTGTGATATGGATACCAAAGGTACTCAAGATCTCATCCTTAAATTCTATATCAATCCCTTGGTCAACATGAAAGTAAATTTTTATCTATTGATCCTCAGTGTTTTTACTAAATGAAAGGTCTAAAGATTCTTCTAAGATTTATTTTATTTGATCAAGAAAGCCTTGCTAGAATGTTGTAAATATGTTACTCTCTTAAGTAGCTAGTTTATGTAGTTCCTCTCCATTTCTTCTTACTAGCTCAGCTAATGCTTCCTTTACTTCTATTTCCTTGTTCAAAGCTAGTACTGATTCTTCTACAAGTTACCTCCTTTAGTTTGTAGTGTTCTCTTCTTCAAGAGCCTTCTGGCTTATGGTATATTCTTTAAAAGTATTCTTAGTTTCTATGGGTATTTGTGGTTCTTTCATGGTAGCAACTTGTGGCTTATTTGATAGGAATCTCCCTCGAGAATCTCATTTTCTCTACATAAATGTTATGTCATTCTTTCAATTATCCAATCCCTTCCTGCATAAGGTTAGTTTTTCTCATTTTTGTGTGTTCCAGGGGGTTGTTTTAGAATAAGTAAAAATAATGTAGGAAATAAAGGAGTTCAGAAATAAAAACAATAGGAATTGAAATTTTAATTCTAAAAAGCAATAAAATTATCTACTAAAAGTGGGAAAATTATCCTAGAAAGAAGGAAATGAAAGCATGAAAATTATCCTAAAAATAGGAAAATTAAAATCACTCTTACATGAAATAAATTTAGAAACATGAACTAAGTAACTTATGCACCATTTACTTCTATAAACTTAGACATCTGGCATAAGACACTAGAGTGCCCTCACTCGACTTACCTAAATGGAACTTTATGTCCAACAACTTATACATATGGCATAAAATATTTTAGTGTCCTCACTTAACTTGCTCAGATGGGTCGAATAGTGCATTAACCAATCTTAGAAAAATAATGATTGATTTTAGAAAACCATAATTGACACCCTCCCTGACAACAGTGCCAAAATGTTATAAAGACTAATTACCCAGTGATTACCAAATTTTTGATTCTTATTAACATTAATTATCAACCTAGAGTGTGTACATTTTTCAAGAATGTCTGTACTATATATGCATCATTAATTTAGAAATTAACTTGCTTTTCTAGTTATAGTGTAATGAACTTATGTTAAATTTACTAGATAATTATATGATGAGACTATTATGACAGAATTATAGAACTAATTCACACTTATGAATCAAAAATGCATCACACCTATATAATCAAACTAATAATAAGATCAACTTACATAATACACTAAAACTAAAGAGGGTTAGGAGCTTCACTACAACTCCTTTTAAGGGGGCCCTTCCTCATTTAGAATTGAGCTCCCAATCCTTCTCCAAGAGAATTCACAAACTTATTACAAAATCAACTTTATAATTACTCAATTATATATCAATTAAATATTTATATAGAATATTATAATATTTTGAATGTAATTGCTATAGTTCCAAAACTTTTACTATTATCTATCCAACTGAACTAACTCTTAATCTAATCTAGGCTCTACTATTAAATACAAAAGATAGCTTATTAAATTTTAACCAGAGACACCAAATTATGAAAAATAAAAATAATCTAGAAACTACCCCAATAAAGCTTCGAGTGGTTGGGTACTGAAGTTACTTGTTTTAGGCTTGACTAGATTAAGGATAAGGTATACTATTTTGCTATTTTATTTATTTTTGTCTCTTTCTCATTGTTCATGTCTTTTTAATATTTGATAGCACATCATAATTACCTTATATGGAGTGATTCCATACAATAACTATGATCCTTTCCAATCATCCATTTGGTTTCCAAGACAACTGGATGTGTTCTTAAAATCTGATCACAACAATAGCTCTATTTTACATAGTGGCTATGGGTAACATGTAGGTGAAGCCTATAGTTGCTATGGGTACTTTATAATGGCTATGATAAACCTATAGGTGAATCCTATAATTACTTTGGGAACTCTTTAATGACTATGGGAAAATTTTAAGTGAAGCTTATAGTTGTTGTGCACACTCTACAATAGCTACAGGCAACCTATAGGTGAAACTTATAGTTACTACAAATAGCCTATAAGTGTTTTGCCCTAACAACATCCTATAGCCTTACATTATCCTTAAAATTCTTGTTAAATAAATTTACAAAATCATCAATTCAATGCATACACAAAATCATAAATTCATTCATTCATTTTCATAAGTCATGGATAGTTATGGGGTTTACATGGAAAAATATATATAATATGTATGGATGAGGATATAAAATTTAGAAATTTGTGGCCTCATCATCATGTGAAATATTTTATTATGAACAGCTAAAGATTAGTCTTCATGTTTTAGAATTCTAATCATGTTGTTGGACATAAAATAAGGTTATACAATGAATTTAGCATGTATTTCAATTTAAAAACATCATTCAAGTTACACATAGAATAAAAAATCATTTTCACTTAGAAATGCAAGGATAAATACACTTCCACTTGTCAAGGACAAGTATGGGAAACTAAACCACTTGGAAAAACATGTATGATAGAAAACCTGAGTGAGAGGTTTTTCTAATATAAGAGGTTATAATCACAACTTCCATCATGATGATTTGAAATCAAGTATTTAATTCTTGTTTCAACTAATAATTCTGGAATCCTAATCATTTGATTTGTCTTATGGCATAAGAGTAAGTTGAAAAATAATTCAATGTACTAGTATGCACACAATTGCCATTAAATCATGTATAGTGTCACTCTTATTATCCTATAATCATTTGTTTCAATTTATTTGTATAAAACAAGTTTAAAACATGAGTTTTATTCATATTTAGGCCTATAAATTCTGGAGCATACACTCCTTGAGTTGGTGAAATCTCTGCAACACTTTATTCATCCATATAATCCATGAAAAAAAGCATGTAAAATCAATGAAACTTGAGAAAGAGTTGATTTAGCCCCAAAAATTATATCTCACACATTTTATAAGGTGATAATTAGGTTAAGTAAAATTTCCAAGAGCAATAAAATTAGTAAATTCTTTTATATCACTCATCAAGTATATGCCAAATCCAAATAAATAATATGCAACAAATAGAGAAAAATCAACCATTTATAAAATAAACGTGACACATACCTCACAAGAAAGTGATGAAAGAGGTGAAATAAATCAAAAATCAAATTTATTATATGTTTCATACTAATCTAGTTCAATGGGAGGTGTCTAACTTACTAATCCACCAACATGACAAGGAATATATCACTATGGAAGTAGATCAAGCTCTTACACCTAGTGATGAAAGAGATTTAGAAAAGTAAGAAATTAAATTTTGTGAGAATATGGATCATAAAATTTTCCTCAACCAACAAATCAAAGTGAATTCACTACCTTGAAGATAATTCAAGTAAGCACATAAACAAAATAAAATAACAAAGGATCTGAATTGCATGCATAAGTGGAAGGCATTGGATAAATACACATGGATACCTAATTATTCGGAGAAATACATAGTAACAAGTGTATCTCTTCCTCTCTAAAGGCAATTCCATATGTTTTTTGTTGAGATCAAGTCTTCCTAAAGGGTAATAAAAATCCAAGTGAAAATACACTTGAAAAAGAGAAAGCTTAGAAATATGGAAGTCCCTCTAATGGATATGAATTCTAAGGGGTAAAAACACTTCATATGGTAAGGAAAAACTAAGAGATAAATAAAGCATAAATTATAAGAAAGAAGGTATACCAAAATAAATTAAGCTTTTTGGTCATCGATCTCAATTAAAATATGGTAGATGTGTATTTATATGGCCATTACTTCACCTCAAGCATAAATTTAAGGAAACTCAAAGAATGAAAAATAGTTATGATCAATGGGGAAGAAGCAATAAATTTACACTCTATAGGATGTGGTAATCAAGAAGAAGTAAAACCCCCAAAACTATCAAAGAATCAAATTTCAAACTACCATTTTAAGATTATTAAGAATTATGAAACTACCCAAGACACCAAAGGTGCAACATCGAGTCACCAAATGTGATAAATACAAACAAGGGAGAAAGGGATGCGTAATTCTAATTGAACATGTCAAAGGTAAAGAATAACTAGGTGTAGATACTAAAATATGGTACCAATTACTTGATAATGAGAAGCTTCATATACATTTACCATGCATGACTTGTATACATAAGTATGATCCTAACCCACCATTATCTCATGCCTACATTATATATTATGACATTGACCCCTTAAATTATGCCATTACATACCTAAAATAACCTCATTATTTATTTTAAACATGCATAATATCTTTCACATACATGCCTAGATGCTCAATTTAGTCCTCTTGTGTACATGTTAGTAATATCAAACTAGTTAGTATCTTTAGTCGACATTGACCTAAACCTAATGTTATTGAAACTTTCCCATAAATTTATAGTATTGAAATAAAATATTTTTTTAGGGGAAACCCTTATACCTAACATGTTATTTGTGTGAGATATTATCCAATTGGATTCATATATATATATATATATATAAATCAAGGTTTCACTTGATAGGGGACTTGGTACTTAATTTGGTACACATCTATACACTATTGCAAATTGATGAAAATTCCCCTATTCTTCTTGAATGTAAAATTAGTCATAAGTGAAGTCTAAATAATACTAAATATAATTTAAAGTAAACATTTTAAATTATAAAATACAAATCATTATTTGCATTCATATAGTGAATGAGCAAAATCACACAATCACACCAGCTAGGAAAACTCCATGTGTCTTGATTTCCCTCCTTGGAGTATCAGATGCATACAAATAAACCAATAATTAATATGGGTGATTTATATTAGCTTATCACATTACACTTTCCATGTTTTTATAAGTTTATATCCATCAAAGCAAACCAAATGTTTCAAGAAGAAGGATGCTAAGTTTTGGAGTTACATGCATCATCAAGGTTTTGGCATTATACATATAAAAATTTAAAAAATAAAATTGAATGTGATTATATGGTAGTTAACACTATTTTATGTACATGTCATTGTCAACCACCAAAATTTAATATCAATAATTGATAACCCAAATATGATAAAATAAATCCTATGTAGATAGATGTACAAATCCATATCTACATGAAATACATGTCTACTTTAGTCTATTTTACACTATCATAAAATAGTCATAGTTACCCAGTTAGTAAAAAAATACAAGTACTTATCCCTTTATTTTACTTACTATATTTAGCATATGACAATTTTTAAATCATTCAAACTAGTTTCAATCTTTTACATTCATATTCATGATTAAATTTCATATTTAATAATTTGAATTCACATACTAGTTTCTATCCTATTAAGGTTTCTACAGCCAAATTAGGGTGAAAAACTAGATGGTGTGAAAGAGAAAGGGTGGAATTATAATGTGGTGTGAAAGAGAAAGGGTGGAATATATAATTCCACCCCTTAAACATGTAAACTAACTATTTTGCAGGGGGAAAGCCTCTCAACAAAAGATGTATGATATATAAGTAAGAAGAAAAGTCATAAAAAAGATTTTTATCTATAAAATGAGACACTACAAGAATGAGGGTGAGAAGGTAATCTTAATCTTCTATATATGAAATTAATTTTTGGGAACCAAAAACCTTTCCATAGAAGAGGTGTGATCTAGAAGGATTTATGTAATTATGTAAGAAATGTAAATTATGTGAATAAACCTTATACAATTTTATGTAATTTTTATAAAGGATTAAACATACATAAGAATTTTAAATACATATTATTGGTTTGGAATTTCATATAACATTGAAAACAATTATTCCCTAGTAAATAAAAAAATTGGGATTCCATACCAAGTTGAAAAATCATCATGAAATTGACTATCAACCCAAACTAGATGTGCATAGTCATGCTTATTTGTTCCAAATATAGGAAATTACTCTATAAATATATTCAACATAGCTTAAAATAGTATTAAAGTAATTTTGAATATTTTTATTTTATTCAATGTAAATTTGAGTGGCCTTGGGATTTTTTTTTATTAGATAGGGTAAATAAAGAAGGTTTTACAAGGTTCCTGCAACCACTAGTTTAAACAAAAGTATTATAAAATGAAAAACAACCAAAGATTGGCAACAGTTTAGAAAAGGCCTTCAACTGATCACAAACATACCAAAAACACACAGACATGCCAATAGAGCTAAAACCAAAAATGCAAAAAGACCACAACTAGAGTATTAGATAGAACTAGAAAGCTTCTCAAAGCTAGTATTATCTTGAGTAGTATCATACTCATCCTTGATCTCCTAACTAGTTTCTTTCAGTAGAAAATTTTTAATTCTACCCCTGGTACATATCAAGGGACCTTAATCAGAGGTGAGGATGGTCTTTTTCTAGGTTGAACTTGGGGTCCCTTTATCATGAAAATTGGTCTGGTTAGCAGGGGATTCCTCATATATCTCCATTGGTTCCATCTTATTTTCTAGTAGAGTTTCTTCCATATTCATTGCCACATCTAAGTCATTTTTGAGTCTCACCATAGCCATTTTTAGAGGATTTTAGTTACCAATAAGATCCAACATAGCCATCCCAACATTCTTGAGATTTTCAAAAAAACCCCAAGTTCTATATTGTGCTAGCCTATTGAGTCTTATAGATAGAGGGTTAGGGTGCCTTTAAGTTTGGTTTCCTCCTTGGTGGGAGTGGATATGATTTTGCATTTTTTTGGTGAAGGGTAGTGAAGGGGATAATAGGTTATTGAGAGGTGTATGATAAATATTGGTTGAGTGTGTGAAGGATCTGGGGTGGGGGAAGCCTCCTCATCTTTAGGAGGCTCAGGAACTTCAACAAGAGGGTCTTCATCTAGGGAGATGGGTTTTATTAGTAAAGGCTCACCTTTTTTAACCATATATAAATCAAAACAGGGTGAATAATGTCATTTTTATTACTCACCTAGTAATCCAGGGCTATGACTTTTAGGGATTTTAGTAAATAGAAAGGTAAAATTATTTTATAACCTTTGAAATGGTTAAGGACAAGGAAATTATGTGTAAAAATTAAAGTGAAGTTACCTTCCAAAGTTATATATTTCATCACTTATAGGCAAATTTCTAGTCAACGCTTTGGAAGATTAAACCTAGGGAATCCCTTTTTGTCTATCTTCATTTCCTTATTAGTTTTGAAAAATTTATAAATAAGTTATAACTTCTAGATATTATATTTTAAATCTTTCATCCCATTACATGGCATGCCCATCACCTCACCAATACTTTCCTCTGAGACAATAAATTTTAGACCCCTCATTCCAATTATTCACTTATTTTAGGTGAGAACAAAATCCATAGATAGGTTTTCATCATGGATGGTAATGTGTTGCATGAATGAAGAAAAACCCCCTTTGCATATTTTTTTCTAATCTTTCCTATCATTTTGAATATCCAAATAGAAATGTGCTTCTAGTTGTTCTCTTTTTCCCCCATTATCAACTTACTGCAAAAAATGTTGACCTTAAAATTAGCATTTGAGTTTATGATTCTGGATAATTCAAATAAAATGTTAATCCCATTGATATTTTATGTGAAATTGGGGTAAAATAATTAACCAACCAATTTTTCATGTTCTTCATTAATGCATCATTAGGGGCAGACCTAGAAAACTCAAGGTGATTATTGGATGCAATCATGATTAAGGGTTATTAGGATTTGGGTTAGGATTTGATTGGGGTTATCCCACATAAATATATTATCAACATTCACTCAAAAATTGACAAGGCTCTCAATCACATAATTTCCCTCCCCATACATGTGGATAATGTAAAATTTCTTGAATGAGTGGAAAAGGCTACAGGTGTCAATGATTACATATTTGATGGTATGAGACAAGGAGACTTTACCTTCAAGAGCATGAAGAATATTAAGGGAGTTTCCCTTGATGATAATTTTAGAGATGAAGAGATGGGATGTGAGTTTAATTCCCCAAAAGATAGCCATGGCCTTAGAAATACGGTTGGTTTGGTGACCCAAGGGACCTACATAAGCAACAAACACCATTTTGATGTGATCATGAATTACACCTTCCCCCTACTAAACCTAGATTACCTTTTGATGTACTATCAAAGTTAAGATTAAACCAACCATGAGGGGGACTCAACCATTTTTTAGTTTTATGGGCTACCATTAATGGTGGTTTTTCCACTATTTGAGATAGATTCCATGAACAAAAGACAAAGGATTCAAATATGGAACACTTGACCTTGTCTTTGGGGATGAAAGCTTTCCTATTCTTTGATATAGAATAACACAAACACTTGAAAATTGACCTAGGTGAAGAGATTATATTCTCAAAAATATGATCATTCCTAACCTTCTAAATTTCCTAAATTAAATGAAAGAGGGCAAGGTGCTATAGGAAGGAAAGAGACAGGAGTGACCATAGGGATTTCCATTATTGAATAAGATATTGAATGAAACTTGGGCATACCTAGGAGACTAATAACTAATTAATCATCCTATTAAGAAAGAAAATACTAAGGGGTTACTCCATAAATATATGGTAAACTAATTCAATAGAGTTAGATTAGAGTGAATAGCAATTATGAATTTCCAGACCCCTTTTGATAAAATTATCTATGGTGAGAATCTAGTTCTGAGTTACTAGCTAGGAAAAAAAGTTGATTATCAAGATCAGGTATTTGATCTAGAGATGGTAAAAAATTTCCCATTAATCCTATAATTCTATATCCACCAAATATCCCAACTTCATTGAGTAAGACCTACTATCTTCAATAAACCAAAGAATAGAATCCTCCTTAGGAAAGCAAGATATGTGGATTTTCTAGATTGTAAAATTAAGCTCAAGAAGAGCTTGGGATTATTCATTAGTGATGTTACTCTAATTAACAAATTTCCATTCAAGGGAACCTTTGGATAAGTCATAGTATTCTTTCACTTTTCTAGCCCATTCAACTTTGAAGCTGATAGAAAGGTTGGTCCATGGGTGTTGGAAGCCGAGGGGGATTTGAGATAAACAAGGATCATCTCAGAAATCCACTGATTCCTTATTTCTTTTTTTCAATCTATATACTTTTTGTAAGATCTTATTTCCACTAGATATCACTTTCCATAAGGTCAAGCCATCTATTGGGCCTTCCTCCCATAAGAAGTTATCTTCATTATTACCCACTATGTATTTGGCCTTAATGATCTAAGTCCATTATTTATCTTATGTTAGGATTTTCTAGATCATTTTGGCAAGAAGACCTTTGTTCTTGTCTCTTATTTTTTGAAGTCTTAATACACCATTAGATTTAGGTAAACAAGCTTTATCCTAATGAACCAGGGGGAACCTAAACCTTTCTTTCATCACTTTCCATAAGAAATTGCACTGAATCTATTCTATTCTATCTATAATTTTGTTAATTTTTTTGAAAATAGACATGAAGTATATTGGGATACTCTATATAGTGATCTTAAGTAATTATAGTTTACTAGCCTATGTAAAGATATGTCCTTTCCAACCTATGAGTTTCTTTTGAATTATGTCCACCAACATATTCTAGTAGTCATCTTTTAGTTTTCCAGTGAAAAGGGAAAATCCAAGGTGGATGGAAGGGAGCTTCCCAATCTAACAACCAAGGATGTTGGCTTATTTATTTTTAAGTCCTTCTTGGGTGTTAATGAAGAAATCAAAAAATTTATTTAAATTGATTCTCTAATTAGGCACTTTCTCATAATCCATAAGTATCCTTTTTAAATTCTTAGATTCTTCTATTATGGCTTCTCTAATTAATAAGGTGTCATCAACAAACTATTCATGATAGACTAGTTTGGTGCCTTGATCCACTCTAATTCCTTTGATTATACCTATGATTTTGGTCATACTTACTATTATTCCTAGTTATTTAGTAAGGATGATAAAAAGATAAGGGGACAAAAGGTCCCCTTATCTTAGACCTTGACTAGATGAGAAGAATCCTTTTGGGATCCCATTGATGAGGACCAAAAACTTGGGAATGGAAATGTAGCTGTAAGCGATGGTTCTAAAGGAGTAACTGAATCCAAATTTTTCTAATATTTTATCTAGGAATATATAAGAGACTCTATCATAGGCTTTGTTCATATCAATTTTGATTTCATGATTATTATTGAATTGGGTGGAGTGGATAGCCTCATGGATGGTGATTAAACCATTCATGATTTGATAACCTAAAATAAAGGTTCCTTGACATTATTCTTTGATTCTCTCTACAATGATTTGGATTCTTTTGACTAGAGTTACTGAAAAAATTATAAGTTGTAGATCATAAGCTTATCATCTTGAAGTCTTTGAGATAATTTGCTTTGTGTTTTTTTGGAATAATCACAAGGAAATTATTGATCAAATCCTTTAGAATCATACCTTATCTAAAGAACTTTGAGACAACAACTTCCACCTCCATGTGAATGATATCCCAAAATTTCTAAAACAATATGGGAGGGAATCCATCTAGGCCTGGGGCCTTACCTCCTACTATTGAGAACACCATAGCCTTGATGTCTTCTATCAAGGGGGTTTTTGTAGTTCAATATTGTCAGCTTGATAAATAAGGCTCAAGATGTTACAAAGCATTTTTACTCCAAATGGTGCTCTAGGGAGCCACTTTATTTGAGTAGGTCATAGAAGTATTGAATAATTTAGCCATCAATATCTTGCAGGTTCATAAATTTCCTTCCATCATCATGTAAGAGTTCCAAAATAATATTTTTATTCCTATTTATAAATGCTTGATGATGACAAACTTTTGTGTTTCTATCACCCTCCTTCAGCCATAGGCATCTCAACTTTTATTTCCAAAAGATTTATTCTTTAACTTCAAGGTTATGATAAGCACTAATAAGATCCTTCTCAAGAGCATAAGATAGTTCATTAGTACCATAAAGAGAGGAGTAGATTTCAAGCTTTTTGAGTTCTTCAATATGTTTATTTTGGGTGAAGATATTACCAAAAACCTCCCTATTCAAAATTTTCAATTTTGATTTTAAGTGATTGAGTTTATTAACTAGGATAAACATGTCAGATCTTAAGAAGGGTTCTTACAACTGAGTCTTTATGTCTTCATGTAGATTTGGCTAGTGTAGACAAAAAAATTATAATATGAATAGGATATTTTTCATTATGGAGATAATATTTCCTTCAAAGATGATAGGATTATGATCCAAACTGATTCTAAGGAGAGAGGATAGAGAGTTGTTATGATGAAGATCCCAACATAAGGATACTAAACACTTTTCTAGTCTAGTATGTATTAGATCCTCACCTATCTTTATGTTTATCTAGATAAAAATATTTCCTTTAAGGTTGACATCCATGAGTCTAGCTTCCATAGTGAAATCACTAAGATCCACCATGTTATCTAAGAAATATGTAAGGCCACCTTTATTTTACATTCTTGATAGAGGGGAGTTAAAATCCCTTACTAGTAGTCATTTCTAATGACTATTAAGTTTCCTCAAAGCTATCAGGTCCTCCCAAATCTTTGTTCTGGCCAACCTAGAATTGGGATCATAAATGTTAGAAATGATCCATTCTTTAGATATTTTATTTCTAAAGAGTATAGTCATATGAAAATTTCTCTTGATAAGGATTTCCCCTTCTAATTCTTGAGGATTACATAGGGTGTCAATTCTTCCAGAGGCACCATTCGAGCACATACATAGTATATTACTACATTTCTAGAAAAGTTATTTTGATAGTTTGGTTTCCTCTAAAAGAATGATCATTAGTTTGTTTCTTTTTATAAAATTACCAATTAGCTTCTACTTCTTAAGGTTATTCATTCCCCTTATGTTCCAAGAAATGAACTTCATTACTTTTGTTTGATGAAATGGTTTTTAAGGGGTTTTTAATAACCCTTGGCTATTTCATTAGTAGTCTCCTTATAAACAACATTATTTGGGGTTATTTCAATTTGTTTTTATCCTTCTTCAGTATCCAATTTCTTCATGCCTCTTTTTTACTTAACCTATGTCTAGTTTACTTCCTCCTCCTTTGCTAGAGTAGAGCATTCTCCATTCTCATTATTTGATGGGGCTACATTATTACACTTTAGGGAGTTTTTTCTTGTATTCTCATTTTAGGTATTGCTTACATTGTGAAATAGATCCAATCGTGTGGTTTTTGTCAAGCTTAAAAAAGGTTCTTTGTCCTCAAATCTTGAGTAGTTTGTGGAAAAAATTATGTTACTTTTTATTGGATGAATCCATTAGAATTTTCATGATAAAATCCATGTATTTCATGTCAAACAAGGGGCTCTAGTTAAGTAAATATTTAATATAAGGACTCTAAAGGGATGCTTATTTCTAAGCAGTATTAGAATGCAACAAATATTATTTGATAGAGGCCCCTTTCTATTCTAGAGACAAATTTAGACTCAAATGCTTAGGAAGGGCATAGTGAACAATAGAATTCCCATTCAAGAGGTGATCAAGGGAGAAAAAGGGGGTGTTTATTCCATAAGAGGTAGGAGGGATCAGGGTTGGTGGATGGTGAGGTGAGAGAGAGGTTGTGGGATTAACCAATATTATTCTAGGAGGGGTCTCAAAAAGAAAGATATGGTTAGGAGGTTAGAGCAGGGGAAGGAGAGGGCAAGGGGGACATTTATGTAAATCCTTTGAGGAATGATTATAAGTGTTATAATCAAAATAAATTAGATTAGAGTTTTCATACTCAATTTTTTGAGACCAAACCTCATATTTGGATTTCACCTTAATGGTATGTAGAAGAGGTTTGTCTACTAGAATAAATACCTAAATTATAGCTAAAATCATCCTTATCCTTGTCATAATGACTGGATGAATCTTTATTGGCTATCCAAGTTCCCTTTCAACACTGAAAATAATTGTTGATTATCAATATTCTAGGGGTAACTCCAAAAACATCACCCATATAGGTATATCTTATAGAACTATGTTGTTTAAGTTAGTGCTTAATTTTTAATGTTTGACATAAACATTATTTTTACCCATAAACCAAGGTCCTTCCATAAGGACCCTAAATCAATCCTATTGATTAGTAAATTTGACAAGCAAGAAATCCTTTGGTAAAACAACTACCTCGAGTTGTCCTTTAAGATTCTACTGATTATTGACCCATTTTTTTAGGGAATTAATATTAGGTATAAAACCATTTACCTTGGTTATAGGGGATTTTTCCATTTTAATATTTTACAATTTGATCAAAGCATCAAGAATATACCTACGTGCCATCATTTTTGGTTGATGGGATCAGATGGACATCTGAGAGCTCTAGTCCCATTGGTAATTTTCCTAAGACCCAATCCACCTAGGAGAGAGGGGAAACTTATAAAATGAGCTTAGTGGGTGGGGCCATTTCATCACTCAAAATATTATCGCTTATGATTTTTCCTTAGGTTGTGTCTATCAATTTGGTAAATTCTACACTTTTTTATGATAATTTGTAGACTCTTTTTTGTCATTACCACTCATGAATTTTCCCCAAGATGTGTCAGTCAACTTGATACATGTAACACCTATCTTATGAATTTATATAACCACCTTACTACCATTAGATTCTACCTGAAGACTATCATTGACCCCATGAGGCATGTACTAGTTTTCCCATGCACTTTCAAATTCAAAATCCATGGTATCTTTAGCTCTTTTTCTACTAGATGCTTTCTCCTTGATATCCATCCTTTTTCAAGTGGCCATGGGATGTAGATTCAAGGATTATTTTGATATTCCACTCCCTTTATTTCCCTTCTCCTTATGTGAAATGACACTTCTCTTATTTATCCATAGAATCCAATAATTTATTTAAGTAAAACTAAGAGTGCTGTTGGAATATACTCAAAAAATTAATGATAGAATAAGGATTTATGTTATTTAAATATTATGATATAATATCTCTAATTAACATCTTAAGAATAGATAATAAACAAAAAATATGGAAGATTATTCAAAAATATGGATTCTAACACTTGGGTCTTCACCAAATTAAAGAAGAGATAAATCCCTCCTCATATACTTTAGTTTCATATCCTTTTTTTCCCTTAGAATATTTATGTGTGATATTTCCAATCCTACTAAGTTCTTTTTTCTCACACAAGAAAAATGTATAGTTCTAGTACTATATAATGAAAAACATCATGCATTGATATTTATTATGCAAAGACACAAATAATCAGTGTTTTAGATATTATATCAATAAATATAGTACCCAAATGCCCCAACAAAATATCTAAGGCTATATCCCATTGACTTGGATGTTGGATTCAAATCTTAAATCTAAGTAATGTGTTTCCATTTTTATGACCTAATAATTGTTTCAAAAACTCAAAATGTGCATTATAAATATTATATAAAGAAAAAAATGTTACAACATGTCTCTAAAAATTTATACCTTGTGATTTAACCTACTAATCAAGCCTCATAGGTAAGCATTGGCATTGGAAGCAAAATCACAATGCCATCATAGTTTATACCTAATATGAGAATGAATGACATATTTAATGACAAAATAAACATCTTAAATCAATGTCTACATGCACTTCACTCTTCACATAAATCTAAAAACATACTTAAAAAACTATATTCCTTTCTCTATACGATTCATCAATACCAAAAAATTAAAATCTAGTCATTTTGAACTAATTCCCAGAACTATTCTTCTTAAAAAACCCCATTTTAACAACATTATAGACTATTTTATATTAAAATTCCATATTCATCATAGATCTAAATGAAATGTGACATATTTTCATCCAAATTAATAGCATTATAGTCTATGAAAAAAATTAATTATGGGTTATGGTGATGGTGTACCAATAGTGGTACTTATCATCCCTATCCAATTTTTTATGTGTATAATTTTGTTTAACCACAATTCTCTTCCCCTAAAATATATACAAGAGCCTTGAGAGTATGTAATATTGAATCTTTATGGTT